>ML802164.1:178256-227326 GCA_009831015.1 Picea engelmannii | reverse complement strand
CCTTTCAGGACCAACTCTTTGAATAGCGATTCTCTGTTTATCTTATCCAAACATATTTTGCCCTCTTGTGTTTACTTATTTCAGGCCTATCAATTTGAGGTCTGTTACTGTTTTTCTCTGATTGGAAGGGTTTGTGCCAGTAGTAGAGATCAGATTGTAATGATCCCAAGCCATTATGCAAGGATCATCACGGTTTTGGTGTATTTTTAAAACTTTTTCTGGTTGTGGTATTTCGTCAAACACTTTGCTGTCCTACTTGTTTAGTTTAGATGTGTTTACTTGCTGAATAGCCTCTTGATTTTGGCCTTAGGGTTTACTGATGTGTTTATATGAATGTTTGCAGCAAATAACAAGAAGAGACAACCATGGAACATACCTCAACCATATGCAATATGATAGACAAGCCAAAACATCTCAAACTGCTTTTATTCATGAAATAGAGAAACCTGCTACAATGAAGATGCCGATCTGGAATGTTCAACAGATGGACAAGAAGATAGACAATAGAGCTGCTACAAAATGCTCCAATAAACGACTACAATAAGCCTCCAAAGGTTGGATATACACTGAAGACTGAATACAAGTAGATCGGGCCGTAAGGATGCTAAACCCTCAAGCTGGAAGGTGCCATGTCCTGCTGCAATGTTGAAGCTCCTCAATATTTCGACCCTGCTGTCAAATATGTCCAATCACCCCGAGAAATATGCCAACTGATAGATCGGGAAACTGTAAGGACAACCCAGGTGTCCAAATCTCCAAATTCACTCTCAAACCCTGTAGATCTGAAACTCCTCCACTAAATGGTGCGCCCCCCTGGATGGCTGAAACCCTAATAATTCGGCCTGGATGAATGAGGCCTCCAAACCTCCTGAAACTCTCCAAAGTGATAGATCGAGCAATCACAAACCCCTGGAAGAAGTTTCAAGGTCAGATATGAGGTATAGCCTCCTAGATCTGCAAATCACTGAATCACCAAATCGTCCTCTCTCTCCCAAAGCCGTCTCGACCGGTAGATGATGATCTAGCCGTGGTAACTCCTCAAGAATGGACTAGATCTGATGTCCAAGGCCCTGCAATGAATACCCAGGTGATAGAATCTCCAAAAGCCCTACCAATCACCTGCAATGTATCTCTCTCCAAGAATGGTGCGTGCCCCCTTGTTGGAAACCCCCAACTGGTGCGCCCTCTCTCTATTTGCACAAGTAACTGATGTGGAATCCTCCTGCAACTGAGTAGACCTGGAACTAGAATGGTGTGGGAGCGTATTGCATCTCCGAGACCAAGCTTGGGACAAGCTAGGTGGAATCTTTCACCACCGAATCATTCTCTAGGGTTTGTTAAGTCAAAACCCTCAAAACCCCCAATGATGGGCTCACTAGCTAAAAGCTAGATATCAAAAGATAATCATACATGAATGAATGAGTAGAGGCCCTTGCCTTTCCTTTATACTTTTTGGCTCACCTTGTCCCTCCAAAGTGACTTTCATTTTATTAATATTTAATTAATTAATTAAATCACTTTAATTAATTAATTAACCTTTTTACTTCTGAAAAACACCTTATCTCTCCTTGTGGCTTCCCTGGCCACTGAAAGTCACTTCTCACTATCCCATCCTGTAGTGTTGCTCTTCCTGATTCCGATGAGCTATTACACCGAGAGGTTCCTCCAAGTAATGTGCCCAAAATGACCTCTTTAGTGAATTTAATTAACTTATAGCCCAAAATAGTCAAAATCATGGAAATCGTCGGAATGCAACGGAACCAAGGCCAACCTGTGCGGAATGGCTCATAATGATGAAATATGATGAACAAAGCAAGATGGACTCCACAATGCCTCTCAATAACCCCTGTACTAGCTATAACATCCATCTGGCTACCCTGGTCATCATAAACCTCTGCACTGTGATGATGTCCCAAAGTGGGGACATCACACAGATCCTGTATAAGTAATGTTCATGCTCTTGGGGCTGTGCAGCACAACGGTTGGGTTCCAAGAACACTAATAACCACGAGGTGTTGTAGTGGGAGACCCCTGTAATTGTCAACTAAAATGATCTACCTTGCCCTGTCCACATCAACCTTTGCACACCCACCTCTACATGCTGTCCATAGGCATGTCTGCATTGACAATCAGTTGTTTTTATGTATATAGATGCACGAAGTAGCTTCAATATCACTGTTTTCTTCCTGTATCAGCAAGAAATTGTTTGTTTGCAAACTGAATGGGAAGAGAAACTAGAAATTTTGTTAAAGGTTGTCGAGTAATTTGAGCAAGAAAGAAAAGGCAAAGGTGCAAGTAAATCAAGAGCCATTAATTAAAATTACTTTAATTTATCCATCAGTCATACCTGACCATGTGCAATGGTATCCTGATAATTGCATGTTCTGTATATATTGTTTAACTTCTTTTAAACAATAAACTGTGGCATTTTATATTTTGCAATCATTAGGTTTGGCACAAACTTGTTGGGTACATTTCTCAGTAACTAGTTCCAGAATCCATTGGCTATTCAAATGTGGTGCGGTAACCTCCAATCGATTTATCCGAATTTTTAGATGTTTATGTGCAGTTCTTCAATTTTTGTTGCAGAGATGGACAAGGCTTGTGTTATTACCGGATTCCCATGTTTGAGACAGCCCAAGACTATTCTTGTAGACCACGAGGGTTTCTGCACTCTAAGATGTCAAAATACCATGCAGGTTGGAGACTTACGGTTAACTGGAAAAAGGGGTAGAAAGGTTAGAAGTTTTGTTGTGAAGAATTTGAAAAAATATATCGGCAAAAATGATGGCACTGGTTTAAGGTATACAAGAAACGCCAAATTAAGAATTGGGTGATGTTCCCTGAAACTAGATGTTGCAGGGGATGCCGATTCCAATTCTAGAGAGCAACGTGATGTGTCGCATAATGGTATATCCAGCCAAGCAGATTTGCAATCTGAAACCAGCAGCGGTTCCCGTTGTTCTTTAAAAGAAAGTTCAGTACTGGAAACTGAGG
Source organism: Picea engelmannii (assembly GCA_009831015.1). NCBI lineage: Eukaryota > Viridiplantae > Streptophyta > Pinopsida > Pinales > Pinaceae > Picea > Picea engelmannii. Next base: position 224,329 of record ML802164.1, on the reverse strand, counting down.
GTATGGTCTTTGGTCTGGGAGAACCTGATTCATGGGATAGCATGGAAATTGGATGCCCAGTTGTAAGAAGATATCTTAGTGATAACGAGGAAAGATGGTATATGTGCTATTATGGGAGGAAACGAGGATCTCAAGATTCAGTGGGTTTAGCACTGTCATTCAATGGAATTCATTGGCTAAGAGGATCTGGACGCATTGATACTGATGAAGATGTTGGAATTGTAATGGAATGCACTGATAATTGGTGGGATTTTGATACCGAAATCATCCAACCTTCTGATGTTCTTGTTATGTCTAGCGCAAAGGTGAGAGTCTCAAGTGGGGTTTATTGGCTCTATTATTCTGGATGCAATTCAGATGAGATAAATAATACCCAAATGTTANGACTTTTCTTGGCAATATTTTCATTCTCTCTTTCAGAGAAGCACCAAATTTTCAGTCTTACGTGGTATATCTTCTATAATCTCAGCAATGTCAGACAACAACATCCAGGCACTGTTGCTAAATGAAGACAGGGAAAACCATTTGAACCTATGGTAATTATTAATATAAAAGATAATTAATATGGTAATTATTAATTATATTTTGAGTTATTGAGGTTGAACCTATTGTGCCAATAGACACATCATTTGATGTGAAAAGTCTTATATAAATAAAGGTGAATCCCCATTGAGGAAACACACTTATCATTGTGTCATCTCATGATTTCAAAAGTTGTGGTATGAAATGAGAATTACAACACCCTCTTGTGTGCTAGGTTTGGTGATGGTGTGGGAGGTATTTCTCGTGAGGAATATAGCAAAGGATTGGCTGGGTTTTCTTCCCTTGTTGAGAAGGGTTTCCCAGGATACTTCTTGTGTTCTTGTGCATGGTTATTCTTCTTGTGATCTTGGTTTGCTGCAGTAGTTATGGTTCAAGTAATAGTTAAACAAAAAATTAAAGAGGATACATGAGCCATAGCTCATTGAAAATCCAACATGGTATCAGAGCAGGTTGAAGAAGACCATTGCACATTAAAATTGAAGGCAAGGTTTGCCAAAAATTTACTGTAGGTGTGAAGAGAAGAGGGCCAGACCCCTCTTAATTTCCTGTGGTAGATGATGAGGAGACTGCAACAAAAAGAGAAACCCCACTAAGGGCCAGAGCCTAGGAGAAACCCCACAACATCCGAGGTGTATGAGAGAGGAGGCCAGAGCCTAGGAGGAGGGTCAACTGTCAAATTAAAGTGGCCATAGGCCTCTAAAAACTTCCGCAACAATAACCTAACAACAACAGAAAGGAAGGCCTACTAAGGCTACCACAGTAAGGAAAAGAGCCACTAAGGTTGCCGCAACAATACCCTAACATTAAACACTTAATGTAGAAGGGCCAGACCCCTTCTAATGTGAAAATTAAGGCTGCCGCAAATAAAAAACTGAGGTAGCATTCAACCTAATAATACAGAACCGTGGCAGCGAACAACTGAGGTAGCATCCATATTTTTTGAAGTGAAGTGTAAGGCTACCACAACCAGAAGAAACCCTACGACCTGTACCTTTTCAACAAACTTTGTCAATCTTTAAAGGCAATTTTTGAGGTAGAGATAAGGGCAGTTTTAGGGCCTATTGTGAGGCTCAAATTCAACAGAACTGAAACTGTGATGAAGGGAAAAATTGAAGGGAAGTATAAGAGCTAACATTGATTACCCCAAGCACCATAGATCGCTAAGAACATTGATTGGTATTCTTCCTCTCCTAACATATATGTATTTTGATCTTGTCATCAGATTACAGACCAGATTGTGAGCCATTGACAAAACTCTATTTTTTGGAAACTTGTACTGGTTGGTACTTCTAATTTAAAGACAAGAATGGCCGACCTGTTATCAAGCATAATGGTCATAATGACAACCAATATTGACTGACCTTGCAATCTACCTTAAAAAGAGATTGTTTATAGTTTAAAGGAAACAAATAAATTTCATCATTTCAAAGTGTGTCATCTACGAATTCAGGAATCTCTTAACTATAGATTTGAAGTCAAATGGAAACAGTTTTGAGTAGCAGGAGGAGCCACAAGGATAGCTAAAACAATATGCTTGAAATTTTGGTGAATTTCAACAATAGACATGAACTTGATACGCTAAAACAATCATAGCAAGTTGGATCACCAGCATAAAAGCAAAACTGCTAATATGTGATACTATCATATTAGTTACAACAATAAAGGATGATGCAAACTTCGTCAGAGACTTGTATGGTACAAGTGGCTACAAGGAAAACAAAGCGAGGAATGCCATTGCTCATCATGACACTAACAAACAAGTAGAATCTCCATTGGTGAACACTCTTAGGTATGCACTTGTATATATATATATATTATTTGCATCATTGTCATAAGGGTACTTGGAGGAGGAAGGAACCCTTGGTGCAATCATGGACCCAGAGAAGTCTCAGTGTATTCAAAAGAACAACACACTGGAAGTGAAGACTCTAGGTTTGATTGTTTTAATTATCATTCCTATAACCTACATTTCTAAGGTTGCTACATTACAAGTAGGTGTTGTAAATGTGACAACAATCCTTAAAATGTTTTGATTCTAGAGATGTACTCATGAATCTCCACTAGGAGATATTCTTCTCTTGTTTCCTTTCCAGGCAGGTTAACAACAAAGGAAGATTCTTATCCTTTAGACTTCAGAGGGAGTCACTTGACTCAGGAGTCAAACTAATTGAGAAAGAGAGGCATTATCTTCTTCCTCTTCAACGGTCCAGAGGGAGATATCCATTGATCCAGTTGATCCAATTGATATTACCAGAGACTTTGCAATAGGCCATAAAAGGCCTGTCTGGGCTTGACAAACTCTGCAAAAGGAAGAAAGACATGCAGATGATGGAAGTGTCGAGAAATACAAAATGAGACTTGTAGTCAGAGGATACTCACAAACAGAGGTAGTGAACTATGATGAGACATATTGATCCAGTAGCCCGATGCACTCCCATCTGTACTACCATCCATGAGTTGGAAACTACATTAGATAGATGGATTCTTGATGAGTTTGGGGTTCAAGATTATTGTTGATCCAAACCTACTATTACATTGTTGATGACGATAGCTTAATTTTGATGACTTATTCAAGAAGCGATGTTGTTGGATACAAGCAAGCCTCAACTTCTGATTTCGAGATGAAGGACCTGGGTATGATGCACTACTTCTTGGGACAAGAAGTATGACAGAGGACCAATGAGAATTTTCCTAAATCAAGGAAAACATACAATGAAGATATTAAAAGAAGTCCATTATGACATAATGCAAATCCATGTCTACACCGATAGTGATGGATTTGATGATTTAGATGAGACTGATTGACATTTGTACCGACAACTGATTGGATCATTGATGTATTTGGTCAAACACCAGGCCTGATATATGCTATGCAACGAATGTGCTTAGTCAATCCATGAGTCAGCCGAGACAGACTCACTAGATAACGGTAAAGCATTTATTGAGATATATACGAGGCACAATTGGATATGGCCTGAGATATGCCTCCAGTGTGAACTTGATTTTGCAGGGATATGACGATACAAATTGAGCAGAGAGTATAGTGGACCGAAAGAGCACATCCAGTTGTTGTTTTACCGTGAAGTTTTCCATGGTTTCCTGGTGCAGCAGGAAACAAAACTCTGTGACCTTGAGTACCACAGAAGCAGAGTATATAGCATTGAGTATGTGAAGCAGTGTGGCTTCACAAGCTTCTGACATATTTACTTGATCATGATATGGATTCTATGATGATAACCAGAGCTGTGTGTAAATCTCTTCGAGAACCCGGTGTTTCATGATAGATCAAAACACGTTGAGATAAAATATCATTGTATCAAAGACATGGTGTAGAGGAAAGCAGTACACATGTAGTACCTTCTTACACATGAGTAGATTGCAGATATCTTCACCAAACTGCTTGCCAATACAAAGTTCGAGTACTTCCATGAGAAACTGACTTGAAGAATACCTCTCTAGTTGAGAGGGAGTGTTGATGACTACAACCAAGACAAAGTTCGAGTACTTCTGTACGAGACTTGGCCTAATGGAAAATGCCTCCCTAGATCAGAGGGAGTGTTGATGATTATAGCTGTGTGAGACATCCTCCAGGACACAAACTGATTGAGTCGGCCTGAGAGAGAGCCCATAAGTTGGGTGTGTGGTTCCTATCTGAGACAGAAATGGAACGTAGTGATGGCCTCCTCCTTATAGAGAGTTGATTAGGACTCTAGATGATTCTCTTGTGTAACGCAGTGAGAAAGGAGATCTGCTGAGTTGGACGTGACTATGGCTGAGCACAAGGTGAATGTGTTAATTCCCATGAGCTGGGTGCATCGTTACGAGACAGATATGAAGACGATGTATTAGCCTCCTCTGAGCAGAGAATTGAGATGACGAACTCCAGATGACTCTCCTGTGTAATGCAGTGGGAAAGAAGATCTGTTGAGTTGGATGTGTTTGTGGCTGAGCACAGGTGAACGTGATCCTAGTGGATGAGCACTAGTGAGTGTGGTTCTCTTGTGAGACACAGTGAGATAGAGATATGGACATCCCTGTGGATGTGCCCCTAGTGGCTGAGCACTAGTGGGTGTATGAGATCCCTTACTATATTGTTCAAGAGTTAGAATTATCTGTAACTCTATTTGCAATGTAAAGGGTACAGGTCGGCCCCACTTTAATGTAAAAGATAATTAATATGGTAATTATTAATTATATTTTGAGTTATTGAGGTCATCCCTATTGTGCTAATAGACACACCATTTGGTGTGACAAGTCTTATATAAATAAAGGTGAATCCCCATTGAGGAAACACACTTATCATTGTGTCATCTCACGATTTCAGAAGTTGTGGTATGAAATTATGAGAATTAAATCACCCTCTTGTGTGCTAGGTTTGGTGATGGCGTGGGAGGTCTTTCTATTGAGGAATATAACAAAGGATTGGCTGGTTTTTCTTCCCTTGTTGAGAAGGGTTTCCCAGGATACATCTTGTGTTCTTGTGCATGGTTATTCTTCTTGTGATCTTGGTTTGATGTAGTATTTATGGTTCAAGCAATAGTTAAATAGAAAATTTAAAGAGGATACATGAGCCATAGCTCATTGAAAATCCAACAAAAACAATGGCTTGTGACTATTCAGACTCATTCCCATCGGAATGCTCAATCACCAGAGTCAATCTCCTCTCCTGTCATTGCTCTGATGGACTATCCTCAGGGATCCAACGGTCCTTGGACTAGGGTTTACAACGACCACGATCACATCAGAGTCTCTACCTACACGAAGGTTATACTTCCCTTTTTACATCCATTCCACCTACTATGAATGGGGCTTGTTATCACACGATTGTAGTTAGGGAAAATACCAACCCAAAAAACCAACATGTGACACAACTTGGTACACCTATCACTGTCACCTCAATAGATATCACCCTCGTTTCAGTGATGGACAAGTCCAACACAAGGGAGGCTTCCTGGGTGACCTCAAGGGGATAAAAGGGAGAAAACACGAGAGTGAAAAAAGGGCCCTCTTTTGGTCACTTGAACAAGGTGGCTGAGTCTTCTTGAAGGAAGGCTTGGGCGAGAAATTCTGATGGCTTGAAAAGCACCTGGAAAACACATGTTAGGACACAAAACCCAAAGCCAAATATCACAAAGTAAGCCATTAACCACTAAGGACTTAGCAAGCTATGCTTGCTGTCCTAAAAATGCAGCAGAGAATAATTTTATAACAACAATGATAAAGTTGTAACAACTGCATAAAAACACTGTCAAAAGTTGCAATAAATGATATAGAATGAAAGCCAACAACTAGTAGATGATGATCAAGCCTTTAAGTATTTATTTTGACGGTTAGATTGGATGCCAAACAAGTGTTATAAACAATAATTAAATTGTAACAACAACAATATTTAACCATATAAATCAACAAGTGAATGGATCAAATTGAATCTCTTGACAAGTGCTTCTATTCTCAATAGTCAAACAATGATTTCCATGGTTTAATTGTGAGAAAAACAAGAGATAGAAGTAAAGGAGCAGCCCTAATGGTTGTAGCTATCAATTTATAACAACAACAAGATAAACTCAAAGTTTACCAATCCTTTAATTACCAATCACTTTCTTTTATGATGAAGTAAAAGAGTAGAGAGAGAGAGAGAGAGAGAGAGAGATTGCTATGAAACTGTCACTTCACCACATCAATGAAGACTAGTGCCTTTAATAAAAATAGGTTATGGAGTCACTTGCTTGAAGGGAGATCTAAACCAAGTAGAAGAGTGAAGAGGGATTAGGGATAAACCCTTATAGCACCAAAAATGTCTCCTTCTTCTAAATCGATTAGCTCATAGATCAAGACTAAATTAGGGTTTAGGGTTTTAGGGGTGTAAACCCTCTTACTCCTTAGAACTCAAACCCTAGCCAAAATTTGCTTCAAGGGTGTAGACACTCCTACTTCTTGAAACAAACCTTGAGTGCTCTTATCTAGGTGAATAAAGCTTGTGAGCTATGGACGGTGTAAACAATCTTACTCCTATGGTTTTTTCAAAAAATTCTTAAATTTACCAAGCAAATTAACATGTAATTGCATAAAATTCACTTACTAGACAAGAAATTGATAAATAAAATCTTACTCAACAAAGACATATCCCACAAGACTTCACCACAATGCTCACAAGAAGATAACACACTAGTAGAAGTCATCAATTATCAAGTAGCACCACATTTTTTCACCAGAAAAGATACATAATGAATCTTCCAAGAGGGCCGAAATTGCAGTCCAAAGAGTATTTTCAATAGTGATGAGTTATGTTCCAATGAAAAATTACTTGCCTCTATTGATAAAGGAAAACCCAAGTCATGTTTTTCCACATTTACAATCAATTCCTAAAATTTAGGTCAAAACCAAATTTACAACACTTAACTAGCAAAACGATTTATTCTTTTTTCCCACACAGGTCACAAAATAGAAAAATAATGGCATGCAAGCCCATAAAACTCTTCTCCAAGGTGACACATGTGAATACAAGCCTACAAAGGCTAGGAAGTCATGCTATAAGGGTGCCATGTCATCCCCAAATCAAGCAAAAGTGTGGAGTCACAAGCCACACCACCAAGTGCAAAAAAGACACCAAACGACCTCCTAAATGGGTGGCATCATGCTGCAAAAGAGGGACGTTTGGGCATACGAGGGTGACATCATATCTTCTTCATGGTTCTGGGCCTCATTCATGTGCTAGAGATATCATCCAAGGTGCAACGTTCATCATCCTAGGCCTCCAATGTGTGGGGTGCAACATCTATCCAATGGGATTTCATGCCCCTATGAAGGTCCAAGTGGCTTAGTTTCTTCATGAATGAATTTCACTGGGAAAAGTCTTGTAAATACGAACAAATATGCCCTCCAAGGGTCCACAAGTCATATGAATAATGTCAAGTAAGCCACATTTAATAAAAGAGCCACCCAAACAAGTGCATTAAATCCCCCCTTTTCAAATTAAACAAATGCTCAAAGACCTTATAAACTTTTCCAAATTTCGGTATGGGAGGGGTGTCATGGTGCCCTATTGGGTAGTCCAATCCACAAGTCTAGGAATATTTCCCAAGAAGACCCTCTCTAGATCATGTAATGAGTATGAAGTGGATTGGGGAAGTACTCTTTGGCATGGGGTTCTTGACATATCAAGGGCTCATATTGTCTCATTTATGGGTGCGTTTGTGGAGGGTGCGCTGCATCCCTTTGTTTGCAATGCAAAATTTTCCCAAGCCCTTTATTTGTCTTTCCCCCTTTTTTTTTATGATCCAAACATTGAGTGCTATGTGAAATAGAAATAAAGGGAGCACCACAATGCCACTTGAAGTTAGAGTGCATTGGTTGCTATGTGCACTAGAAATAAAAGAACACCGCAATGCACTCCCCCATCAAGTGGGACACTTTTTGTTTATTTTTCTGTTAAAGGTCCTTTATTTATTTTTTAAGAGAAGTGTTTCATGGATCTTAGGACCTTAGGGCGAGCATATATAAAGGTGAACCATGGATTTTTATTTTTACTGTGCTAGTTGCAACACCTCTAGGCCTTTAGCCCCTTCTTCCCATGAAATGAGATACAGACCCTTCTTGGGGTCAATGAACCTGAAGACCCAAAAGATGAGGAAACAGAGGGGACAAAATATGGAAAGTGTTAAGTATGAGTGGGGATGGTACAATGAACCTTCAAGGAGACCCCTTAGTGGAAACCCTTTTCCTGAGGGTGACCAACTTACTAGGATACCATGAAAACCACCAATGTGAAATAAGGAAAAAAATATAATTTCCAAGCAACTGTTCCATAATCAAGAAAGGAATCTTTGCAACATGCTCAAATTCTTCAATTATTAAAGTGACACTTACCATGAGACTAGACTTGTTACCTCATGAAGCAAGACCTATTGTCTTCTATGGACCAAGTTGGTGTGGAAAACGTTGTTATGATGTGACAATGAGTGGTGATGCGTGATGGAGAGGAGGGGATCTATTTTATCAATGTGGGCCCTGTCGATCATATGGCTCTCGACACTACATGTTTTCTACCTGCAGGGCTCGAGACATCATCTCCTTAGTTAACCCTAGGGTGGGGGGGTAATAGGGCCCACACAAATCCATGAACGAGATTAAATCTTGTCATATGTCGATCAACGGTCCACCTCCATCCTCAGAGTCCATCCCATCAGGGAATCTCCATTCGAGCATCACGAACCACTACGATGGACTTAGTCCGAACTCACTCTTTCCGACTGATCGAACATTACATGATCATCTCATTTGATGGATATCATGTGCCTCGAGGTTTACAACTGCTTGCTAGATACGATTTGTGAACCCTTATCCTCAGAGCGATTCACACGAGATTCAACGACTGAGATCTCACGAGAGACTTCTTGAGAGATTTATGGTCCTTGAACTCCCTCGCCATCAGAATATTATTCTAATCCTCTTCCCAAACCTCTGACGATCCTTACTTTGATATACTAAGAATTGGTTCCAAAGGTCTAGAATTGATCCTGGCCACACTCCAAAAGATCAATGATCCTCTTTGACATGAGGTTTCTCCATAAGAGTCTTAACACATTCCCCCATCTGATACTCCGATGGTAATACCATTCGATCAACAATCTAGATATGTTTGCTCGACTGAATCAACGACTGCAAACCTCCCCATCTTAAAACACTGGTTTCCTTTAGGGTATCAGTATGAATTTGGACTTAACTAGATCAAGGTTCCTTCTAGGCATTTTCTAAGGTTCTACCAACTCTTAAGAGTTTGGAAGTTCACTCTTAAATAGACTAAAGCATTCTCACCTCATCTGGATGGAAGATTTTCATATCTTGCAAGCTTCCCACCTAAGGCAGGTTACTCTTTCAAAAATTACAGTTCCTCATCCTACATAGGGATCTCCTAGACACTAGGGCACTCCTATCATTGTCCAAATGAAGGATTTTTCCATATCCTTTAAACTTTCATCTCAAGGATAAGGGTTCCATAGAATTGAGGCTCTCGGAGTCTACACAACGATCCTCCTCAAACATTAAGGCATCTCCTCTGTCAGTTTCGGGATGAATATTTTATTCTTATCTTGCAACCTTTCCATGCAAAGTCTTGCAGTCCTCACATGGATATACTCTACCCTTATACAGTTCTCATGGGTTCATAAGTTTAACAAGTTGGCCGATGGAAACAGACATAATTAATCCATTTTAATTAGGAAGTCAATCAAACATTCATATTTATTTGATCATGCAATAACAGATTTACGTCAACACATTAAGTTAAAATCACTTATTTGTTCAATAAATTTCAACAACTAGCTGATTGAGAGAGGACGCCTTTCCTCCCAACCTTAGGCTATGTTGCATAGTACCAAGCCACATGCCACCCCCATTCCAAGCCATGATACCACAAGGGAATTGATTCAACTGGTTGCCATATTTAGAATGATCCAAAAAGGTTACTCTCCTTCCTCCACTAGCAATAACAATAGTCTCCCTCTTCCCACTGAGCTTAGGACTTCCACTGTTTATCAAGTACCCTTCCCATTGGATTTCCTTTGCACAAGGAGTCCCTTCTTTGCTATATAGTCCCTCGGTGAACTCCCTTACCAGTGTCAGTTTATTTCCAGTAGGTACCAAGATGTAGTCCTCTATAGCTCCAGTCTTGATCTGGGTTTTCTCTGTTCCAGGGTGATGATTAATCCTTTGGACAAGCTTTCTATTTTCTTCAAGAACAACTTTATAACTTCTTCTTCTTCTCATATTTGTGCAAATGGACACCTCTTTTTCAATGCACCATCTATCCGTGAGTCTGCAACTCACTCAATCTTCCAAGATTTTTTCTACTCGTTCGTTGTTGCAAACTATTGACCACTTGTCTCTTCTCCTCCACACATCTACTTCCTCTCGTGCATATGTTTTTTTTGTGTGTAAACCACACATCTATCCTCCTCTTTTCTCTTGGTGTTGTTTTTCCACCTTTGGTCTCTTCCTCCTCCAATCCTTGGGATTCCCGTGACTTCTGTCAGAAACGACCTCCAGTCAGGGATATGCATTTTGAAGGGGAAACCAAGGGATGTACTCCTATTAGGTTTTTAGTTGAACCTTGTCTCTTCAAGAGATCAGATATGTCAGCAATATTAACTGATTCAATCGACAATCCTATTTATTCATAATTGTTCACATGGCTCCATGCAGATTCAAATACGTTGGTGTTGGCTTAACATGGACCACACTTCCCTATTGCCTATGTTGTTGACCCAGGACTCATATCTTTCAAGGTACCAACAAATCCTAAAACTACCGACCCTTCTAGTAAACCAAAAGACAACACATCACACAGAATTCACTGTGTAGTCTCACCCAAGATAGCTTTAAATGGGTGGCTGTAAGACTCAGGTGTTTACAACCTAGGATTGAGTATGAGATATGGGATATGTATTATGAACCATTTATTCTAACTTGTGTTACAAACTACTATTATTATCTTTTATATTTTGATCTCCATGGTATCTTTTCATTATATCCCAACAACAATTAACCAAGCAATATAATACCTCATTCATTCATTACACACAACACTTAACTAATAAAAGTATGACAAATATATGCATGCATTCATCACATTACACATGTATTACCATGGTTCACCCCCTCCTGGGCTACGCCCACAAATATTTGTCTCTTGGCTCTCTTATTATGGTAGCTCTACAATCTTGTGCCATGCGCTTGCAATTCTCCTTGGATGGGTAAGATCTCTATGAGGCGAACTAGACCGCACCAAGCCCCTCGACCTGCGATCTAATCCTCAAGATCTACCTTCTCTCCTCGCCTCTAGCTCAACCGCTTTACAAAAATAGTTCTTCTAATCAAAAGCATTACATAAAAACAATCGAACCTCCATAGGTAGCGAACTGACCCTTCTATGATACATGCGTATCTATATATATCTCTATCGGGCTCTTCATCCATTTACACAAAAACCTTACAAAAACCCTAACCCTACTGTTGCTAGGTCTTCCTTCTCTGCATGTGTGATTTTCTTCCTTCCAGCTGTCGCCTCCTTCTTGCATGCGTGCGTGCTGTGCTTCTTACCAGTTGTTTCTTTCCTATTGCACACTTTCTTTCCCATGATTGCTCTTCCAATTGTCATTCTTATTCATGCACACTTTCTTTCCCACTTCGACCTGCTGCCAATAGGCCCCCAACACTGACATGTGACTCGTCCCAAGTCACCTAATCTTTCTGAGCTACCTCGATCTCCTCGGTGATCGTCTGGAAATTTTCAGTGCCTGCGCGGTCTTCTCCTTAATGGTATCCACTACCTGAACTGCCAGATCGTTTCTTAGTAATCCTGCACATTCTGCCTGTGTCTGTGCCATCTGTTTTCTAGCTGCTTCTGCCTGTGCAAGTACTTCTGCTACCTGTTCTTGTAATGGTTCTATTTGAGCCTGACGCTCTTGTTTTTGTGTTTGCGCAGTGATAAGTTATGCCTGCATCTTCTTCAGCTCTTGCGCCCCCTTGACGCGTTTTGGGATTGGCATGGTCTTTTGCCTCTGTTTGATTTCTTGGATTGCTGCATTGATCCTTTCCTCTTCCTTTTCCCAGCGTTGAACCTGTGGATCCTCCTCCAGTCTTGTCCAAAGTTTTGCTGCTTTCTTGAGCAAGTCAACTGCCATGCTAACCTGTTTCTCCATCTCCTGTAGTTGTGATGTTTCTGCCTTCTTCCTTTGCTCCTTTACTGCTGGTGGAGTTGTTGGTGTCAACTGTTCTCGGAGATCCTCGATCTCCTTCTGGTATTGAGCAATTTCCTACGCAATCTGGTTGATATTTTCTACGGCTGGGAGTTCATTTCCTTGCGCAGTTCTTGGAAGTTTTCCAAAAATTTCTCCCACTCTGTGTTCCAATTCATTCTTGCGTTTTGTCTCCATCTGAGTTTCGGATTTGGCCTTATCATACTCTTTTTCCATCTCTTCCCACTGCTTTGTTGCTTTCTGTAGCTCAACTAAGTTTTTATGTGCCCGAGACTGCATCTCGTGGTTGACGCTAACCTACAATTTGTACAGTGCCCTTGATGGCATTCGTGTCAAGACCAATTGTATGTGGTCCAAATCCTTTAGTGGTGTCTGTCCCACTATTTCATCCATTCGTAGCATCCTCAGTTTTATGTACACCATTGCGCATGCATGTGGCATTGGGAGGGATGGGTCTCGTTCTTCTACCTCCACTCTTTCATTGGTTTGTGTTGTCGACGACTCTATGCCTGTGCTGCTACTTGCTCTCTGGGCCTCCCCGAGTGTCCCAAGGAGCTGTCCCATTTCTGCCAGCTCTTTTTGCAGTTTATCCCTGTGATGTGCTATGTGATCAAAGTCTTCTGCTAGACAATCCTGGACCATTATGGCGATCATTTCTCCATCGTCCTCCGTGATCGTATAGTCTGGTGATGCTCGTTGCGCCTTTGATTTCTTGTGCACGCTTGTTGCCTGTACAATTGGTCTCTTAGTTCCCCCTGGTTCCTATGTGTTGGGATTTGGGGCGGTCTCCTATGCTCCCTTATCTTCCTTTGGCTTTTCGTTGGTCTCTTTCTGCCCCTTCTGGGTCCTTATCGGCTTTGCCCCTTCATTTTCCCGAGTCAGCTTGTTTTGGCCCGTCCTTGGTTTCTTGGGCACTGGGTTTTGCAGAGGCTGTGTTTCCACCTGCGTTGCTTCTCCTTTTGAGGGCCCTTTCGATACTTCTCGGGGAATGGATGGGATCCTCCATGCATTAGGCCATTCACTGATGACCATGTCTATATCACCTTCTGTGATGCAATAGTGCATTGGTAGCCACTGTTTATGGATTCTGTCTTGGTTGTATCCACATGGCTTGATGTGTAGCCCATAAGTTAGTGATGTCCCCATATCGCGCGATAGCCTCTGGTGTTATTCTCCATGATCGGCTAATAAATTCCCGTGTGTCCCATAGGTATTCTTCAAAGATGATTCCAGTTTCCCTCTTATGCCTGGTCTGTGTCCCAGATCTTAGTAATAGATATCTCGCTCCCGCTCGCTGTGGTTTAGTAGCAAAAACTACATACTCTGGTTCCCGCCATCCCATGAAGGTTACGAGGGTGAGTAGCCATGAGTAGTGAAATTTTGTACTGAGGTCCTGTGCATCCTTGCATTCCACTTGGAACAAGTTTAGTAGATAAGGCGCCCAGCTCACGAAGGTGCCTTCTACGCACTGAGCTGCAACTGTGATGACTCCTATTGGTACTTCGTCTTTGCGACATTTTTTTAAAAATTTACATGATAAGATCTTTGTGCCCAATTGTGTCACTGCATTGTTGATCCGTTTGATTATAATTCCTCTTGTCCCCCTGGCGGTACCATATTTCTTCTTCATTTCCTCTGCTAACTCTTTCTCCTTCGATTTATCATCCAGAATCAACACAGAATCCATACCCCGACTGGGTAGTCCTATTATATGTGTGATAAGATCAACAGTTATGGGGATGGGTCTGTCCAACCATATATCCCCTCCATGCGTGATTGCTAACATCTTCTTAATGCATGCTATCGCGTACTAGCCTCTGCCAAAATGCGAAAGTTTCAGCAACCCTAAAATGCCTATTCTGTCTAGTCCAACTGCCCACTGATGTGGCTAGATGATCGTTTCTCCAAGTTGGTTTACCACTATGTTCTGTATAAAAACCCTCGACGCAAGTTTGGGGTACTTGGTTTCATCTAATACGTCGTGGTCGAAATACTTGAGCTTCCCAACGTGACCTAGTAGCTACGGCTCCACCTTTACTCCCTTTGGTATGCGTGGTAGCACAATTTCTGCTACCGGTTTCTTACGAGGTGAGATCGGTATCAAAACTCTGTCTTCCTGCTGTGGTGGTTGGTACGAGGTTCCAACAACTCCTGGTTGCTGCCCTGTAATCCATTCTGTCCAAGCCAAGGTAGTTCCCGTGGTCTCTTCTATTAGTTGACCTAGGCTAGGTACCTACGACTCGTCTGGTTTTCCTTTGGATCCGTGATTCTGTACTGTTTTGTTACCTTCCGCGGCTGGTTCAATGATTTCTAGTTGCACTTCCTGTTGGGTTTCCGCTTCCTCGTTTTGAGGTTCCTGCACTGCTGCTGGCATGTCCTCTTTCAGGTCCTTTTCTTGTGGCTGCTGAATCTATTCCAGTATCGGTGTAGAGTTCACCGGTGGTATCTTTGGGGATGAGATCTCATTGATATCGATGATCTCCGGTTGTTGCTGCTCGTTTTCTTCTAGCGGTCCTCGTGACCTAGTTTGAACCCTGGTCGGTCTGACTATATGGCCTGGTTCGATGAACTTAGGTAGTGCCATAGTGGTGAGTGTCAAATGTTTGCTGAGTTTGAAGGACTACAGTGAGCTCTATGGTCCCGCTCTGTTCGTTCGAGTTGTTGTTTCTCTCTCTCTGTTCTCCTTTCGTGAATAGACAAGTTTCTTCCAAGCTCACGTGTTGTATGGGCTTGTCATGAAGCTTATCGAGGATGCTTCCTCCATGATACGATTAATGCACCATAACTGTGGGTTCAATGCATCTGCGGTAGTTTCATACTTGCCATTATGCTTACTTTGCTGTATCCAGTTGGCGTGTTTAATGTGATGTTCCATTAGTCCTTGCTGTGCCTTAATTCCGCTTAGTGCTGTCTTGTCATCCTACTTTTTTCGAATTTCCATTTCCCACTCGTTTTTCTTTGGCATGTAATCATTGTTATTGCCTTTACTACATTCATGTTTCGAGCATCTTGTGGCTTTTTCATCTCTAGTGTGCTTCACACTTTTTTTTTTTTTTTTACTGTGCAGTGGGTTGTCGACTATCCTTATACAACTTCAGTCGGCTCCCGTTGATCATTCCTTTGAGGTCTGCGCTTGCTAAATCTCTTAACTGCACATCTCCTCCATCTGTTACAGATTTGGCCTTATATGGTCCTAACCAATTCATTCTCATCTTTCCTGGGTGCTGAAATGATTTGCTGTCATAGAGAAATACTAGATCTCCTTCCTCAAAAGTCTTCATCTTAATGTGTCAATCGTGCCATGCTTTGTCTCTGGCCTTCTGCACTTGTTGATAGAATCCTGCCAGGATTCAGTCTTCCTCCATTGCTAACAACTGGTTCAGTCTTTCCTGTATTGCCCTGTGTTTTTTCATTTGTGTGATAGTTGCTACGCGTAAGCTGGGTACTAAAAATTCTAATGGCACTACTGCTTCTTGGCCGTAGACGAGATTGAATGGTGCGTGCCTTGTTAATTTCTTGCATGTTGTCCTATACGCCCATAATATTACTGGTACTTTGAGGTCCTAGTCATCTCTGTTGACATTGCAGATCTTTGTCAGTGCGTTCTCTAGAATTTTGTTAAAGGCTTCTACTGCGCCATTCGCCTGTGGATGATACGGTGTTCTTTTCTAGTGGTGAACTTCAAATTCTTCGAGCATCGCACAGATGGTTCTATTTATGAAATGTGTGACTTGGTCGCTCATCAAAACTCTTGGGCATCCAAACCTAGTAATTAATTGTTCAAATAAGAAGTGTGCAACTGTCTCTGTGCTGCAGTCTTTTACTGGTGCAATTTCCGCCCACCTTGTTAGGTATTCCATCACGATTATGATGTATCTTGCCCCTGTTCTTTTGGCTGGTGGGTTAATTGGTCCCACAAAGTCTATTGCCCATTTATCAAATGCTTGTAATGTCACTTGCGGTCGTAACGACATCTCGTCCGTTCCGTTGGGTTTGCCTACCCTTTGACAAACATCGCATCCCTGACAGTACTCTTTCGAGTCTCCGTGAATCGTTGGCCACCATAATCCTGCACATACTACTTTCTGTGCTGTAGCTTTTCCTTCATAGTGTCCTCCTACCAATCCCTCGTGGGATTCTGCTAAAATTTGTGGTTGTTCATGCTCTAACATGTACCTTCGTAAAATTATATCTATGCCCATTTTATATAGATGTCCTACGACCAGTTGATAGTCATATGTGCGAACTACCAGGTTCTTCTGCGCAATGGTATATTCTTGTGGTGCAATACCTGTGCTCAAGTACTGGATGATCTCTGTGAAATAGTCATCAACAATATGTACTAAGAATAACTGTGCATCTAGAAAGTTGTCTTCTAAGTTCGTGGGTTCTTCTCCATTTGTGACCCGTGATAGGTGGTCAGGTCCTACATTCAATCTTCTTGGTTTGACTATTACTTCGAAGTCAAATTCTTGAAATAGAAGTAACCATCGACAAATTATCCCCCCTAACACTGGCTTGTTGACTAAGTATTTTAAGGTTGAGTGATCTGTAAACATCTTAAAATATTTTCCCAATAGGTAGTGTCTGAACTTCTGTAGTGCGTAAACCATAGCTAGGCCTTCTCTTTTCGTCATGTTATAATTCTGTTCTGAGTCTGATAGTTTTTTGCTTGCGAACGTTATCGGGTGATCCAAGTCTCCTGCTCCTAGCTGCGCTAAGATAGCTCCAAGTGTTATCGCTGATGCATCTACATGCACATGGAATGCCTTTCCCCAGTCTGGAAATACTAATATTGGTGCAGTGACCATCTTTTCTTTCAGAGTATCTAGACCGTGTTGACACTCATCGTTCCATTGGTACTTTGTATCCTTTCTTAGAAGTTTTTCCATTGGTACTGTGACCTATGAATATCCTTTGATGAATTTCCTGTAGTATCCTGTGTGTCCTAACGTTGCTCGTAGTTGACTGACTGTTTTTGGTGCAGGTAAATTAACGATGACTGCGATCTTTGCCGGATCAACCAATAGACCTTGTTTGCATACTATATGTCCCAATAGTATCCCAAACGGTGTTCCAAATATGCATTTATTTATGTTTGGTGATATCTGACACTGTCTGCATCGTTCTAGCATCAAGCGTAAAATGTCCACATGGTTTTTCAACATACTATAGACTATCTAGTCATCTAGGTATACTTCGAGGAACTGATGGTTGAATTCTTTAAATGCCGCGATAACCACTCTCGAGACCATTGCTGGTGCATTCTTTAGTCTGAATGGCATGACTGGATATTGGTAAGATCCCCATTCCATCCCGAACGTGGTCTTGTATTTGTCCTCCTGTGCTATCTTAATTTGATGGTAGCCTGAGAATCCATCAGTGAATGAGTAAGCTTCGTGTCCCCCCACATTCTCTAACACTTCATCCGTGAACGATGTAGGGAATGGGTCGTGTAGGCATGCATCATTCAACTTCCTCAATTCGACGCATATCCTAATCCCTCTTCCTTGTTTCTTGTCCTGTACGACCATCGGGCTTATCCATTCCGATTCCTTGACTGGTTCGATTATGCCGGCTTCGAGCATATGATTGATCTCCTCTTTAAATTTGTGTTTATATATGGGGTTCAGTCTATATGGTCCCTGTCTAATCGGTCTCTCTTTAGGTATGAGAGGTACGTCATCTCTCCCAGTTCTCCTTCTATGCCCTTCATCTTTGTAAATGTTGTAGGAAACAAGTCACTATACTCGCGTAACAACTCTGTGATGCTTTCTACTATTGGATCATCCTAGTAGTCTCCAATGCTGGCCATTTTGGGATGTTCAACTCTTCCAATGTTAACTTTCTTTACCTTGATTGGCGTGGAAATAACTTCAGATTCTATGGGTGGTCCCTTCACATCTCTTTTTCCTTCTACTTCTTCAATCTGAATGTCGCGTGGGTCATCTTCGTCTGGTGCTTCCTCCTATACATGATAACATGACAGTAGTTCCTTGATAGTCTGCTTATTTCGCTGCTGCTCTTCAGTAATAAATTCTATTTCCGGTTCTTTAACGAATATGACTCAGATCCGTTTCAGGGTTGCATCTATGTTGGGGTTCTCATGCTCGAATGAGAAAGTGATGGTAAATTTCTATTGCAATGTCGTCCATTTTGTAGTTCCTTTGCACAGTTCCTGATCTGTATACCAGTTCGCTGGTATGCCCTCTAATGTGTGAATGAAGTGGTGAGGCCATTCCTTTGATGGTGTTATTTTCCACAATGTTTCACACTTCTCCAAGTGTTTCGCTGGTGTCCCTAGTCCTTCATATCTCCGTTGTTTGCTATTTTTCTGTTCTGCGCCGAACCTGATGTGCAGTAACCGCTTACATTGGTACCATTTTGTGATAGTCTCCTTGTGTGTGCCCCACCATCTTGCAGGTGTGGCCTTGAGTGCTAAGTCCAGTGCTAGTAGCCTCTGGTCCTGTAATACTCCATCTTCATATTGTGTCAAGAATGTTTCTAGATCATTTAGTCCGTGGAAACTGGGTGGTTCTTTGATTTCTATGCCTATCCACCGTACTGCGCGGTCTATTCTTGCATATCTTCTCGTGGATACTTCATGTGGTCTTTGTTGCCATTTTTCTAGCCCGGTGTCTGAATCTGTTGCACATGAAGTAATGCTACGCCAACTAAGTACCCCGTTTGCAATTGGGTTTACATAATCCTCCTCGCGCGCAGTTGTTCTGTACAACTGATTGATCTCCTCTAAGTTCAGGCAAGTGGGTTCTATGAACCTCTCCCTTCTGATGGATCTAGTGGTGCTATGAACCTGTAATCTTCGGATTCAAATGTCATTTTCCTTGTCTTCAAGTTAATTACGGTCTGGTTTTCAAACGCCCAATCCAGACCGAGTAGTGCCGGGTATGGTGTTGTGCCATCTACCATTTCGATGACTTCAAAGTCTGCTTTAGTGCGCACTCCATCAATATCCACTGTTACTCCTTTTAGTCTCCCTATTGGTAGGACCCTATGTTGGTTTGCTAGTTTTAGTTGCACATTTGAGTATCCCAATGTTGGCTCTCCCATGCATTGTCAGGTTTTCTTGGGTAGCACATTCACTTCAGATCCTAGTTCCAGTATGATGTCTCCCATATTGAAATTCCCAATGTTAGCATTCAGCCTAAATTCCCTACTTTTTATTCTTCTTGTGTGTAGATGATTGACAATTTTCGGTTCTAGCTTTTTTTTCGTCTCACTGCTACATTTCTCTACGATGTTTTGCAATATTTTCACAGATGAAGGATCACTTAACATTCTAATGCATGATTGCAAAAATTCTTTGATAGTAATTACTCGTCCCTTGGGTGGCATTCTGTTGGTATGATCCAATGATGGAAACATTTTGTATTCTGGGGCTTCATGGACTAGTTACGTAATGGAAGTTGACGCTGTGTCCACCTTCTGAAATTCTTGTTTGGCTCCCTTAAAAGTCTCCTTTTCTTAGGGTGCATCGAACTTCTTTCTTGGTTTGGTATTATTATTTACCCATTGGTTCTGTGCAGGTTCCTGTCGGACGACGTCATTTCCTGTCTTTGTTCCTCCATGAGTGACTATATTGATGTTCCATCCATCCTCCCTTGCTTCGAATGAAATCCATTGAACATTATGATTGTTCTGGTTCCTCTTTTCCTGGATATTTACTAATAGTTTTGGACATTCCTCTGTCTCGTGATCTGATGTGCGACAATACATACAAGTCGTTGGAAGTAGTGGGCATTCCCATGCGTAATGTCCTAGTTGCTGACAATTGTGACATGTGATTGGTTCTCTGCCACGTTCGAAACCTCCTCTGGATTTTCCTCCTCCTCGATATCCTGCTCGATCCCCTCTCGGTGCGTTGTACTGTGGTGCCTGATTATACTGTGCGACATTATACTGGGGTTGCACTGGGTTATACTGCGCATGTGCGTTATTGTATGGTTGATGTGAAATATTGTACTGTTGTTGCATAGTGTTGTATGGAGTTGGGGCTTGATTGAACTGTGGCGTTACTTTCCCAGTCATCATTTCGGCCTATACCCTGTATGCGTCTGATGTTCTTTCTCACATCAACTCCATAGTTTTGCAATCTTTGTTTTCATGGCCCACTGACTTACAAAAGGTGCAATAAGAATTATTTGGAACTATCTGGTACTTCTGCATCATCGTGCAGTGGTAAGGGTCGTGACCTAGTTTCTTGCATATTTCGCACCATAATCCTCCCTGTGGTAGTGGGTTTGGCATGCATGTTGCCATATATTGCGCGAATGCTGGACATTCGTTCTTATGGTGTCCTTCCGTCTTGCATGTGGTGCACCAAACAGATTCTCATTTGTCCTTGTTCTTATTCTGGTTCAACTGAAATGTTAGGTTCTTCAAATCCTCCTTCAATTCTTCAATAGCTGGGTCCGTCTGCTGGTATTGGTTCTCTTCCAGCTACAAGGCTGCCTGTAGAGCCTCAGCCTATGTCTGAAACTTCTACTGTCGTAAGGTATATTTTAGGTGTGGGAGTAGTGAGTTGAAAAACAGGTGCCGGTGCTGCATCTCGATCATAAGGTATTTCAACTTCCCCTTCAGTCGCTTGAATCTCTGGTCAATCTCCCATACAAACTCTCCTGGTTTTTGTATTATTTCGATCATCTTGTTCATGTATTGATCCTCTGAGCTCGGCTTTTGGAACTTGTTAATCAATAGATTCTTAATGTCTACCAGTGTCATTGTCCCAGGGGAACTGTTCATGTCTAGACTCATGTACTAGTCTAGTGCACAGTCTCTTAGCGTGATCGCTAGCTGCGAAAGTTTGGTATCTTCATCAGTGATCTATTTTTCCTCCCAGATCTTTGCATAAATGAACAAATGCTTCTCAGGGTCTTCGACTGCTTCTCCTTGAAATTATGGTAATCTGATAGTGGGATTGTGTCCTGCCATTCTAAATACTGAACTGCTACCTTCGCCGCACGATGTAGATACTTGACTAGTATTGCCTGGACTGGCTCCAATAGTTGTTGTTCCTGTGGTAGATGTACTTCTTGCTGTTAGACTTCCTCCGAACTTCGGTTGTCTAAATGGTGGTGTTCTCTTTGGTGTATTGTTTGCACATGGGTTTATGGGTTCCACACTAACGTAAATATGGAAAGGATGGATATCTTCTCCTCCCGTTCTTGGGCCTCTTGTTTCCCGCTCATAGGTTGCGCGCAGGATTTCCTCAATCTGCTCCACAGCCTGAAGATCCTCTACCTCTTCCTCATCGCTTTCCAAGCCCTCCCTTGCGGCTACGACTCTCTTCTTGGTATTCACCTTATATTGGTAGGGTACTCCGCTACGCGTCGTTCCCGATGATGCCAAGATCCACTTAAACTAGTCGTCATCCATCAAGATCGGGTCCAATAATTCCTCCTCCTTCTTTCCTTTATCCTCACCTTCGTCCATCTATTCTATTTATGTCAGTGTTTCCCCCCTTCCCCCATGCACGTAGGGAAGTCTAGATGTCTGATTCCATTGTCATTACCCCTTTGTTATATAACAATATTTTAATAGAAGTATACAGTGATCGAATGTACCTTCTGCAGGGTCCACGTAGAAATTCCTGCTTTGTTGCATTGTATGACTTCACTGTGTCAACTGCAAACTCTATGATGAAGTCTGCCACAATATTGTCAAGCTAAAAGTCGACTGCGTGGGTGAATTTGTTGTTCACCTACTGTAACTGCTCAACCTGTACTGGGGTCCAATCTAGCTGTCAGATCTGGTTCGTCGCGTGGTTATCTTTCAACTGTAGTATCCACTCCTGTAGTAGGTGGGGAAAATCACAGAAAAAGACTTCGTGTAAATCCGTAAACACATATTTATCTAGATATTTACGAGGTGTGATGCTAGGGTTTCTATTATCTTTCTGGGAAAACTCTAGCTCTTTAGTTCTCAACCAGCCTTCGATTTATGCTTTCGTGGGGTTCCACGATCTCAACATTCCCTTCTAGTGGCTCAACGGTCTTCTAGTTTCACTCATTATTTTCTTATACATTCTATCTCATCTACTTAGTCCTTTCTTGTTCCTCTTAACACGACAACATAACCATTTGTTGGCTTAACATGGACTACTCTTCCCTACTTCCTGCGTTGTTGACCCATGATTCATATCTTCCAGGGTACCAACAAAGCCTAAAACTACCGGCCCTTCTGGTAAACCAGAAGGCAACACAACACACATAATGCACTACGCAGTCTCACCCGAGATAGATTTAAATGGGTGGCTGTAAGACTCAGGTGTTTACAGCCTAGGATTGAGTATGAGATATGGGATCTGTATTCTGAGCCATTTATTCTAACTTGTGTTACAAACTACTATTATTCTCTTTTATATTTTGATCTCTGTGGTATATTTTCATTATATGCCAAAAACAATTAACCAAGCAATATAATACATCATTCATTCATTACACACAACGCTTAACTAATAAAATTATGACAAATATATGCATGCATTCATCACATTACACAGGTATTACCGTGGTTCACCCCCTCCTGGGCTACATCCACAAAGATTTGGCTCTTGGCTCTCTTATTATGGTAGTTCTGCAATCTCGCACCGTGCGCTTACAATTCTCCTTGGATGGGTAAGATCTCTATGAGGCGAACTAGACTGGACCTGGCTCCTCGACTTGCGATCTAATCCTCAAGATCTACATTCTCTCCTCTCCTCTAGCTCAATCGCTTTACAAAATTCATTCTTCTAATAAAAAACATTACATAAAAACAATCAAACCTCCATAGGTAGCGAACTGACCCTTCTATGATACCTGCGTATATATATCGGGCTCTTCAACTATTTACAATAAAGACCTTACAAAAACTCTAACCTTATTGTCGTTAGGTCTTCCTTCTCTGCATGCGTGCTTTTATTCCTTTCAGTTGTTTCCTCCTTCTTGCATGTGCATGTGCTGTTCTTCTTACCAGTTGTAGCTTTCCTCTTGCACAATTTCTTTCCCACGATTTCTCTTCCAGCCACCATTATTCTTCATGCATGCTTTCTTTCTCACTTCGGCCTGCTGCCAACAACTGGCAGGTGTGTATTTATGTTTTTCAAGTATATGCAAGCTTGCTAAGAAAGATTCATGTTTTCCTCATTGAAACTTCCTAGATTCCAACTAAGAAATTCCACCTCAACCAACCATCTCACTTCATAGATTCCGCCTCATCAATTCCCACTTTTGATATCATGGCCAATACTCAAGGATTTTCCTTTTCAATCAACTGTCTGATATTTTCCATTAATCTAAACATAATTACATGCTTCATAATTACATTATATGAAGTCTTAACATAATTACAGTCATGGGGGGAATTAGGGCGTTACATTCTCCTCCCCCTTAAAGAAACACTGCCCTAGGTGTTTAAACACCATATACATATACAATCATACAAAAAGAAAAAAATGGGTATGCCAATCTCATGGAATCCACTAGATCCTAGGTAACCTCATTTGATCCAAAGTGCTTCCATTGCACCTTGAATTGCATGATGGATCCGTTCTGGAGCATTGTTTCTCTCCTGTCTAGGATGCATTGAGGTTCGGGCTGGAATTCTCCCTCTGCTTCCACCTGTATCACAGTCCAATCAATAACATGACTAGAATCATGAACATATATATTTAATAAGGACAGATGGAACACATTATGAGCTCTAACAATAAGTGGAAAAACAAGTCTGTATGCTACTGGTCCCAGTCTTTCCAAGACTTGAAATGGTCCACAATATAGAGGTGTTAATTTAGCACAATTCCCCATCCTCAGGGAACTTCTTTTGGGATTCACTCTGAGATACACATGATCTCCCACCTTGAACTCTTTATGAGTTAATTTGTTGTATGCATAGCTCTTCTTCCTATCTTGTCCCACTTTCATATTTTTCCTTATCTTAATCATTGCCTGTTCCATTTATTTTAATAGCTCGGGTCCAAGTGTGATCTTGTCCACTAAACTGTCCCAACTAATTGGAACTCTACACTGTCTTCCATACAAAATCTCAAATGGGATCATCTTCAATAATTCCTGATAAACATTGTTATAGGTGAACTCTACCAGAGGTAGGTACTCTTCCCATTGCTTGGACTGATGCATAAAATCCATTCTCAACATGTCTTCTAGCACTATGTTTACTCTTTCGGTTTGACCGTATGTTTGAGGATGGTAGGCCATGGTAAATGCCAATTGTGTTCCCAAGCATGAAAACAAAATCTTCCAAAAACTTGAGGTAAACTTAGCATATATGTCTGAGATTATGGTCTTGGGTAGACCGTGTAATCTGAAAATTTCCTTCATGAAACTGTTAACAACATCTATGGCCTTAAACGTAGATTTGATAGAGATGAAACGAGTTTCATTGCTCATCTTATCCACTACCACCATGATTGCATCATGTTGCTTGAATGTCCTTGGTAGACTAGTAATGAAATCCATGGAGATAGTCTCTCATTTCCATTTTGGAATTGGTAAGGGTTGTAATAAACCTGTAGGATGTTTGTGTTCAACTTTTACCTGTTGACACTCCAAACACTTGGCGATGTATTATGCAATGTCTTGCTTCATCCTAGGCCAATAATATAATTATCTTACTGTTGTTACCATTTTTTGGTAACCAAGATGACCTACATAGGGTCTCCTATGGAACTCATCCATAATCAATTTCTTCAGGTTTGATGAGTCTGGTACATATAACCTGTTATTATACAACAACATGTTGTTAGCCCCAAGCTGATAGCCTTCATATTTTATCTCTTTGGGTTCTTGTTGTAACCCTTCTTTTACCTGATTGAAGAACTTGTCTTCTAGTGAGAGGTCTTTGATCCTTTGTTGGATGTTAGACTCTCCCACACTTGTTGTTGATAAGTGTATAGTTTGCACACTCTGACTAAGTGCATCTGCCATTCCATTCTCTTTTCCCTTTATGTGTTTGATTTCAAAATCAAACTCGTTGATCAGTGCCATCTATATGGCCCGTCTAACATTTAACCTTGACTAGTAAAACAAATACTTTAGACCACAATGGTCTTTCATAAAAACAAACTTCCTTTTGAGCAATTAATGCCTCCACATTTTCAATGCATGCACAATTGTTGCTAGCTATAGATCGTGAGTTACATAATTTTGCTCGTGTTCATTTAATTTCACGACTCATAACTGACCACTTGTCCCTCTTGCATAAGGACTACACCGATTCCTTCTTTGCAAGCATCAAGACAAACCAAGATTTTTTTTTTAGGGTCTTCAATCTTCAAAACAAGGGCATTGGTCAACAGATGCTTCAATTGTTGAAAGTTAGCTTCACACTCTACTGACCATATACACTTTTTCCCTTTTCTTTGTAAGGAGGTAATGGGATGAACAATCTTGGAAAATCACATTATAAACCTTCTATAATACTCAACCAATCCCATTAAAGACCTTACCTCTGTTACATTTTGAGGGGCAGACCAATCCATGATTGCCTTCATCTTTCCAGGATCTACTGCCACTCCTTTTGCTGAAACTATGTGGCCTAAATATTGGATTTATTTTTGAAAGAAATCACACTTGTTGAACTTAGCATACAATTTGTGCTCTCTCAACACCTGTAACACCATCCTAAGATGTTCTTTATGCTCTTCTTTAGTCTTGGATTACACCAAAATATCATCCACAAACATTAGGACAAACTTGTCTAGATATTTGTTGAGAACGCTATTCATCAAACACATGAAAGTAGTTGGTGCATTGGTGAGTCCGAATGGCACCACCACAAACTAATAGTTTCCATACCTTGTTCTAAATGTTTTCTTGCGAATGTCCTCATCCTTGATTATGACTTGGTGATATCCTGATCTTAAATCAATGTTTGAAAAAATTGCAGCTCCCTTGAGCTGGTCAAAGAGATCATCAATCTTGGGCAATGTCTGCTTGTTTGTGATGGTCATCTTGTTCAAATTCCTATAGTCAATACATAGCCTTAGTGTACCATCATTCTTCTTTACAAACAAGGATGGTGCACCCCATGGAGACACACTCAGCATGATGTAACCTTTATCCAACATATCCTTCAGCTGTACCTTTAGCTCCACCAATTATGGTGTGCTCATCTTGTAGGGTACTTTTGATGTTAGTACTGCTCTAGGTACGAGATCTATAAAAAAATCAAGATCTCTCTTGGGAGGTAGTCCAGGCACCTACTTTGGAAATACATCCTTAAACTCCCACAACACATAGTGATCTTCGGCCTTCAACTCCTTGCCTTCTGCTGACTTAAGCACTTGTATCACATACAAGGGGAACCCTTTCCTGTTGAATTTATTAAGTTACAATGAGATATTTGTCTAATTGAAACTAACTTCCAAATGCCTTGCAATATCTTTGTAATGCCTTCTTCATCTTTACACTCCAAAATTTTCTCATAACAATTCAGTTTTTCCTTGTGGGAAACTAGTCAATCCATACCTAATAGTATATCGTATGATCCCAAAGGTAGGACGCTTGGGGATGCTTGAGTATGTTGTCCATTCATCTCAAATGGGTAGGATTCTATCATTTCTGCCACTTTTCTCTTAGTTCTGGTGGCTAATTGGACCAACCATGCCTTGGCATGCTTCTTCCTCTGTAAGGCACATGCTTCAACAATTTGGGGTGAAACATAACTAAGGTTAGATCTAGGGTCAATCAAAATAGAAACAAGTTGTTTGGCGATTATACCTTCCAACTTCACTATTGAAGCGTAGTGGTCTACTTGCCGATCCTCCACAACTACATATATCCATAGCACACTCTTGGCCACATCATTGACAATAGCATCTTCCTGCATGTGATAAAATATTTTACTGTTTTGTTGCCTATGAGGGAAATCCCTCAACAGGAGTGGTTCTCCACATCCCCAACGTTGCAAAAGTCCTTTCTTGGGTTCTTCTACTCTTTCTCTTGCCTATTCTACTGGTTTATTTCCACTTTGAGATGGAAAGTTCTATTGATGCACATTTCTATTTGGTTGACCCAACTGTGCACCCCTCTTTGGATTCTTGTATGGGAAAGATTTGAATCCTTTACTTTGGAATCTAATATTATCCCTTCTCTTCCAGTATTTAGAAGGATCCTACTTATGTTTAGAATGATCATAGAAACACTTATCCTTCCTTATAGTGTCCTCCAAGGTCTTGGGATTGTCAAATTCAATTATGTCCTTGTAGGACTGTGGCAATACACTGAGAAAACGTTGTATCCTTGCTTTCTCATCCTTGAGGTAAGGAAAATACCTCAACAACTCCATAAATATCTTAACATATGCATCCATAGTAAGTTGTCCCAACTTATGCTTGACATAGAATTCCTTGATTTTATCATCATAATACTTCTCCGATAGGTATGCCTTTCAAAAGTATTTTTCAAACTACTTCCAAGTCAGTTTTATTTCTTTTAGTCCTTTGATCTCCTTGAGATCCTCCCACCATATGGAAGCTCCTCCATTTAGATTAAAGATAGAAATCCTTGCCTTAGTATTGTCTGAGTAATTATGTACCCGAAAAATACTTCTTTAAACCCAACAACTAAGCCTCAACTTCTTCTCCTTTCTTAATTTCTCCATTAAAGGTAAACGACTTAGTCTTCTTGTATTCTTGAGTCAGGGAACTCTATGAATGCCTCTTATTTTTCCTTTTAGGGATACTTGATCTAGTTTCACTGCTAGACAACTCCTCAAAAGAAATATTCTTGCTAGATGACTCTGTGGAAATACTCCCACTATATTTACTTTTCTTGGCATTCCTATGCCTCCTCTTGGAAAAACGCTTTCATATATCGCTATGGGATATTCCATGATTTTGGGCATCTGAAAGGGTTCTCAACCTCTCCGATTGCTGAAAATATACATTACTAGGGCCTTGCTGCAAATGATTATGAATCTCAAATAAGCTCTGCAATAGAACTGCATTCATCTCTTCCTGCTCAGCTTGAGCCCTCATGAGTCTCTCATTATCTTCCTTCATACTTCTGACAATAGCTACCAAATATGGAGGTGTTTCTCCATCCCTCTGATCGTCAGACTCCTCATCTAGGAAGTGTGATGTGTCCTCCATGATACATTGCACCATTCACTTCCATTTTCCTATGTGATGAAATAGAAAAACATTATTATCCATTACATAAATCAACATCATAGAATGTATTCTTGTCAAATAACAAGTGTTTTTAAACAATATTTAGCAGCCTTGGTGACCCATTCAAGCCCAGAGTTTGAACTTTGCTCTGATACCACTTTGTAACACACCCAAGCTACTATCCACTCTTAGGTTGCTAGGATGTTTGGTTTTCTTCTCCTTGGAACTCGAGATGAGTATTATGGTTCATCAATGGATATGTGAAGACTTATCTTATCACAACACATGCTATATTAACTCTTGCAAATCACTACATAAAGGATCCACAGGTTTTCTGTGGTGACCAGGGGTTAGACACCCCCAATCAGACGATCACCTTTAATCTTGGCCTCAGAACAACAACCCATGACTATTCAAACTCTTTCCCAACATAATTCTCAATCATTAGAGTCAATCTCCTCTCCGATGGAATTGCTTCGACGAATTGTCCTCAGGGATTCAACGATCCTCGAACTAGGGTTTACAACAACCACAAATGCATCAGAGTCTCTACCTACACGAAGGTTATAATTCCTTTTTTATATCCATTCTACCTACTATGAATGGGCCCCACAAAAATCTATGGTTGAGATTAAATTTTGTCGTACATCAATCAATGATCCACCTCCATCCTTAGATTCCCTCCCATCGGGGTATCTCCATTTGGGCATCCTGAACCACTCCAATGGACTTACTCTGAACTCATTCGTTCCGATTAATCGAATGTTCCACAATATTCTCATCCGAAAAATACCATGTGCCTCAGGGTTTACAATTTCCCACCAGATAATATTTGTGAACCCTTCTCCTTGGAGCGATTCACATGAGATTCAACATCTGATATCTCGCAGGACACTTCTCGAGAGATCTACGATCCTCAAAATCCCCCATCATCAGAATCCTATTCTAATCCTCTTCCTAGACCTCCAATGATCCTTACTCCGATATACTAAGAACTAAATCAAAAGGTCCAGAATTAATCCCGACCACACTCCGAAAGATCAACGATCCTCGTTGACTCAGGGTTTCTCCATTAGATTATTAACACATTCCCCCATTTGATCACTCCGATGGAAATACCATCTGATCAACGGTCTAGATATGTTCGCTCCACTAAATCAACGACTACAAACTTCCCCATCTTAAAACGTTGTTTTCCTTTAGGGTATCAGTCTAAATATAGACTTAACTAGATCATGGTTACTTCTAGGCCTTTTTTAAGATTCTACCAACTCTTAAGAGTCTGAATGTTCACTCTTAAACAAACTAAATCATTCTCACTTCACATGGATGGAAGATTTGCATATATTGCAAGCTTCCCACCTAATACAGGTGACTCTTTCAAGACTTACAATTCCTCATCCTACACAGGTCTCTCCTAGACACCAGGGCACTCCTGTCATTGTCCAAATGAAGGATTTGTCCATATCCTGTAAACTTTCCTCTCAAGGGTAAGGGTTCCATAGAATTGAAGCTCTCAAAGTCTACATAGTGATCCTCCTCAATCATTAAGGGATCTCCTCTGTCAGTTTTGGGATGAATATTTTCTTCTTATCTTGCAAGCTTTACATGCAAAGTATTGTAGTCGTCTTAGGGATATACTCTACCCTTACACAATTCTCATGGGTTCATAAGTTTAACAGGTTTTCCAATGGAAACAAAAAAACATAATTACTCCATTTTACTTAGGAAGTCAATCATACATTCATATTTCCTATTTTATCATGCAATAACAGATTCACATCAATAGATTAAGTTAAAAACACTTATCTATTTAGTAAATTTCAACAACCAACTGACCGAGAGAGGATGTATTTCCTCCCAACCTTAGGCTATGTTGAAAAGTACCTTCCTACAACATGCCACCCTCGTGCCAAGCCATGATACCACAAGGGAATTGATTTAGGTGGTTGTTAGAATTATAATGATCCAGGAAGGTTACTCTCCTTCCTCCACTAGCAACAAAAGAAGTTGCCCTCTTCCCATTGAGCTCAATACTTCCTTAGGTTTATTAGGTACCCTTCCCACTGGATTTCCTCTGCACAAGGAGTCCCTTTTCTTCTATATAGTCCCTCAACGACCTCCCTTACCAATGCCGGTTTCTTTCAAGTAGGTACCAAGATGTAGTCCTCTGTAGCTCCAATCTGGATCTAGGTCTTCTTTGTTATGGGATGATCATTAATCCTTTGGACAAGCTTTCTGTTTTCTTCAAGAACAAATTTCCAACTTCTTATTCTTCTCAGAGCTGTGCAATTGAACACCTCTTGTTCAATGCACCATCTATCTGTGAGTCTGCAACCCACTTAATATTCCAAGATTTTTGTTGTTCGTTCACTGCTGCAAACTATTGCCCGCTTGTCTCTTCTCCTTCACACATCTACCTCCTCTCATGCATATGTTTTCTGTGTGCGTGTAACCCACACATCTGTCCTCCTCTTTTCCCTTGGTGATTTTTTCCACCTTTGGTCTCTTCCTCCTCCAATCCTTGGGATTCCTGTGAATTTTTTCAGAAGCGACCTCCAGTCAGGGATACGAATTTTGAAAGGACAATCTAGGAATGTACTTCTGTTAGGTTTTCAGTTGACCCTTTCCTCTTTAAGAGATTAGATCTATCAACAATATTAACTGCTTCAACCACCAGTCATATTTCTTCATAACTATTCACGTGGCTCCATGCATGTTCAAATACATTGACATGTGTGTATTTATGTTTTGCAAGTATATGCAAGCTTTCTAAGAAAGCTTCTTGTTTTCCTCACTGAAACTTCTTAGATTCCACCTAAGCAATTCCACCTCACCATCCATCTCACTTCATAAATTCAGCCTCATCAATTCCCACTTGTGATATAATGGCCAATACTTAAGGCTTTTCCTTCTTAGTCTGCTGTCTGATATTTTCCATTAATCAAGACATAATTACATGCTTCATAATTACATTATATGAAGTCTTAGCATAATTACAGTCACAGGGGAAAACATGGTGTTTTAATTGGATCTAGAATACTCTTAGATCCAATGAATTTTATGTACATTGTTTTGGTATTTATGACTTTGTTGTGGGGGGATTAGAGCTTGTCCTTAGTATAAGCACATGACAAACGAGTTCAACATAGTAAAGCGAAACAAAATAAGTGTGACAGAAGGAAGGTATAGTGCACAATGTAGGTGTGGAGGAAGGAGGCATGTGGTAGGGAAATAAATGCTTGATGGAAGATGACATTATCACATGTGCGGTAGAGGTCAAGTGAGAGAAGACATAAATCTTGTTACTTCCCCATGCCTGGGGGTAACTAGAGGAGATCATGTCTCATGGGATAGAGACAATGATACCAACCATGATGATGATCAACATGTCCATAGATACCAACCCAACAACCCCTCAAATTTCCTCTTAAAACTACAGATTAGCCAAGCTCATCACATCTAGACAATTCAATGTATGGGAGATGGTAAGTGAGCATCCCCATGAGGTATGTTAGTCCTTTCATGCGAAGTGTTGTGATTAATTTACTATGAATGTGGATCATTGGTTGAAGTTGGATACTGGATCACTGGCTCAAGAAGTTTTGTTTGTTGCCTTGTTTCACCTTGGCAGTCATCTTCTGTGCCCTAGTCCCATGTTGTTGCTGCCTAGGGAAAAGGGGTACTACTGGGGGGCCTTCACAAGGGAAAAGTTTTTTTCCCCACCATACTTAACACTTTACATCCTAGAGCCTATCACAATCTACTAGGCTTCAGTAATGGGTCATGGTTCATTCTCTCATGAGAAAAAGGAGATGAAGGCCTAGAGGTTGATGCAACTGCTCTATAAAAAATGATAAAGGCCGCCTATAAAATCCAAAGGGCATATTGAGCTCTTCCCCCTCTAATGTTAATTACCCCTTATCATGATGCACTAAATGAACATCTATAACATGACTTTAGCCTAGTAAAAACATAAAATAATAAAGCTTGAAACCTTAAAGGGAACTTGCAAAATAATGAATGGGTATCAAAAGTATCGAGGAAAGTGTACCTCAAGAAACAAACACTCCCTCTATATAGGTACTCATAGAAATGGATTTAATGACACCATAAGCCATGAAGTAAGCCCAACACATACCACTATCACACTTACTCTTGAAGGGTTATTTTCTTTCACTGTTTCCCTCGGGACCTATCCCTCTACTTGGGTTTTTTCTTTTAGTATCTTGGTTGGAACACCTAATAGGTTTTGATGAAGGCCCTCCCATGTTCAAAATTGAAAACTCACATAAAGTCCTGAGTCGATGTGATACTTGAAAGAGATAGTAAGGTGAATTATTCATATGGCTTATCTTAAGAAACAACTTACTTTGCATAACTTAAGGACTAATATCTCTTATGAACATTGGTTTACCTGATTTTATATTCTTTTTTGATTTGGATGGTCCTCACATGGTTCTTTGAGGGATGTCCCAGTCCCAAGATTTCACCTAGGATGTTGTGCCCTTATTGCAGGATTTTGGCATGTGTGAGGTAGACCAGTGAGTCACCTTCCAACATGAGCTCTCACATCTTCAATACCTTGGATGATGGACATATGGGCTTGGTTTTGATAGATTTTGTCACGATGACACACATATGGGATGAAAGCCCACACGATGGCTAGTGTACCCCAGGGATTATTACTCATTGGATTGAGGACGTTGCACTAATAGATAGTTGGATACCCTGCAGAGATGAGATACAACCTTTTCCACCTTGGACACAATGCTCTACACCCTTGATGCTGGCCTTCCTTTTATGATGATGTCACCTTCTAAGGTTTGATGGTGATAAGGTTTGATGATCACTTGGGGTACCATTGATGATGTAGCATGACCATGGATGAGGAGATGCACCTTTTTCCATGATTACACCTCGAGATGATGACATGTGGCCTTGGGAGGCTTGACGTCACCACACATGTGGCCTTATGATGGTTTATTTGCATGTTTTATCATTTGTAGAGGTTATTTGAGGGGTCAAACCCACTTATTTTATGGATCATTGACGTTTTACTTTATTATGTGGACAAATACGCTAGGGTTTACCTCATATAAATGATGTTAGCGCTTGAATCAATTTCATTATCACATTCATCAAACTTGTGTGGGGTAACACTCTCAAACATTTCACTATTTCTCTCTCTTTGGCTCTCTTTACTCATGCACTACTATTGGAGAAGGATTCTTGTGGATGGATGGTTATTTTCTGCAACTTGGGTTTGAATGGTCTAGCTACTTGGAAGAAGTAAGTAATTTGCTGCAATTTATTGTCTCGCTAATGTTAAAGGTGTTAATTGATATCTTGTTGCAAGTTTCTTTGTCTTGTTGAAACCCTAGGAATGAGACATAAGAAATTCTCTCTTTCATAAAGTATTTATTTTCTAAGTTTGTGAAACATTCGTTGCTAGGGTTAAAAGCCTAAGGCCCAAAAGTACTTCCACTTTAGGGTTTTTACCCTAGTCTTTGATCCTTGACCTAAGTGGAGTAAGAAGGGAAAAACAACACCTAGGGCCAAAGAGTGTTTGCACCCTATGACCATTTTCCTTCAAAGTATAGAACCTAAGGCCCAAGAGTGTTTGCACCATAGGGTTTAGACCTAATCCTTCTTATTTCATCTAGATCAATCTTCAAGGTAATGCATTTGTGACTCAATGAGCCCTAGAGGACAATGACACTAGTCTATAGTTGTTCTTGTGATGCAAGTAGTTTTTAAAATTGATACTCTCTCTCTCTCTCTCAAACATTCAACTAACTTTCCTAACCCTAACTCTAGAAAACAATTACGAAATTTTGCTACAACCATTGAAAAACTACTTTAATTTGCTGCATACACTCATTTACAAATGGCTTAAACTACTCAAAAAACTCTTCCAGAAATTAGATAATGTTATGCCCATTGAAGGCTTAATTTTCATAGTAAATTGCTATATTTTTGAGTACTTTTATTTGCTGTTGTTGCAATATACTAATTGTTGTTATACAACTAGTTTACTACTGTAATTTGCAACAACCATAACATTTATTGATTGTCTATTGTCTAAGAGGTCATTATTGCACTTTATAGCTTGGTAATTGTCTATTTTATGCTGCAAATAGTTTATTTTCTCGTACAAGTACAACAATTACCTCGTTATCTTCCACCTCTCTCCTAGATCTAGACCTAACCATCAGGTGACCAAGATAGGGGGTGTAGGCTTGGGAAGTCTCTACTTAGGTGACAATGGTAGATTCTTCCAATTATTACACAAGATTGGAATCTTGTGGAGGGCTACGCACAAGTACAAATCCCATGATAACAAAACTTATAGGAAGAACAGATACATGAAAATCACAATGGAGAGTATACATGACAAGCATGGTAGGAGCACTAGATTAATGAAATGGAGGATGCTAAAAGGTCACAAAGGGACCCCAATAGCCAAACACAAATTTGAACAACTAAATTGGACACTAAAACAACAAGAGAGATGAAGAGTTATAGAGGAGTTGAATAACCCATTGTTGAAGAATAATTGATATGACAACTAGTAGACTTAGTTAGACATAAGGACTTGGGTCAAGCATTAGAGTTAAATAGTGAGTCAACAAAGAGCCAAGTGGTATCATGTTGATTTTTCCGAGTTGTATATCTATAAATTTCAGGGAATATTTTATAAACACTATCTTGGGTACAACTAGTGCACTCCAGTGTATTTTTTACTCTTACATCTCTGCTCTTGGCCATAAACTTACTCTAGATATTGAGTCTCCTTTGCTTTTCGATCTAAAATATAAAGAGGGAAAAAGAGATAGAAGTTGATAGCCGAAGATCCTACGATGAAACATTTGAAAATAAAAAAATCCTTGATCATAAATTTCCAATTGTACTTACAAAATTGAATGTGGAAAGAACCTTTGGATCCATATTTCTACTTTGATTCTACCCCATTCCATCCCAAACTTAAATCTATTTTGGGTTGAATCAACTAATTTCTCTAATAGATAATTGAAGTAGAAAATATGAATATAATTTATCCATCTCTTGTAGTCTCTAACCTTTGGGCATGACAAAAAGATATGTATAATGTTTTACTCTTATTTAATCTCTAACCTTTGGGCATGACAAAAATATATGTATAATGTTTTACTCTTATTTACACACAAGATAAATCTAAAGGTAATGCTGCTTTTAGTTAGAAAACTACCAAGAGGTAGTCCTTAGAGGAATTAAAGATCACCCCAAAAATAATTTAGGGAGGTAGTCCTTAGAGAAATTAAAGATCATCCCAAAAATAATTTAGGCTTGTTGTGGCTTTCTAAGTCTTATTCAATCTTTAAAAAACTAATTTGAAGTTTTGTAATACACAATTCATTTTTATTCAAAGTCATCTCTACACATTAAATTAGAAATATTTGTGAGGAGGTTAGATATTTTTAGAATAATGATTCTACTTGAGAGAATAATGGATTCCAAATTTTCATTTGGTTGAAAACTATGTCATGAGCTAACCATGGCAATTGATTCCTTTAGAAAATGAAACATGTGACCTCACATCTAACTTATGGAAACATGTGAAGTTACATTTAATTTAAGGAGATCCATCTAATTTGAAGAAAATTTTAAGGACATCCATTTATATTTATATTTTGGCAAGAAGTATATATAATATAATAATAGTTGAAGATTATTATAATAATAATATAATTTTAAGGTTACGGTCAAGTAGTAATTTGGTGTATGAGATTTTTTTGTTTGTGGGACAAGGGATATATTCTACTTTTTTGAACTTGAATTTACAATTTCTTAGAAAAAAACACTTGTTCTTAACCATTAGACCCACTTAAACTGTATTTCATGCTATATATTCCATAACAGTGTCTTGTTAATCATCATCATCTAAATATCATCAATTTTTGTTAATCATAACCATCCAAATATCATCCTTTTTTTTTATTTTACTTGTCATCTTGTTACTACTCCTCATCCTGTCGAGCGAGGTGTCAATGGACTCCATTGAAGGGAGACCTGGTGAGGTGTGGATGATGTTTCGGATGTAAATCCCACAGAGCCATTGCAGTAGCGAAATCCAAGGTCAAACGACTTGGTGGGGGTGTGAACGATGTCTCAGGTGTAAAATCCACAGAGCCATTGCAGTAGCGAAATCTGAGCTCGAACCTTGGACCTCGGGCACTGGAAATCTAGACATTTCCTCACTCTCTTTTGTTAATATATCTTCTTTTTCTTTGAGTTTTTGCCAGACATTTCATCTCAAATTTTAATTCAGTTCCATCTCATCTTTTTATAAGCATGGGAACTAAGGATATTGCCAATAATTATTATATCCATCCCAAGGCACAGTTTACTGTTACCCAGTTCCAGGATCTTCTTCTAATCTCTCTGAACGCTGGGCATTTATTTAATTGGAAGCTCCAGGATGATAAAATTATCATTGAAAAGAGAACGTTGGGCATTTATTTAATTGGGCTCCAGGATTATACAATTGTCATTGGAAATTTCTTTGCAACAGATTATCTACAACGAGGGTGCCACCAGACCTTCTGTGATGGGCCTTCTTCCTTTCGGCTGTTGTCCTTCGCAAATTAATCTGCACAATATGATTGATAACACATTGACATTTATTTGCAGCAAGCTAACTGTTTAAACTCTACAATATACTCGCCCAAAACGTATTCTTGCAGATTCTTTCGCTTTTGAACTAGCATTGCATCTCTCCACCGGCCACCCTTAACCATATTATAGATTCATGTTATCGGAGGTTCTAGCCATAAAAATCAACGATTGACTTTGTAACTCGTATTTTGATGATCGGAATGGTCAACGGTTGACTTTGACTGTATAATTGGTATGATCCTAATGGTCAACGATTGACTTTGTGGGTGGTCCTCTCATGACCTAAATGTTCGAATGGTCAACAAATGACTTTGATTGTGCAACTTGTATGTTCCCAATTGTCAACTATTGAATTTGTGGGTGGTCTTCTGTAATACCCTGCTTTGCCCAACTTGTACTTAATCATTATTGATGATTGCCATGCAATGACATATAAACATTGTAAATGTATTATTGTTTGATTAAAAATGCCAACAACTGACTGTAGGGTGAAGCCTTGAAAGTATTGGCCATGATACCATGAGAGAGATTAATGAGGGGGGTAGGGTTGGGTGAAGCCTTGAAAGTATTGGCCATGATACCATGAGAGAGATTAGTGAGGGGGGTAGGAAAGGGGATTATGTGTAAAGACTCCAAGCCACCTTGATGAATGACGTGGAGGAAATAGTCTAGCTTGCAACTGAAGAAAATCAGTGAATGAGGGAGGATTGGTAGTTGGACAACCAACCACCCCAATGAATACAAGTATGGGAGATCTGTGTAGGACAATATAAGCTGTCAGCCAAAGGTACCATAGAGTACCATCACCTCATTTTCTTGGTTGACCCGAGTTCCTTTTGATAGAAGAAAATGAGGGGACAGGTCGAGAACCTACCCAGGTAATTACGTGAAGGGGACACACGAATGGGGGTCTAAGAAGAAATTACGTGCAAGGGAAGCAACATGAAGAGGTCGAGAATGCAAGAATGCATGTAGTATAGAGAATGATAGAGTGGTTCTAAATGAGGACGAACTAGAGGGGGAGTTCTGAGTTGGAGTAGAGAAGACCCAAAGCCCAGAGTAGAGGAAAAAAGGGCCATAGACTTGACACTGTTGGATGGAAACCGACACTGGAATGAGAGGGTGCCGACAAACATTATAACTATGAAGGGACTCTCGTATGCAGAGGTAAACCAACGGAAATGGCATCTGATAAATCCCGTGGATATCCTGAGCTCAGTAGGGAAGAAGGGAGACTTCTGCAGTTGCTAGAGGAGTGGAGGAGAGTAACCTCTTGAGCTATTTCCTTGACTTGATGAGTCAACGGTGAGAGAGATCCCTGGTGGTATCATGGCCTGACACGGGGGTGGCCTATTGCCGAAGTTACTGAGCGAATAGAGCCTATGGTTGGGTGGAAAGGCATACACCCACAATCAGTTAGCTGATCACCAATTGTAAAAGATAAGTATCTTTATACCCTGTATAATTGAACCAAAATGTATGGTTGGACGCCTGCATGTATATTCATGGGTGTGTATGCTTGTTGATAGATGGACTAGTTGTTTCACTGCAAGTATGTGTACTTGAGTAATGATGGAATTGTATGAATGGCTTTCCTTGTGTCTCCACTCATGAATGGATGCACTTGGATAATGGACAATTCTTCATCTGGAAGATGGCATGAATGCCTCATTTTTTGGAAGACCTTGCAGGGGAAAAGGAACCTTGTATTCTGAGAGAACCTCGTGTCCCTGAGTGGAAATCTTGCAAAATATGCAAGATTCTTACCCTTAAAGAAGTAAGGATACCATGGTTGGTCTTGGAGTGGTTTATACACTCTCGAAGAACGGACAAACCTTAGAAGATTTCCTTGAACGACTAAGTCCAAGATTGGACTATTAACCTAGAGCAATTCTATGTTTTAAGATGAAAGAAATCGCATCCGTTGAATTCAACATGTCTATTAGATCTCAACCATACATAGAAAGGGTGAGATTGTAGAAAGACTTAAATTTGCAAAGTCGAGGAAGTGCCGACAATGACGAGGGCTATAGGCCTTAGATCCGTTGGAGGGATCTCCTCAGCCGTTGGATCTGCTAGGATCCACATTGACGAAGAAATCCTTGAGGGCATGGGAGTCATTGATCTTGCAAAGGCTGGACCGAAGAATTTGGACCGTTAATTTATCGAGAATGACCTTGGTGAGATATAGACTGTTGATACCAGATGCATCGCTGTCAGAGTATAGGAGGATGGAGAAATTGGATGATGCTCAAAGAGTGTTGCCAACGACGAGAGATGTGTCGACGACGATAAAGGCTAAGTGGGAAACGAGAGTCGTCGATCGGTATAGAGGCAAGAGTTGATCTTCGGCGTAGATTGCCTTAGGTCTTAGTTAAGTGGCAAAAAGGGGGTAATGATGTCACACTGAAAAGGAATGCCAACGTGGCAGTTAGCGTGTCCTATGGGGTGACGCGTGTCGAAAATTGATTGATCGACGAGACGAGAGCGAGCCCAATTGGGTGAAATAGCCCTTAGGCCTTCGCTTTAAATCCTAGCCGTCAGATCTACATGCCAAGAGATTTAGACCGTTGATATTGGTCGCATCGTCGTCAGGAGTAGACGATTGGTAAGTGAGTGAAGGCCCATAGTGTCGACGATGATAGATGACTTCGTTGACAAAGAGGATAGGTGGCAACACCTGGTTAGGTAAGCCCTGATATCCTATAATGACGTGTATAACCAAGTCAATCCACACGTCAAGACGTGGGTGGATCCATGTTTCATGTGGGTGTTGTGCCACGTGAATAGGGTAAATTGGAGATCTGCAACATCGGTCAGCGTGAGTCCTAATGCCACATGTCACGCCAGGTGGCAGGCTATGGGAGTACCATGTGTCACGATAGGTGACAGGCGGTGACAAGGCCACATGTCAATGCACAATTTGTAGAAGGGGCCAAGTGTGAACCTCGTCAGATTTCAACCCTTGGACGATGCGATAATATTAGCCATTAGATCTAGAAACCGAGAAATCTCAATTGTTCATCGGTGGAGAGTGAATGAAGGTCTAGAGAGAGGCTAGAGCAAGGTTGCCGACGACGATGGGGTAACCTAAGAAGGAACGAGTGCCGCCGATTCCATCGGAGTTGATCCTAGTAAGATCTAGGCTGTCAATTCCGGTCACATCATCGTTGGAGCATAGATGATCAATGATTCGAGTGATGGGCTAGAGGTAAGTGTGACAACAAAAGGGGGGCTTGAGGATGGAACAATAGTTGTTTATCAACGAAGGAGTGCGATGTGACGAGAACTTTCAATCCGTCATAGGTTCCACATAACCACATAAGGAGGGGTTAAGGAATGGGCATTAACTATCGTGCATGATGGAGGTGCCGATGAGATTTAATCCATTAATTGTCGGATCCCGAGAGTCATCAGATTCGTGGAGAAATCCACTAGAGTGATCGTCATCGAAGTAGAAGTGGTTGGGGTATGATATCTCGTGGGAGATAGGCCTGACGACGATGATGCGACATTCCGTGAAGTCATAACCATAGAGTGGTGAACTAGGTAGTAGGCGCCACATCCTTGCCACGCCAATGCCACATCAAATGACACGAGGGATATGCGACCATGTTGATGCCATGTGGCAGTGAGGTGGCTATTGGCCAAAGAAGGTTTGTAAGCTTTGAGAGGCTGTAACTTTTGATTCCGAGATCATAACTAGGCATGCTTATAGTCGACGGAAAGCTCTCAATGAGTAGAGTCCAGCTATGGGATTCTTTGAGATAAATGATATAAGTGAGATCAGAGGAAATTTTAACACCCCATCAACCTAAGTAAGGATTAGGGGGTTAGGTGTCTTACATCTTCTCATGACCTAAATTTACAAATTGATTACAATCTGGTTAAGTTTAGTCCTATCTACCACTAGTCAAAAGAGTCGGATAAATAAATGTTCAGAATGCCAAAACAATTTACCATGTCCTTCACGTTTAGTCCTAAGATATGTGTTTATTGATCGATGGGATGGTCGATGTATGGTTCCTATGATGAGTTCCGATTAAAGATCAAAATTAATCTAGAAAATCAATTAGAGAATTATGGTTGATGGGTTTCGATTAGAGATCAAAATTAATATAGACAATCAATTAGAGAATTACATCTATTATTTCACATGTTAACATTAATTTTTAAGTCCATGTTTATATATTTAGAGATCCATGTTCTAATCCAATTACAAAACACAACAACACTATTTTGTAGTGTATTAGTCCTTTTGTGTTGGGAATGATAATGCAAATATCCTTTTCAATTAATTTGTGTGTGTCTATGGCATCAACCATCTTGAAAGTTAGGTAGATCATTTGGCAAGGGCTATTTTCTAGCAACACAAATTTGAAGATCATTGTTTAGGTTTTCTTTTATAGAAGTTTAGTAAAGTGTTAATCTTCCAAGGGGAAATTGCAAAGCCCTCCGCAACATTCATCAGGACCGCATGTTCCTTGGGCACACTTGGGGGAAAGTTGGAAGATGAACAAAAGGATGGATGCGATCTGTGTGGCGCATGATAATCTTATAGGCACGGGTAGGAGTGCATTGGGCACATGCCTTGAGTAGGTGGATCCAAAGGGGCACACGCCACACCTATTTGACGACAAACATAAGGTTACGACAAAGACTCGGGTTGCACAAAGAGCACAAGCGGGGCGACATGGGAAAGCGCACAAGGAGTGGATCCATTTGCCTTAGCAACATGAGGTGCGATGGGGAGGTCAACCTGACCTCTTGACACACCTCACAATGAGTTGGATTCAACCAGAACCAAGGGATGTGACCATGCAATGGGCATGTTTTTGAGAGGATGCATTGATTCGGGAAAACATAACTGTAGATGGGGCACGCCGGTTCAAAGAGTATGACTGTGCGAAGGGGTGCATTGACCCAAGGGGTATGTCGGTTCGTGAAGGAACACAACGATCCATTGAGGGGATGCGTTGGTTCAAGAAATAGTGCTCATATAAAAAAACCAAGAGGAAAATGAGTGAAGGCATCAAGGAGGAAAAAAAGAAAGGAATAAACGAAGTGCAAGTCTTACAAAGCATCCAAGGGACAGAGGTGGGAATTCAGATGGGAACGCATAAGTGACTAAGGCAAGGCTTGGTCGAGTTCTCTGTTAGTATGAATGGGGCAGACTGTGGGTCCATGGTAATCTTGTGAAGTGACTCTTGAGAAGAGAATAGACAAAATAGGAGACTCGGTTGGCACATATTGGGGTGGACCATAGGTCAAGCGAAGAAAGTTGTGATAGTGAAGGAGGTAGATCTATTGGGTAGAGAGTTTGAACAGACCTGGTGGTGTGAAGAAACTCATGTGACTCTGCCAAGGCATTGTAACTGAGCCGATAGTGCTCTTTGTATTGTAACTCTGTATCACATATTAATAAGTTGGGTATTAGGAATCCTTGGTGCCACCCACACTTATATCTATGTCTCTTATATGTTTCGCATGTGTCTCTTATGTGTTTTACATGTTCATGAATGTATGCTTAAATTGGTGAACTGTTGAATGTGTTAACATTGCATAAGTATACACATGAGTCGTATAGAGTGAGTGTGTGACTTTCTCGTAGCCTAGAGTAGAGTATGGCTATGCTCTAGGTGAAGAGACATAGTTCGGATGAAGTATCCTTGGTTTGGCCAGGCTACCAAGTGAGAATCGTCGCGGTGTCACTCATCCCGAAGAGAGGCCAAAACTTGGCATTTCGGGTGGGTCTCCAAGGGGGTCATGATAGGTGGTATCAGAGCTTGTTCGACATAGACTTTGAAGAAGGTTTGGTGAACATGTGGTATCAAGCTCTTCACCACTACTACATTTATGATAATGGTGTTAGGGTGCATCATAAAATATAGCTCGATGTGCAAGTTTGGAAGTCTGGTGAACAGTTCGGTGAAATGAGTTGGTTCATCAAAAAGATAGTCGTCAAGTCGAGTTGTGGGTGGAGTCGTGACATGAGAAGGCAGTTCTGGGTGAGTACTTTTGTGTAGACTAAGAGAATATTTCGTCACAGAACTCATCCCAGAGTTGATCTCAAAAGTGAAGTTTTGGGCCGAGTTTTTGTTTTCCTTGGACGAACTGTGCAAAAGTAGGCGTGAAGATACTTGGAGGAGAGACCATGGCTGACTCACATGGATATGGCAGTGACACCAAGAGGGAGCCCAAGATAAGAAGAATGAAGGATCAACTTATCGCCTTAGAGAGAACCATTGAGCAAATGACAGAGGTAATGC
Source organism: Picea engelmannii (assembly GCA_009831015.1). Classification (NCBI taxonomy): domain Eukaryota; kingdom Viridiplantae; phylum Streptophyta; class Pinopsida; order Pinales; family Pinaceae; genus Picea; species Picea engelmannii. Next base: position 180,968 of record ML802164.1, on the reverse strand, counting down.
ACAAGCATGGTGAGAAGTTCGAATGAATGGAGGCTGAGATGAACTGAATGGTGCATGGGTTTAATGAAGTTTTGTGGGAGTGCCAAATGACTATGAATATGATCACATGCACCTTGACCGATGACGTTCAAGACAAAATCAAGGGAGTATTGGACGCATTGGTCCCGATCACTAAAAAATTGAAGGACCAAGAAGACACCATCATGTTGTTGAAGCGAGCCAGAACTAGTGGGTAGAGATCATCTATCATGCCAATGAGGATCAAGATAAAGGAACCAAAACCATATGATGGTACTCGCATAACCCATAAGGATCCATAATGCTAAAAAATTGATATTCTCAAATGCTAATGAAAATGACTTCATTGCATAGAGTTCGACGTGATTTTTACAACACAATTTGAACGAACTCAAATGGACGTTGTATGAAGAAGTTATGATGTTTTGAATATTTTGACCAACATGCAAAAAGTCAAACAGGGAAGGGGGTGATGTCATCATGCCGACGAGGCAACATGAGAGGTTGACACATGTCATCATTTTCAACACCCAGTTGGACTAGTACAAATTTTCCACGTGTCATTCGTACATATGACGTGGCATCTATACAGTCCACTTGGGATCACTACAAGGATGGCACATGGTAGGCCATATAGTGATGTGGAAGACAGGTGGCAGGCCATACAATGACATGACAAAAGGTAGTAGGTGGCAACTGATGCAAGCAGGTTTACTGTGCATTGACATGGTGTTGACTGTACAATAGGTGGACCAACCAGAGAGTTCCATGTGGCACTCTTTGATTGGCCAATATTGGATAAGGGGTATAAAAGTTGTTTGGGATCGATAGGGTTTTAACCCTCGACCTTTATGGGAATATTCTAATGACTTAACTAAATGCTCTGACTGTTGCGCCAACCACACAATTTGTTAAAACAAATGAGATCACTTTAATTAAGATAATTAATTGCCCCAAGAATCTATGGAGTCGGGTGGGGTTCGACCTCCCGACCTAGCCTATATAAAATCCACACAACCAACCATCATATGGGTCAAATTTTTGCATGCCAAAGAGGTCTGTCAGTTTGACATGAATCTCAAGGTGCAAATTTTGACAGTGTGTAGGAGTTGTACCTCTGTCTCAAAGTTCGTGCAAAAGGGGGTCTTTGAGAAACTGTTAAGAACATAGTCGATTTTACACTCGTTCTTCACATAATTTCAAGAGGAATTCAATGGTGAACTCTATTTATGGGGTATTCATATGCCAAGAATCCGGATGGTATTTTGTCTTGGTTATGATCGAAGGCTCGTGTGTCAAGAAACTGGATTGGGTTTGTTTTGACATGAAAGTTTGTGCAAGAAATCAGAGTGAGTTCATTTTGTATGAGCATGGTATTTTCATGCCAAGAATTTAGAGCGAGTTCGTTTTGTTTATAGTTCGTGCCAATAAATCGGATTGAGTTCATTTTGGTTTCGATTTGGATGCCAAGAAGTCACTACTATTTTTGTTTGATACTGTTTTGAGCTTTGAGACTCTTTGAGAGAAGTATAGAGTGTTTACAGTCAAAAGTTTCGATTTTCTGAGGCGGTGTCGATTTTGACAGTTACACTTGTGTTTGAGAAACATATTAGAAGATCATTGTAAGAGAAGCATATTTGAGCATTAATAGAGTGGTCTCTCTATTTTGAAGCAGAACCAGAGATGTATCCCAGGATGGACGAACTTTGTTATCAACTTGTGTAATGTGCCTTGGTTTTTGTTGTTTATATTTATCTCCATGTTCACATTTTTATTTCTGCAAGTTATTTATCCATTGATGAAGTTTATGGATAAATAAACGTTTTTACATGATATTTTTCAAATAGTCATAATGATCTTAATTTCCAAAATCTGGTAGGATGTTTAGTGTCTACTTAAGAACTAATTGACATCTACGGATTTTCAGATCATGTGGTATCAGAGCTGGTTTGACGTGTATTCGAAAGTGAATACTTATGATGTCCAAACTCAAGCTTGGTGAATGATAATATGAAGAGTACATTCTTGAGATTGGTTCGAGGTGTGCATTTCAAAAGGAAGAAATGTCTTCAACAAAAGACGATGATTCTTCTAATCCAAATCCTTTCGGTACTGAAGAGGCATTCTTTTCCATGTTCATGGAAATGAAGGCCATGGTGGAAGAAATGTATGAGGATCGAAAGAATGCCAAGGGAATTGGTGGTAAATGAAAAAGAAAGCCACATAACTTCGAGAAGTAGTTGAAGGGAAAAGAAGAAGAGAAGCCTACATGTTCTCACTGCAAGAAGAAAGGACACAAGGAGACAACATGTTGGAAGTTGCATCCAAAGAGGCTACCAAATAAGTTCAAGGACAAGGGTAAACGAAAGGCCACAACCATAGTTCAAGATCTTGGATCAGATTCTAAAGACTGCATCTATGGGTACTAAAGGTATATTTTCTATTTCTATTTCTAGTTCATTATACTTCTTCTTCAAAGGCTAATGTAATCTGTAATGGAAGGAAAATAAAAGGATTGTTTCATTTATGAGTTCTCTGAAGGCACACTAAGATTGATACACTTTTTGATAGTGGATCACAAGTAAATTTGATTTCAGAGCAAGTTGTTAAGAATTTGGGGTTGGAAACTAGGCCTCATCCGAGACCATATCCATGCTTAGCTACATGTAACTAAGCAAGGCAAGTTATGATTTG
>ML802164.1:163667-176999 GCA_009831015.1 Picea engelmannii | reverse complement strand
TGACATGGAAAACAGGTGGTAGCGGACACATGCATGTTGACTATGCGATGATGTGGCACTAACTGTACAATAGGTGGACCAACTAGAGAGTGTCATGTGGAACTCTCCAATTGGCCAATGTTGGATAAGGGGTACAAAAGTTGTTTGGGCTCAATAGGGTTTGAACCCCTGACCTCCATGGTAATATTCCAATGAATTAACTATATTCTTCGACCATTGCGCCAACCACACAGTTTTTTAAAACAAACGAAGATCACTTTAATTAAGTTAATTAATTTCCCTGGGAATCTATGGAGTTGGGTGGGGTTTGACCTCATGACCTAACCTATATAAAAGACACATGCCCATCCATCGTACAAGGCATCGTTTTGCATGCCAATGAGGTTTTTTAGTTTGGTACAAATCTCTAAGTGGGAATTTTGATAGTATGCAAGAGTTTTAACTATGTCTCAAAGTTCGTGCAAAAGGGGGTCTTTGGGCACTTGTTCAGACAACAATTGAGTTTTACTTGTTCTTCTAAAAATTTCGAGAGGAATTCAATGGTGACCTCTGTTTCTGGGGTATTCATATGTCAAGAATCCAGATGGGATTTTGTTTTGGTTATGATCGAAGGCTCACGTGTCAAGAACCTGGATTCGGTTCGTTTTGACATGGAAGTTTGTGCAAGAACTCAAAGCGAGTTGATTTTGTATGAGCATGGTACTTTCATGCCAATAATTTAGAGTGGGTTTGTTTTGGTTATAGTTCATTCCAAGAACTCAGATTGAGTTCATTTTGGTCTCGATTTACATGCCAATAAGTCGCTACTATTTTGGTTTGACACTATTTTGAGCTTTGGGACTCTTTGAGAGAAGTATAGGGTGTTTACAGTCAAACGTTTTGGTTTTCCAAGGTGGTGCCTATTTTGAAAGTTACACTTATGTTTGAGCAACATACCATAAGTTCATTGTAAAAGAAGCATATTTGAGAATTAATAGAGTGGTCTCTCTATTTTGAAGCAGAACCAGAGATGTAGCCCAAGATGGGCGAAATTTGTTATCAACTTGTGTAATGTGCCTTGGTATTTGTTGTTTATATTTATCTTCATGTTCACATTTTTATTTCCGCAAGTTATTTATTCGTTGATGAAGTTTATGGATAAATAAACATTTTTACATGATATTTTTCAAATAGTAATAATGATCTTAATTTCCCGAATTTGGTAGGATGTTTAGTGTCTACTTAAGAACTAATTGACATCTAAGGATTTTCAGATCATGTGGTATCCGAGCTGGTTTGACGTGTATTCGCAAGTGAATGATTGCGATGGCCAAACTCAAGCTGTAATGTTCCCAAGCCAATTTTTTCGCTTGGAACACTAACTGCTCACTGTTTAACTGATGTGTGTGTGTTTTCTTGCAGGTTTACTTCTGAGTTAGGTCTTAGGGTTTATAGTTCAATTTAACAAGCATAGATCTGAAGATATAACAATGGAAATACAAGATATGACCAACAACACAAGATATGGAACCAAACAACATAGATCTGACCTTTATTGATATAATAAGCAAGAACCTGATACAATAAGGATGCATATTTGGAATAACATCAGATAGATCCAATAGATAATAAATGAGCTTCTAAAAAATGCTCCCGATAATAAGATGCAAGCCTCCAATGGCTGAATACAAGATGAAGACCAATATAAGAAGAAACATGGTAAATTCCAAACCCCCTGGCTGATGGCACGTCCTCCTGAAGAGCTGAGAAGACCCAATATTTTGGCCTAGCTTATGGAAGCCTCCAAATGACTCCAAACCATGTAGAATGATAGATCGGGGTGAGTAGAACCCCCTCCTAAAGTCTCAGGACGAAATGCCAAGCGATGCTCCTCCAAATGATGAATCCTCAAGTGGAGCTGCGTCCTCCTGAATCCTGTCAATGCCCAATAATTCGGCCCTGATGAAGGAGATCTCCAAATTCCCTGAAACTTCCTAGAAAGATAGATCGGGACACTACAAGTCACTAGGTGAAGTCTCAGGGTCAGATCTGAAGTATAACCCCTCAAATCTGAATAAATCTGAATCTCAATAGCACCCTCCTTCTCTCCGAATCATGCCAATTCTCCAAGAAATCATCCAACAAGAGTAACCCTCTCAAAATGCACTAGAACTGATGATCAAGTCCCTGCAAGAAAAACCCAAGTGCTAGAATGTCCAAAAGCCCTGCCAATCTCTTGGATCGAACTTCCTTCAATAAATGGTGCAACTCCCTGCTGAAAAATGCTCAAGGGTACGACCTGCAGATGTCCTGGATGAGTGATGATACTTGCAATTTTTGTATAATGGTTTGGGTGGAGTATTTCATCCCCGCAACCAAGCTTGTAACAAGATAGGTGGAATCTTTCACCACCGAATTGTTCTCTAGGGTTTGTGTTCTCAAAACCCTCAAAAATATGTGCTCAAGAGCCCAAAAGCAATTTGCAATAATAGTCCAAGATGCTTGAGAGGTGCGCCCTAGGATTTCCTTTATACCTCCATTCTATTCCTCTGTTGAGTTAGTTAACCCCTAGGTTCAACTCCTAACTCAATCTCAAGTGTTCTAATTCTTCAGTGAGTTACTTTTTACCTTTTCAAGTAAACTTAATATTATAACGTTGAGTCTGGTTGACTTTTCCCCCTGCTGCATGAGACTATAGTCTAGTGGGGGTGACTAGACTACTAAGTCCCTCCAATCCTCTTCATCAAGAGGTGGGGGACATTACACAAGCTTGGCGAATGATAACATGAAGAGTACATTCTTGATATTGGTTCGAGGCGTGCATTTCAAAAGCAAGAAATGTATTCAACAAAAGACGATGATTCTTCTAATCCAAATTCTTTCGGTACTGAAGAGGCATTCTTTTCCATGTTCATGGAAATGAAGGCCATGGTGGAAGAAATGTACGAGGATTGAAAGACGGTGAAGGGAATTGCTGGTAAAGGAAAATGAAAGCCACATAACTTCGAGAAGTAGTTGAAGGGAAAAGAAGAAGAGAAGCCTACATGTTCTCATTGCAAGAAGAAAGGACATGAGGAGACAACATGTTGGAAGTTGCATCCAGAGAAGCTACCAAAGAATTTCAAGGACAAGGCTAAACGAAAGGCCACAACCATAGTTCAAGATCTTGGATCAGATTCTAAAGTTACAACTATGTGTGCTAAAAATATATTTTCTGTTGCTAGTTCTAGTTCATATACTTCTTCTTCAAAGGCTAATGTAATCCATAATGGAAGGAAAATAAAATGGCTGTTTCATTTATGAGTTATTTGAAAGAACACTAAGATTGATACACTTTTTGATAGTGGATCACAAGTAAATTTGATTTCAGAGCAAGTTGTTAAGAATTTGGGATTGGAAACTAGGCCTCATCCGAGACTGTATCCATGCTCATCTACAGGTAACCAAGAAATGTAAGTTACGATTTGGGATCACATCCAGTTTCATTGATGATGTAGAGTTAGACATGGTTCCACTTGACATTTGCAGGATGGTTTTGGGAAGTCCATACTTGTATGACAAGAAGGCCATTTTCAACAGGGAACAAAATAAGTATCATCTTTTCAAGGATTGGATTGAGTCCATTGTGAGAGCTTATTAGATGAACACTAATTTGACTTTTGTCACTACAGGGCACGTGAAAATGCTATTATCCAAGATTCATATTTACAACCTATGGTTGAAAGTAAAACAGGTCCTTTGGTTGATGTTGTTCATGTTAAGAAGGGAAAATATGTTGATGGTTCATTCTCTTTCACATCTGTATATTCAATTTTTTTGTTCAGTTTATTACTAATCAGTGGAGTGTGTTTAGTGGATGCAACAACGAATGGAAGAGTTTGTGAATTTAAGAGAATAGTTAACTTGGTCAACAATGTTGTTTCGGTCTTCGTTATTATTGTGATGAGTCATGTACTCAGTATCCAATCAAGATGGATGGATGATACTAGACAAGTGAGGCAAAAGTATCCTCACTTCATTTTAGAATGATCCATGCTTTTGGAGGTCGAAAATTTCTTCAATGGGGAGGTGTGATCTAGGAGGATCCAGAATGATAAAAAATTGTTCTTCTCAAATGCCAATGAAAATAAATTCATTGTGTAGAGCTCAATGAGAGATTTCCAGCGCAATTTGAATAACCTCAGACATACGTCGTATGAATAAGTTATGATGTTATGAAGATTTTGACCAATAGGAAAAAAGTCAAATAGGGAAGGACACGTGGCAGGCCCAAAGGCTCCCACATGGCTATCCATACAATTGAAAGGGCATAGGGTGACGTCAACATGTTGTTGTGGAAGCACGAGAGGTTGACACATGTCACTCAATTTTGGCATTTTTGGCACCCAGTTGGACTAGTAAAAATGCCACGTGTCATCTGTACAGATGATGTGGCATCCATATGGTCCACGTGGAATCACTGCAAGGATGAAAATTGGGAGGCCATACAATGATGTGGCAGATAGGTGGCAGCAGACACATGCATGTTGACTATGCGATGACATGGCACTAACTGTAAAATAGGTGGACCAACTAGAGAGTGTCATGTGGCACTCTCCAATTGGCCAATGTTGGCTAAGGGGTACAAAAGTTGTTTGGGATCGATATGGTTTGAACCCCTGACCTCCATGGTAATATTCCAATGAATTAACTATATGCTTCGACCGTTGCGCTAACCACACAATTTTTTAAAACAAACGGAGATCACTTTAATTAAGTTAATTAATTTCCATGGGAATCTATGGAATTGGGTGGGGTTCAACCTCACGACCTAGACTATATAAAAGACACATGCCCATCCATCGTATGGGGCATCATTTTGCATGCCAAGGAGGTTTTTCAGTCTGGTACAAATCCCGAAGTGAGAATTCCGACAATAAGAAAGAGTTTTACCTCTATCTCAAAGTTCGTGCAAAAGGGGGTCTTTGGGCACTTGTTCAGAACACAATTGAGTTTTACTTGTTATTCTAAGAATTTCAAGAGGAATTCAATGGTGACCTTTGTTTCTGGGATATTCATATGTCAAGAATCCAGATGGGATTTTTTTTTGGTTATGATCGAAGGCTCGTGTGTCAAGAACCTGGATTGGGTTCATTTTGACATGGAAGTTTGTGCAAGAACTTAGAGCGAGTTGATTTTGTATGAGCATGGTACTTTCATGCCAAGAATTTAGAGCGGGATTGTTTTGGTTATAGTTCATTCCAAGAACTCGGATTTAGTTCATTTTGGTTTCGATTTACATGCCAAGAAGTCCCTATTATTTTGGTTTGATACTATTTTGAGCTTTGGTACTCTTTGAGAGAAGTATAGGGTGTTTACAGTCAAAAGTTTTGGTTTTCCAAGGCGGTGCCGATTTTGACAGTTACACTTATGTTTGGGGAACATACCATAAGTTCATTGTAAAATAAGCATATTTGAGCATTAATAGAGTGGTGTCTCTATTTTGAAGTAGAACCAGAGATGTAGCCCAAGATGGGCGAGCTTTGTTATTAACTTGTGTAATGTACCTTGGTCTTTGTTGTTTATATTTATCTCCATGTTCACATTTTTTTTCCACAAGTTATTTATCCGTTGATGAAGGTTATGGATAAATAAATGTTTTTACATGATATTTTTCAAATAGTCATAATGATCTTAATTTCTCGAATCTGGTAGGATGTTTAGTGTCGACTTAAGAACTAATTGACATCTAAGGATTTTTAGATCATGTGGTATCAGAGCTGGTTTGATGTGTATTCACAAGTGAATGCTTGTGATGTCCAAACTCAATCTTGGCAAATGATAGCATGAAGAGTAGATTCTTGAGATTGGTTCAAGGCATGCATTTCAAAAGCAAGAAATTTCTTCAATAAAAGACGATGATTCTTCTAATCCAAATCCTTTCGGTACTGAAGAGGAATTCTTTTTCATGTTCATGGAAATGAAAGCCATGGTGGAAGAAATGTATGAGGATTGAAAGAAGGCCAAGGAAATTGCTGGTAAAGGAAAAGGAAATCCACATAACTTTGAGAAGTAGTTGCAGGGAAAAGAAGAAGATAAGCCTACATGTTCTTATTGCAAGAAGAAAGGACATGAGGAGACAACGTGTTGGAAGTTGCATCCATAGAAGCTACCAAAAAAGTTCAAGGGCAAGGCTAAACGAAAGGCCACAACCATAGTTCAAGATCTTGGATCAGATTCTAAAGTTACAACTATGGGTGCTAAAGGTATATTTTCTGTTGCTTGTTCTAGTTCATATACTTCTTCTTCAAAGGCCAATGTAATCCATAATGGAAGGAAAATAAAAGGATTGTTTCATTTATGAGTTATCTCAAAGCACACTAAGATTGATACAATTTTTGATAGTGGATCACAAGTAAATTTGATTTCAGAGCAAGTTGTTAAGAATTTGGGATTGGAAACTAGGCCTCATCTGAGACTGTATCCATGCTCATCTACATGTAACTAAGCAATGTAAGTTATGATTTGGGATCACATCCAGTTTCATTGATGAGGTAGAGTTATACGTGGTTCCACTTGACATTTGCAGGATGGTTTTGCGAAGTCCATACTTGTATGACAAGAAGGCCATTTTCAACAGGGAACAAAACAAGTATCATCTTTTCAAGGATTGGATTGAGTCCATTGTGAGAGCTCATCATATGAACACTAATTTGACTGTTGTCACTACAGGGCACATGAAAATTCTATTATCCAAGATCCATATTTACAACCTACGGTTGAAAGTAAAATAGGTCCTTTGGTTGATGTTGTTCATGTTAAGAAGGGAAAATATGTTGATGGTTCATTCTCTTTCACATCTGTATATTTAGTTTTGTTGCTGAGTTTATTACTAATCAATGGAGTATGTTTAGTAGATGCAACAACAAATGGAAGAGTTTGTGAATTTAAGAGAATGGTTAACTTGGTCAACAATGTTTTTTCAGCCTTCGTTATTATTGTGATGAGTCATGTACTCATTATCTAATCAAGATGGATGGATGATACTAGACAAGTGAGGAAAAAGTATCCTCACTTCATTTCAGAATGATCCATGCTTTTGGAGGTCCAAAATTTCTTGAGCGGGGAGGTGTGATCTAAGAGGATCCATAACGCTACAAAAATGTTCTTCTCAAATGCCAATGAAAATGACTTCATTGCGTAGAGCTCAATGAGAGATTTCAAATGCAATTTGAATAACCTCAAATGAATGTCGTATGAATAAGTTATGATGCTCTAAATATTTTGACCAATAGGCAAAAATTCAGATAGGGCAAGACACGTGGGAGGCCCACAGGCTCCCACATGGCTATCCATACAATTGACAGGGCATAGGGTGACTTCAACATGTTGTTGTGGCAACATGAGAGGTTGAAACATGTTACTTAGTTTTGGCATTTTTGGCACCCAGTTGGACTAGTTAAAAAAATGCCACGTGTCATCCATACAGTCCACGTGGAATCACTGCAAGTATGACAAGTGGGAGATCGTACAGTGATGTGGCAGACAGGTGGTAGGCCGCATAGTGATGTGGCAGAAAGTTGGCAGCTGACACAGGCAGGTTGGCTGTGCGTTGACATGGCGTTGATTGTACAACATGTGGACTAACCAGAGAGTGACACATGGAACTCTCCGATTGGTCAATATTGGCTAAGGGGTATAAAATTTGTTTGGGATCAACAAGGTTTAAACCCCCAAACTCCATGAGAATATTACAATGAATTAACTATATTCTCTGACCATTGTGCCAACCACACAGTTTGTTAAAACAAATGGGGATCACTTTAATTAAGTTAATTAATTGCCCTGGTTATATATGGAGTTGGGTGGGGTTTGACTTCTCGACCTAGCCTATATAGAAGACACACGCCCAACCATCATATGGAGGCTTATTTTTACGTTCCAAGGAGATTTGTTAGTTTGGCACGAATCACGATGTGGGAATTTTGAAAGTATGCAAGAGTTGTAATTATGTCTCGAAGTTCATGTAAAAGGGGGTCTTTAGGCACTTGTTCAGAACATAGTCAAGTTTGTACTTTTTCTTCTAAGAATTTCGAGAGGAATTCAATGGTGACCTCTGTTTATGGGGTATTCATATTCCAAGAATCCGCATGGGATTTCATTTTGGTTATGACCGAAGGATCGTGTGTCAAGAACCTAGATTGGGTTCGTTTTGACATGGAAGTTCGTGCAAGAACTCAAAGCGAGTTCATTTTGTATGAGCATGGTATTTTCATGCCAAGAATTTAGAGCAGGTTTTTTTTGGTTATAGTTTGTGCCAAGAATTTAGATTGAGTTAATTTTTGTCTTGATTTGCGTGCCAATAAGTCACTACTATTTTGGTTTGAGATTGTTTTGAGATTTGAGTCTCTTTGAGAGAAGTATAGGGTGTTTATAGTCAATAGTTTTGTTTTTTTGAGGCGGTGCTGATTTTGATTGTTACACTTGTTTTTGAGAAACATATCAGAAGGTCATTGTAAAATAAGCATATTTGAGCATTAATAGAGCAGTCTCTTTGTTTTGAAGCAGACCCGAAGATGTAGCCCAAGATGGGTCAACTCTGTTATCAACTTGTGTAATGTGCCTTTGTCTTTGTTGTTTATATTTCTCTCCATGTTCACCTTTTTATTTCTGCAAGTTATTTATCAGTTGACGAAGTTTATGAATAAATAAGCGTTTTCAGATGATATTTTGCAAATAGTCATAACAATGTTAATTTCTTGAATCTGGTCGGATGTTTAGTGTCTTCTTAAGAACTAATTAACATCTAAATATTTTTGGATCACTTGCAACACTAATTTGCTTGGAAAAATTTGTTGGGATATTGAGCAGTTCTTGGAGTAGTTGAATGGGAGTTCAGATGAAGCTAAGGTGAATGATGTTGCAATGTTCTTGACAGCGACTATGAATATTTGGTGGAAGAACCGAGCAAAACACTTGGTAGCTGGGAGAACCAAAGAGAAGATCGAAAACTGGTTAGAGATGAAAGCAACCTTGAAGGCATAGTTTGGTCTAGGAAAGTGAGCATGGATCACATGAAACCAATTGTTGGTACTTAAGCACACTGGCCAGACATAGGCCTACATCAAGGAGTTTTTTGGGATCATGTCAGAGATCAAGGATATGTTAGAGGAAGACAAAATTTTCCACTTCATGAATGGTCTGCAACCATGGGCACAAAGTATTTTTTGATGCTAGAATGTTCAAACTCTTGCAACAACCATCATCACAACATATAAACTACTGGACTTCAAGAGTGAAGCCAAGACAAGTCCTAGGATATGTGAGGATGCCCAAGGTGAGAAGCTGCAAGTGAAGGTAAAGAAGAAGGACAAAGGAAAAATAAATACGTCCAAGGGAAGCGAAGACAATGCCAAGCAAACATATGCACCAAAGGAGAAGAATCCAATTTCGTGTTGGATTTGTGCCAAGGAGCACTATGAGAAGAATTGTCCCTTGAAGTGGAAGTTGAAATCCTTGGAGAAGGTGGACAATCCATTTGTTGGGGTCTTGTAGGTCTTGAACGTTGTCATGGGTGGAGGATCCATGGAGATCCAAGAGAAAGAGACGAAAATACATTTTTATGTGCATGTTGAACTCAATGGGAAGTTAGCGGTTGTGATGGTGGACAATGGGGCAAATCACAACTTCATAAGGGAGGATATTGTGCAGATACTCGGGTTGTATCCCAAGCCAATGAAAACAACCTTCAAAGTTGTCAACTCAGGTGTAGAGAGGGTCATTGTTGTAGCCAAGGATGTCTTGTTGAAGCTTGTATATTGGAGTAGAAGTACGTGTTTAACCATTTTTCCCATGGATGATTTCAAGGTTGTATTGGGGAAAGAGTTCATGAGGAAGGAAAATACAATGCCTATTCCACACATGGACAACTTAGCCATTTTTTCAAGCCATACTCCATGTTTTTTTCCCACCATGAGGAGGAAGGGAGGAGGCATGCAAATGTCTTCCTTACAATTGATTGTTGCGAACAATCAAAGAATACAACCTTGTGGGGATGAACTTGGAAGAAGTAGGGTGATGGTTGGGCGAACCAACACAATAAACTAAGAAACACTAATGTTAATGGAACAAAGGCTCAATGATGTTGAGGATATGGTGGGAAATTTGGTGAAGGTAGTGGATGGATTGGCAAATGTTTTTTTGAGAAAGTATGAAGTCACACATCAAGGATCAGGAGAATTCACAACAAAGAGGATGTTGGAGAAATTCTTTTAACATGGGAAGAATCAATTCATAGATCAAGAAGATGGAAAGGAGACACATTGACCTTGATATACGAAAACAAAAAAAGAGGTCAATCCCTCCTCTACAGAACTTGGGAAAGGTGAATGGACATACAAACCTTAGATCGAACGACTCGTTGAGGAAAGTGAAGGAAAAATCGGTTCAAGTGTACCTTTTCTTATGTACATAATGCATAATTATGGTGACTCTTCGTTGATCATGTCAGGACATATTAGAGATGGGAGAGATGGAACCGAAAACCATCCTCCTTCACCTTCGCACTATATCAAAACACATTGGATCATTGTCACAATGTGGGTAGTGAACCCTTTAGGCAACTTGAGGAAGGTGCCTTAGTGAAGTTGGGAGGTTGTTGAGAATGCAAAGGAGAAAATTGATAGGTTTTCGAAAGAGTGTGGAATTTGTCATGGAAGAAATGAGGAGTTGCAAGTTTGATGAGTTTGCAGAAAGAAAAGGGTGTTTGAGCATGAATATGTGAGTTCTTGTGGCCGAAGCACAATGGTTGGACTAACTACCCAACTAGCCGAAGTCATAAGAGGATCCAACACACAGAAGCATGAATGAACAAGACAAAGTATAGATGTAGTAATAAGTCAAAGAGGTGCAAAACTTCATGGATTCGAGGATCTTCCTAAGGGAGGGTTGTTTTGGAAGCAATTGTAAGAGGCAATAGTTGTCGGGTTGAGATGAAGTATGGAGGTGGAGTTAGTCACACCATGTATATTTTATTAGATGGATTTTTTGAGGATGAAAACAAATTTGAGTGGGGGAGGATGTAAATCCCTCCGCGACACCCACCGAGAGTGTGCGCTCCTTGGGAAGAATCATATGTAAGATAGTCAATGAGCACAAGGATGGGTGTGATCGGTTGGGTGCATGAAAGTATTATAGGAATGTGAAGGAGCACCTTGGGAACACACCTTGAGTAGGCAGACCCAAGGCGACACACGCTGCACATATCGCATGATAGACATAAGCTTGCGATGAAGAATTAGGTTGCACGAAGAGTACGAGCTTGACAACTTGGGAAAGTGCACAATGAGTGTACTTGTCTACCTTAGAAACATGAGGTGTGATGGGGAGGCTAGCTTGACATCTCGGCACCCCTCATGGTGAGTTGGAGTCAATTGGAACCAAGGGATGCGGTCATGTGATGGGTGTGTTACCTAGAGGACGTGTCAGTTTGTGAGAAAACAATCGTGGATGGAGCATGTCGGTCCAAAAGGACGGGTTGGTTCAAAGAGTATGACTGTGAAAAGGGACATGTTAGTATACAAAGGGATGCGATGATCCATTGAGGGGATGCATTGGTTCGAGCAAGAGAACTCATAAAAAGAACCAAGAGGAAAATAAGTGAAGGCATCAAGTAGGAAAAAAATAAAGACATAGACAAAGTGCAAGTCTTACCAATCATTCGAGGGATGGAGGTGTGAACTCAGACATGGGCACATAAGTGACTAGGGAAAGGCTTGGTTGAGTTCTCTGTTAGTATGGATGGGGCAGACCGTGGGTCTGCGAAAATCTTGTGAAGTGACTCTTGTGAAGAGAAGAGATAGAGCATGAGACTTGGTTAGTGCACGTTTGGGCAGAACATAAGTCTTGCAAATCAAATTGCGACAGTCAAGGAGGCAGACTTATTGGGAAGGGAGTTTGTACAGACTTGGTCGTGTGAGGTGAGTCACACGACTCTTCCAAGGAATTGTAACTGATATGATAGTGCTATTTCTATTATAACTATGTATCACATATTAATAAGTTGGGTATTAGGCACTGCTGGTGTCGCTCACACTTATATCTGTGTCTCTTTGTAAGGTAGCTAGAGAGGTAGTGGGGGGGCCCAGAGGGCCCATATTGAATAATAAATGTAAGAGGACTTCTTAGAAGGTTCTACTTCTAAAAGATTCGTCCTCTAGAATGTTCTTAGGTGATGGTAGCACTGTATAAAGGGGTTCAAGCAATGTAATGAGACATGAAGAGAAATATTGTATTTGGAGCTGAAACTCATTAAGAGGTTTCCCCCTCGAAGAGGCAAGTGAACATGAGAGGATCCATTCCATAATAGGATACATTGTATGGTGTTGCCCTACCTCAAGGGTTTTGATATAATAAAGTTGTGTTTTTCTATATTGTTCTTCTATATCAGTTGTGGTGTTTGTATTCAGATATCTTTGGATATATTGTGATATTTTGTATTTAGATCTGGTATAGGTACTTAACAATTGGTATCAGAGCACTTTCCTTGGCTGGAGTTGTGGGCAACTATTTTTTATTTTGCAGATTTTTTTTTGGAGAAGAAAAAAGAGGGCCGCGACATTCCAGACATTTTCAGTATATTTATGTGAAAATTTTGCAGAAAAGGGTTGTTTATCTGAGTTCCTCTCAGAAAAAAACCCAAGTTAAAAAAAAAATCGTCTGAAACGGAGTCCAGAAGGTCAAGATATTGAGGTTTTAAAATCTGCAATTTTTCAGGGTTTTTCTGCGAACGGCGACGCGATTTGTTTTTATTTCTGTAGCATTTGGAGGCTGAATTTTCCCAAATAAATTACAGATCTGAGTTCCTTTCACAATTTCACCCAATTTCA
Source organism: Picea engelmannii (assembly GCA_009831015.1). Taxonomy (NCBI): domain Eukaryota; kingdom Viridiplantae; phylum Streptophyta; class Pinopsida; order Pinales; family Pinaceae; genus Picea; species Picea engelmannii. Next base: position 164,154 of record ML802164.1, on the reverse strand, counting down.
AAAAAAAAATCAGTCGAAACGGAGTCCGAGAAGTGAAGTTATGAGCATTTTAACTTCAGCAGTTTTTTAGGGTTTTTCCAGAAAAAACCGCGATTTCTGCCGAAACTTCTTGGGTCTATTTTTTGAGTTTTTTCGTGATGGCTGCAGGACCGAAGAGTTCAAAGGATGATCAGATGGCTATTTTGTCTCAAACCTTGAAAGAAATTCTTGAATCATTCAAATCCCAATTGGATGATAGATTGGATGCATTTGCACATGGCCTCACAAACAGCCTCACAGATAGCCTCACATATGGCCTCAATGATAGTTTTCGTAGTATTCAAGATTCATTGAACAACATGTAGGAGATATTTGTTATGCAGGGCCTCATGAATGAATATAATCAAGAAAGATATGCTTGGTATGATTTTGAGGACGATTGTGATGATTGGTATATGGATAGTTGTCATTTCTGGGATGACAACCACTTCCATATTTTATTTGATGA
>ML802164.1:127338-145211 GCA_009831015.1 Picea engelmannii | reverse complement strand
CAAAATCAACACAGAAAGTCATAAACATGGAAGATGCGTAGATGAATTATAGCCTGGATGACGAATTTAGGGATTTGTATGTCGGTTTGGATGGTACATAATTCAAGGAGGAGCGCATAAACTTGGTAGAAACCATAAAGGGACTGCAAAAGTATGTCCAAAGCTATAAAGAAGATAATGAAAGGCTTATGAAAGTCAAGGAGCAAAAATATGGCTTCAATATCAATTTGATGCAAAGATTGGATAGAATAGAAAATAAAATGGACAAGAAGACAGATTCAAGCAAGTCAAGGAGTCACAGGTCTCATGGTGAAAGAAGAGAAGCAAGAAGTGCTAATAGGAAACATCACCACTCACCAAAGAATTCATGTAGGAAAGTGCGCAGTAGCTCAAGTCCATCTCCTATCAGAAAGCATAAGATAAGGACTGAGATGGATGAGCTACATGGAGAAATGAATAAGATCAAGCCTCCTACATTTGATGGTGAGCACAAGAAGGGTGTATATGCAGAGACCTAGATGTTGGGTATGAGGAAGTAATTCCAACTGCATAATTACTCTCCATAGGAAGAAGGAAGAATTTCAATCTATCAACTAAAGGGAAAGCATCAATGTGATGGGATCAGTGCACGCAAGTGCAACATATTGATGAAAAGAAGGTTACTTGGAGGGAGTTCAAGAGGTATTTTCAAATGAAATACTTAACCGAGAGATACTATGACAATAAAATGAAGGAGTTCTTTGATATGAAGCTTGGGAGTAAGACAATATATAAGTATGAAATAATATTCTTATAACTAATGAAATATGTCTCATTCATCAAGGATGAACAAGTTAAAATTCATAGGTACCTGAGTGTGCTTCCCTCATTTATCAGTGGCAAGATACAATATGATGACCCCAAGACATCGGAGGAAACCATATGACACACTAAATGTCTTTATGATAAAAAAAAGGGAAGACCGACTTTCCAAAAGGCTTGGGAAGACAAGATGAAAAGCAAGGTGGAAAAGAGGAAGAAGGGGACTAAGCCACCATTTCTCAGAAATATTGTGCAAGGAAAACCAACTCCCAAGGAACCCAGAATGACTAAGACAATGGGGAAAAGACCAAGGAAACAACCTATTCAATGTTGGGGTTGTGGTGGAGATCATATTTACAGGGATTTCCCTCAAAGAGGTGAAAAAGAGAGGAATGCACGCATTGTACAACAAGCTGCGACAATTGAAGACTTGGGAAGAAATGTACCTAGGATTTACGCAGCCCTGGATAACAAGCAAGCTATGTTTTAGTCACACATGATTGAAGTGGAAGGTAATATTAATGAGCAACCCATTTCTATTTTAATTGATTCAAGAGCCAATTATAGTTATCTAGATCCTAAGATGGTGGAAAGATTTCATTTTCCAAGAATCAAGCTTGGAAAATCTTGGTTGGTGCAGTTAGCTACAGGGGAAAAAATGAAAATTAATGAGATGGTTAAGGAATGTCCAATGGATATGAATGGACTGCACACAAACAATGATTTGAATATCATACCTTTGGGCTTGTATGTTTTCCTCATTGGTATGTATTGGTTGGGCCAACATCATGCTGTTCTAAACTATTACAATAAGGTATTTACTTGCTTGGATGAGGAAGGAAACTTAAGAATACTTCAAGGCATTCCAAGAGCTGTAACTATCAGGGAAGTTTTATCCTTGCAATTGAAGAAAAGCTACATGAAAGTATGTCAAGTATTTGCAACGCACATGGAGGAGTCACCTAAGGATAAAGTGTCAAATGTTGAAGACTACACAATATTGAAAGAATTTGAAGATGTCTTTAAGGAGATACTGGGGTTGCCACTGAAAAGAGATAATGTTTCTCTATAAATATGATGCCGAGAGAAGCTCCTGTATCCAAGACTCCTTATATGATGAGTACTCCATAGTTGAAGGAATTGTAGATGCAACTTGAAGAGCTTCTGAAGAAGGGGTATATATGCCCAAGTGTGTCACCTTGGGGTGCCCCAATATTGTTCATGAAGAAGATTGATGGTACATTGAGGCTTTGTATTGACTTCAAGCAATTGAACAAATTCATAGTAAATAAAAAGTATCCTTTTCTAAGGATAGATGATCTCTTTGATTAGTCTAGGGGCACACATATATTTTCAAAGATTGATCTTAGATATGGATATCACCAAGTGAGAATTAAAGAAGAAGACATCTGTAAGACTGCCTTCAAAATGAGGTACGTGCATTACAAGTTCACTATGGTGCCATTTGGGTTGTCAAATGCACCAACTATGTTCATGTGTTTGATGAATGGAGTTTTCAAAAATTACTTAGATACGTTTGTCATTATATTTCTGGATGACATACTTATTTACTCAAAGTTTGAAGAAGAGGATGAGCAACACTTGAGGATGGTGCCACAAGTATTGAGGGAGCATCAATTATATGAAAAGTTGAGCAAGTGCTCATTTTACCGGCGACAAATTCATTATTTGGGTCATATCATTTCCAAGGAAGGAATAGCTGCATATATGGAAAAGATAAAGGCCATTGAAGAATGGCTGACACCAAGAAATGTCATAGAGGTGAGGTCCTTCATGGGACATGCAGGTTATTACAGAAGGTTTATTGAAGGCTTCTAAAAAATTGCGCACCCAATTACATCCTTGCTAAATAAAGGTGTGCTATTTGAGTGGACTTCTGATTGTGTAATAAATTTTCAACACTTGAAGAGTTGATTGACTAGTGCGCCAATAATAAGGATTGTTGATCCAGATGAAGAATTCATTGTATGCCCAGATGCCTGCAAATAAGGACTTGGGGGAGTCCTTAGTCAGAATGGGAATGTGATATTTTACGAGTCAAGAAAATTAAAAGAACATGAAAGACTCTATGCTACTCATGACTTAGAATTGACAGCCATAGTGCATGTCTTGAAGAAGTGGTGACATTGTCTCATGGGTAAAATATTTGAGCTGAGAACAGACCATAGTGGTTTGAAATATCTTTTTGGACAACCAAGTTTAAATGCCAGATAAAGAAGGTGGTTAGAATTCCTCAGTGTGTATGGATTTTACATAAAGCATATTAGAGGAAAAGAGAACAAGGTGGATAATGCACTGAATAGGAGGGTGCACGAAATGCATGCTACATCGATTAGCATGTACATATCATATTTGAGCGACAAAATTTTAGAGGTTTCCAAATCATATCAACGCTATGTGGACATAAAGACAAATTTACAACAACGTATGTCACAACAGAAATTGGAAGGTTATGAGTTAAAAGAGGACAAAATCCTCATGTATAGGAACAAAATTTATGTGCCAAATGTTTAGGAGTTGAAAAATATGTTAATGTCAAAGACACATAAAGTTCCTTATGCAAGAAATCCAGGCTACCAGAAGACAATAATAGTGGTAAAAAAGAAATACTATTGGCCAGGAATGAAAAAGGAGGTTGCTGATTTTATTGCTAGATGCCTTGAATGCCAAAAGATCAAGGCTGAGCATAGACATCCAATTGGTTTGCTGCAACCTTTTCCCATCCCTGAGTGGAAGTGGGAAGTTGTAACCATGGATTTCATTACTAATATGCCTAGAACTATTAATCAACATGATTCTATTATGGTAGTGGTGTACATGCTTACTGAAGCTACCCATTTTATTCTAGTGAAGTCAACATACAAGGAAGCCAACATTGCATGAAATATACATGCGATAAATTACTAAGTTTCATGGTGTACCTAAGAAAATTGTGTCTGACAGAGATTCCAAGATCACATCAAACTTTTGGAAAGGGATATTCAAAGGATTTGGGACAAATCTGAACTTTAGTACAACATATCACCCTAATTCAGTTGGAAAAACAAAAGAGGGTAAATCAAGTGATTGAAGATATGCTCAGGATGTATGTGATGGATAAACCATCAAAAAGGGAATACTACCTTCACTTGTTAGAGATTGCTTACAAGAATGGGTATCAAGCATATTTAAAGATGAGCCCATTTGAGGCACTTTATGGTAGAAAGTGCAACACACTAGTGAGTTGGGACAACCCAATATATAGAGTCATGGTTGGGCCAGATCTTCTCCAAGAAATGGAAGAGCAGGTGGTGAAGATAAGGCATAATGTAAAGACTGCCCAAGACATGTAGTAAAGTTGTGCAGATAAAGGCATAACCCACCGAGATTTTAAAGTGGGTGACCATGTGTTCTTGAAATTAAAGGCTAGAAGAAGTTCCTTGAAATTGGGAATTTGTTCTAAGTTGGCAGCACACTGCTGTGGGCCATTTGAAATCCTAGAGAGGATTGGTCCTGTCGCATATATGCTTGCATTTCCTACATCATTGTGTATTCATAACATTTTACATGTATCATTTCTTAAAAAGTATGTACCTAACTAATAATATTATTGATTGGAATGTGATTTAGGTGGAGTCAAAAGGCGATTTTCGAGTGTGATCGGTTTGCATATTGGATCGAAAAATCAAGCAGCTCTAGAACGAATTCATGGAGCTAGTAAATTTCAAATGGACCTAGTACAGTCCCGAGGATTCTACTTGGGAGTGTGAGGATGCTATGCGAGCAAAGTATCCTCATATTTTTGAAGACTTTTGAAATTTTGTATGTACATGTGTATATAATGCATTGAGGACAATGCATAAATAAGGGGGAGGGGAACATAATGTACCTAATTTGAACCCCATTTGTAATTGTACATATAGGCTGGTGATTCATTGGTACCAATTGTAAATGTAAATGTACATATAAGCTGGTGAGCTGTTGGCACCAAGTTTTGGTTTTAAGAGCACCTGAGTGGTGCATGAGGATTATTATTAGAGAAGGGGTGCACACATTCCATAGTGTTGCACACACCTGGGTAAGTGCGTGTGGTTTTCACATCAAAGGAAGGGTGTGCACATTTCACAGTGTTGCACACACTTGAGTAAGTGTGAGGGGATGACCCCTGAAGTGCACATCAAACCAAGTTATATATATATATATATGAGGCCGGAGATCCTATGTGGTTATGGGGCTGGTGAGTCGGGATGCAAATAGGCTAGTGTGCCTATCCTTGTAAAATGTAATCACACTCAAGTTATCAATAATATCACATCGATGTGCATAGACAGATCAAAAGAAAAGAGACGGGGGGATAAACTCCACCGAAAAAGGGAAAAGGTGTTTCAAAGGTAAAAGTGGGGCTAAGACAAGGTGGCTTAAGTCCAAGGGAATATTTTATTAATATTTTCTAAAAGTGTAATTTAAGGATAATTATTTATCCTAAGTTCCCAAGGGATGGGAACAAGTCACCAAGTGGCTAAAGCTAATTCTGAAGGTGACAACTGTTTAGTTTAAGAAATGCAATATATATTGTTGGCCTTAGTGTATTTCAGGGGGTATTCATTCATTCCTGGGGGAAAAATCACTCTTTCCATCACATTCAGACCAAGTTTCCTCTACGAAGGTATCCTTGTCTTGATGTAACTTATTTCCATTGTATAACCCCGTGCTTGGGAAAAACGAGTTTTTGGTCGAAGAGGTGGGTTGTTAAGACCATGCGCATTATCTCCAAGTGAGATATTTGATAACGAAGAGGCGTATTGTTAGGCCCATGAGAATTATCTCTAGGTGAGAGGTTTGTTGACGAAGAGGCGGATTGTCAGGCCCATGAGCATTCTCTCCAGGTGAGAGTTTTGCTGGGAATATTTCCCTGCTGCACTTGGCATTAGTTGCAGTTCTTTGAGACTTCATGTTCGACCTGTAAATGAATCCTTGGAAGGGAAGTGGGGCAGCCAAAGGACTGTTGAGAAAATAAGGGGCACACTTCCTTGGGGTGGGAGAAACACGCATGGAATGAGATATTGTAGACTAGTTGCAACAGTGGCGCCTTGGACTGAGAAATTTCATTTTTTATTAGACCTGATCCCAGAATTAGGATTTTTTTTTCCCTTGTGGAGTTTAAGCCCTAGCTCAGGGGTGACCTGTTTCTGAAATTTTATGAGCAACAAAGTCTATGACTGGTAGGAATGTCTGATTTCTACGCGCAGTTGGTGACTTTTCATAAAATATAATTTTTCTTTATGCGCTAGTCTCATTTTATGTGTGCTTAATTATCTATGTATGATATGGGTTTAATTCTTGTATGATGTTACATATGAGTAATTGTTGTTATTCTGTATAATGTTGCTTGCACATTTAAGTGTGGTGTTGATATTAAGAATTTGTAGTTGTACATGTTGAGCATGACAATTGTTATCAGTTATTCCTGTTAAGTTAACCTTATTGTAATGGTCATGAGTCTTCGAGGCGAGGTTAGAATGGTCATGCGCATAAGGAAATACTCCACATGTGCAAGAGGCTCAATTCTCTATGCGTATAGGGAAACAATCCCTGCGCAGAAGGAGAACATAATTTGCGTGTACGCCAGAATGGTTGGATGTGTAGTAGTGATCACATGTTTAGAGTGATTTATGCACACAATAATGTTTGTGTGCTCAACATGCTTGTGCGCGTAGTTATATTGATTTACTTTCGCTGTTATAAGTTGTGTTAGAAGAGGAAAGTTTGTGTGGTGCAGTCTGTGCTTGGGGGTCGTGCACGTTACTTCAAGTATTTCTGCGTATACCAATGTTATATACTAGACTCTACACACTAGATTTTGGAGTAGCATTTCTCAACAGTAAGCTGGGGATGTTACATATTGGTATCAAATTAGTATTGGGAAATTTGGAGTAGCGGGACCTAGCTGGGAGGCTGAGTACATTACAAATTGGTGTCAAAGCAACTAAAGTTGAGATTGTTGTGGCATGGCCCAACCTGGGTGGATGGGGACATTACATGTGCCACCTTACCTAGGATGCTCACCTTGGACGTCCCACACGTATGGCTTGATGTCATGCTTGTTACACTTGGAGATGTCATCTTCCCCACCTCATGGAGTTAGTTGGAGGAGCACCCTAGTCCTTGGGCCCATTGTTGACTGCTCTTCACTTAGTTCATGGTATGTTGGAAATTTTTGAGGAGGGCTCACTAAGCACTTGTGACTCTTGGTTACACTTTTGACCAATTTTGAGGAGGGCACTCTTATATTTGAGGATTTTGAAGGTGGTTTTATCGCCACAAACTATATTTTCTCATGGTTTGAGCTAGCATATTTTATTGAGAATCCTCCTCATCTATACAAGGAAAGGGATTCCTCAATTTCATTTGTTGGAGAATATTAAGAAAATTTCTTACAAATTTCTTGTGCTTCTGTGTTTTTCTAAGTGTTGTTCTAGAATATTTTTTAAGGGTTTGTTGTATATTTTTTAGGTGTGCTGGAGGAAGGATCTACATCAAAGTAAAACAAGGGAACTTTGCTCCACTTGAGAGGGAAATTGAGGTATACCTTTCTTTCCTTATTCCGTGTGACCATTATCGTTTTGTTCCCTTTGCATTGAGGTAGGATGTCCTAGGGCTCTTCCCTCTTGATTTGGCCAAACTTTAAGATCACCTTGATATCACTTGGATATAATTCATAGAGGACCATTCTCCCATCCACTCTTGAAGAATCCTACTTATCCCTAGCTAACGCTTGAGAGGAAATCCTCCTTGGTGTTCTCAACGTTGTCTTATCTTAACCAAGGCTTCACCTAGGATTTTGTAGGGACCCCATATCCCTTTTTAGGCATCGATCTATTGATCTCTTCCACAGAGAAAAAAAAACCATTCACTTAAGAATTGAGCACTCTTGTTTCTGGTCATATTTATACACAGTTCCTATAATGAATGATCTATTGGATATTAATGCTAATACTTATGAAATGTATGAAATACATGTTGGATAGTTGACCGGTCTAAGCATATTTACTCAAGCGTTTCAGTGTTGGAATGTTCTTCTCATGCAATAGTCAATACTCAACATATACCATGTTGGATAATTGTTGCAAGTATTGATAATTTCATCACTGTGTGGGATCATTTAAATCTAATAAGAACTTGTGGTAATACGTTCTAAATGTTGTTAAAGGATCATTGCCCTATTGGTTATAATATGCTCTAAATGTACGATGGCAAGTGTACCTTGAGTGCTGACATTATCTTTGTGTTTTTTTAGTATTGTTGACTTATGAATATCACGTTCCAAATGCACATTGTCATGAGGTTATGCATTAATGACCATTGTTGAATAGCATAATTCTGCTACAACTCTATTGTCCTCACTGCTCTTTAATAAGAACAGTACATTTGGTGTTCCATTGGTTATCATTGCAAACACACAACTCCTGGCATATGCTCTTTAAGTGGTGAAATGTTATTTGAATGGTGAAAATAAGACTCTAAATTCTTGATGATAAGAATATGATGAATGAATGATGCACTTGCTATAATCTAATGGTCATATTTCATTGTGTAATTGGATGCATGTTCTAACAATGTGATGGCATGGTCTACTAAGAAATATTTGTCTTTCACTTTCTAAGCATAGCCTTGATTAAGAACATTGGTTTAAGTTAAACACATTTGAAGTTTATTCAATATTGGTTACTTGAATTACCTATTTGCACACTTAAAATTGCTTTATTCTTGAGAGTGGGTAGTGTCAAATTGATAGTCTTTGTAACACCAACGTATACTTCTTCTTCCTCACTCAATGACCTAGCTTAGCTTGACCCTTCGAAACACCCTCGTTAGGTTAGGAAGTCCCTTTTCTTATCCATAAAGTGAGAGGCAAGGCCACTGAGGTGACAATGGGTGGATTTCCTAGTAGTTTCCCCTAGGCTCTCCTATAGAGGGTAGGACTTCCCCTTTAATGAGAGTTTGAGGGATAGCAGGGTTAACAAGAACTAGGCAGTCAACCACATGCACATATGGATCATACCTTATCAATGTTTTAAAGTTGTGAGTATGCAAGTGGTGTGGTTTTATAATTTGATACTTCTCTTGGCATTATGTGGGTATGTAAAGGAAATTGACATTCAATTGAAAAGTATGGCCATTGTTAACTAAGTTATTTCTTCTCAACTAATCTTGAATAGTATTTTGTGTTGTTTTGATAACACCATATTCTAGATCAGGACCTAGCATAATGATTTCCCTACTACCCTAAGATTTTCTTTATTATGTTCATAGCTAACTCTATTAATTTTTTTCAATCTTCATAATTTGGTTTGTTTTTAAATTTTTGTTTGATTTTTATTATATTAATTTATAGTTTTATTTTTTTATTTATTTTATTTTTTGTCTTTTATATGTGTTTTTATATTCTTTTTGTTTTATAAATCTTTTAAAAGGAAGGGTAGGGATGATATAGATTTTTTTATTTAATTTAATCTATTATTAATATTATTTTACATTATGATTTTTTTAAGTATTTAATTTTTTTTTCTCTATTTTTTGTTTTTTTTTTCCTTTATTATTAGTTTCCGATAAAATATATTAAGAATACGGTTCCCCGTCCTCACTAAAAGCACTTAAAATTTTTGACATTTGGTTTATAAAAACCAAAAAGTTTAATTTGTTCACAAAATATATGAAAAAAACTATAAAATTTATGTTTGTTATTAATTTTATTTTATTTTTATTTTTAAATATAGAAGATTGGAAAAAATATTGACATTTAAATGCTATAAGATTTCTATTGAATGTCTCTTTAGTGATTTTGAAACTCCCTAGTGAATTGCTCCAAAGTTTTTCATCAATGCTTTCCAAGATTGAATGCAAAGTGAAGAATAAAAAATAATAATATGTTTTTATAAGAAAGGTTAATATTGTTATGCTTAGAAAATGTGGTTTAGATAAAAAAGTAATATAAGAATTAATTACTTAACACATGTAAAATGTAAAAATTTTGGAGAGAAATTTGGGAGACAAAATTTCATTTTTCAAATTATAAGATTATCTATGAGAGGGTGGATACTTAAAGAGGGGTAGGGTATGTATTCTGTAGACTTTATCAGTGAAATCGCTAAGTAAAGGAGATCCCTTGTCCCACAAACTAGAGAGTCTCATACACCAATTTGATATAGCTTAATCTTAAAAATAAATTATTATTATTATTATTATTTTCTCTTTGTTTTATAAATCTTCTAAAGAAAAAGATAAAAATGATATAGATTTTTTTATTTAATTTAATTTATTATTAATATTATTTTACATTATGATTTTAAACATTTTTAAAATGTTTTTTTTTTTAAATTCTTATTTTTATTTTATTTTTTGAATATTATTAGTTTCCCATAAAATATATTAAGAATACGGTTTCCCGTCCTCACTAAAAAGCACTTTAAATTTCTGACATTTGGTTTATAGAGTTTAATTTGTTCACAAAATATATGAAAAAAACTATAGAATTATGATTTTTAAGCATTTTTAAAATGTTTTTTTAAAAAAAATCTTATTTTTATTTTATTTTTTCTTTATTATTAGTTTCCCATAAAATATATTAAGAATACGGTTTCCCGTCCTCACTAAAAAGCACTTTAAATTTCTGACATTTGGTTTATAGAATTTAATTTGTTCACAAAATATATGAAAAAAACTATAGAATTTAGGGTTTGTTATTAATTTTATTTTATTTTTATTTTTAAATTAGGAAGATTGGAAAAAAATATTTACATTTAAGTGCTAGAAGATTTCTATTGAATGTCTTTTTAGTGATTTTGAAACTCCCTAGTGAATTGCTCCAAAGTTTTTCATCAATGCTTTTCAAGATTGAATGCAAAGTTTTTCATCATGCTTTTCAAGATTGAATGCAAAGTGAAGAATAAGAAATAATAATATTTTTTTATAAGAAATATTAGGCTAACATTGTTATGTTCAACAATTATGGTTTAAATAAAAAAATAATATAAGAATTAATTACATGACACATGTAAAATGTAAAAATTTTGGAGGGAAATTTAAGAGACAAAATTTCATTCTTCAAGTTATAAGATTATCTATGAGAGGGTGGATAATTGTACCATTATATGTTTTTAGTGAGAAATCATGAGTTAATTTGATAAGAAAGTTTCCATTTTTGAAGCACCAACATCTTCTTTGCATACTTTTTCTTTTGGTACTATCAAATGTTATGTAAATACCTCCAATCTTAATGAAGAGTTATATTTTTCACCTAGCGAATAGTTTGATAGTAGCATAATCGATGAAATTGAGAACATTAAGAAACAACTTTCTATTTGCAATGACTTTCAAGACACTGTTGCTAGAGGGGAGTAATATGGTGGTGTTCCTTCTTCTCATTGGTTTAATGATGATATCAATGATATGGACAATGTTCAAAATCTTCCTCCAAGTGACAATTTTGATGATAGTTTAAATGTTTGTGATCATAAGTTTCCTCCTAATGAAGACTTTAATGGAAGCACCGATGGCATAAACAATGACACATATATTCCTCCTATCGAGGATTGTCATATAATATCCTGTAACAATGATGTGAATGATTATCTTCCTATTTGTGGATATTTCAAAGATAACATCAACATAGAGGAGAAAGGTGAGGATGTTCCAAATAATGAAGGTATTAATAATGATGAATATTTTCCTCCTTGAAGTGGGGAATTTAAAGGTACCAATGATGTTGATGATGATTTTCCTCCAAGTGGGGATTTTAAAGGCACCAACGACGATGATGGATATTTTCCTCCAACTAGAGATTTTAAAGGCACATGAACCAATGTTGATGATGAATATTTTCCTCCAAGTGGGGATTTTAAGGGAACTGATGATGATTATGATGATGATGGAGACTTTCCTCTAAGTGGAGAATTTAAAGGCACTAATAATGATGGTGATGATTTTTCTCCAAGTGAGGATTTTACAGGCACCGATGATGATCATTTTGTTGATGATGATGACTTTCAAGAGGAGAATTTAATGGCACATATAATGTTCACGATGACATTGGTTTCCTTACAAATGAAGAGTTTTATGGTGGATCTATTGAAATTGGCGAGGATGGTAATCATTGTCCTATTGAGTTTCATATTCCTCTGTGTGATGACTTGATTAAAAATGAAGATGATGATGGGATTAAGAATGAAGATCAAGTTCTTAGTCATTGAATTATAACAATTCAAGGTGGTCAACATTCTCTTATTGAGTGTCCTAGGAATTTTGAGTACGATGATAGTGAGGATGATATTTCTCCTAGTGATGAGAATATTCCTATTAGTGAGGTTGATGATATTCTCATAAACACAATGAAGACTATACTAAGAAGCATTGCATTTGTGACCATGACTAGTGTTAAAATTTTGATATGCTCGTTTAACCATTGTCACATCATTGTCACCCAACCATAAGCACTTATACATGCCACCCTTGAGAAAAATAACGTTTTCTTAGATAGAATGATTCCGACAAGTCCACTCTAGAACCAACAGATAAAACCTAACCAAAAATACCACTACTATAGAAGCATCACAATACCAAGGGAATGTACCTATACTAAAAGAATCATACCTTTACCAAGAGAAGCGCACAAGAGAGATACTAGAAAGACTGAGAATACTCCACGACAACTCTTGCACTACTCTCTGCATACTTGTTCCTCCTTCTACTGCAATTGTTTCTCCTAAGAATTGCACACTAGTTGAGTGAGTGATCGAGAGTGTCCAAATGAGCTAAGGTGCCTCCTTATTTATAATAGCCTGTCCAAGTGAGTTTTCCAGGTGAGGCCGAATTCTCTTTATGGGGCCTTCTATTTCTTTATTACTATTCTCCTTGGTTTGACTTCTCTTCTAGGGTAATTCCACATATGTTTAATGGTTCTCTTGCTTCTAGGATATTCTACTCTAAGTACAAAGGTTATACTAGAGGTTAATACCTCCCATAACTACCAAAATATCAACACTCTCTCTTAGCTAGGGAGGTATTAACTAAGATGTTCTTCATGTAATGGTCTTAATCACATCCATCCATCTCACATGGCTTGGGAAAGACTCACATGGTCTTGGATACCAGTCTACAGGTAGCATCACCATAGCCACACATGCTATCTCATGATCAAAATAGATCATGTCACAAGTATCAACATCATAGCCACACATGATCTGTCATAGTCACACATAGAATATCTGATGGTCATGTCACAATCATGCATCTGGGGCCTCATCAACACATATAGCATATCTCTAGTGGGCACAACCTCATCATCGTCTTAGACCTTATGGGTGTCAACATCCTTTCATACCTTATGTCATTACAGACTTCATCTAACCAGTTCACACAGAACTGCGCTACTACCCAATCCACATGGAGTCTAGGAAAGTATATAGTTGAGACAATTCAAGCATATAACTGCACTATTACCCAATCCATACAAAGTCTGGGTAAGTATACAATTGAGTCAGTTCACACATAGAACTTCTCTACTAACCAATCCAAACATAGTCTCAGAAATTATTCAGTTTGAGCTAGTTCACACATAGAACTATGCTATTACCCAATCCTTACTGAGTTTGGGAAACTATCACATCTGTCTAGCTCATAGAGAATCTAGACAACTAGACCTAAAGCTATCCCTTATGGTTGGAACACTAGGAATCCAGTCCACAATGACCAAGCTTCTAACCAAAAGGATTAGGAAATGTAGTGCACACACACTACCCATCTATCCCAAGGTTAGGAAACACCTCCAACCACACATGTTGGCCCTCCAACTTAAAAATATGGGAAACTCGCCATCCCTGAAGGCTCAACATCTGTTGAACTTATGCGAAGTCATGCTAATTGGTGCCATAGTCAGTAACATGCCCGTGAATTAATACCCACTGCTACTGCCACACTCTATAAGCTACTGCCACAAGAATCACATATGTGACTTATCACTCCCTCTTATGAGGGACGTCCTTTTGGACCATGCCAAGATTGTCCATGAAGTATTCAAACTTTACCCTTGACAGAGGCTTGGTCAACACGTTTTCTATTTGCTCGTCTGTAGCAACATACTGGAGCTTCACTGCTCCCTTATTCACCATATCTCTTATATAATGGTACCTAAACTCGATATGCTTGGAATTGTCATGAAACACATGGTTCTGTGATAACTTCACATAACTCTGGTTGTTGCACTAGATACAATTCACCTCTAACTTGAGATTGAACAATCATGCAAGCAACTTTTGAAGTCACACTGCTTCGCTTCTAGCCGAACATGATTCTATATTCTCTACCTCAACTGTATTGACCACACTAGTCTACTTCTTGCTAAACCATGAGCTCATAATTGATCCCAAACTGAAGCAACATCCATATATACTCTTCCGGTCTGCGACACTACCAACCCAATCTGAATCAATATAGACTTGTAGGATTATCTCATGATCCAAAACATATCTGCGTTCATAGTCAATTGTACCTTTCAGGTACCTCAACACATGTTTTGCTGCAATCAAGTGAACATCTCTAGGTTCGAACATACACTGACTCAATGTGTTCACTGCAAAACACATATCCGGCCTTGTGTTCATTACGTACATCAACGAACCAATAATCTTTCTATACATGGTGGCATCAACTATCTCTAAAGATGTATCACTCAATAACCTCATATTCGTCACCATCGGTGTAGGCATGGATTTACAATACATCATTCCGAATCTCTTCAAAATATCTACATTGTATTTTCCTTGGTTAAGGAAAATATCACTCGGTCTCTTCCATACCTATATACCTAAGAAATAATGCATCATACCCAGGTCTTTCATCTCAAATTATGTATCAATATTTCTCTTTCACTCAACAATGAGCTTCTCATTATTTGTTAGAAATAGGTCATCCACATATAACAATAATATCGCTGGTCCACCATTGACAACCTTGTAGTAAAGGTTGGAATCTGCTTTACTCTTGGTAAATCCCAAGCTCATTAGGAAACTTTATGATATGGCATATCATGCCATGGGTGCCTGCTTAGGCCCATACAGAACCTTCTTAAGTATGCATACATGAGACTCCTTCTCATGTGTGTTGTGGTTTCTCTGTGTACACTTCTTTTGGCTACTGGAGCATGTGTCTCGTCATAATATTCTCCCTCTTGCTGGGATAATATTCCGGCCACAAATTAAGATTTTCACATCTCTATATTTCTATCTATAACATGCTTCATCTTGTATATCCATTTGGAGCCCACAACTTATTTCGGTCTCAAAACCTCATCCCAAACATCATTCTTAATGATGGACTGGTATTCCTCAATCATGGTATCCTTCCATACTTTCTTATCTGAAACCTCTTCATAACATATATGCTCAACATCAATGATATCACATAACAATGCCACGTAACTAGAATATGGTTGAGGTATCTTTCTTTCTATGAAAGATCCATCTGGAGCACTATACTTCTCGGCATCCTGAATAATCTCATGAGCCCAATCTGGTCTTCTTTTCTTCGTACTCATTTTTGTAGGTCTTGGTGGTTCTTCCATGTGATGGTCCTTGGGACCATGCTCTTCTAGCACAACATCATTACTTGCATCTCTATCTACAACTCTAGGAGATTTAGGCTCCTCATCATGGATCTCATCTGCATGATGCTGCGTCAATCTACTGAAGGATGCATCCTCATCGAAGGTAACATCTCTGCTAATATTGATCTATGTGTAACCAGGGATGTAGAATCTATATTCCTTATATGTATCACTATATCCAACAAATATGCCCTTCTTTCCTGAAGGATTCGATTTTGGTCTCTTATCCTTTATTACTTGGATGTGTACAACTTTATGTCTAGATAGTTTGTTCCAATTCTCAACTAGAGACCATCTAAATTGTTTCCTTCTGCAACCGTCATTATAGCTCCCTCTCAAGGCTATTCCTTGTGATCTTCCCAGAACAAGAAACAAGAATAACATCTCCATGGTAACCTCCATGGAATTTGTAAGATAACCTATCTGAGACAAGAGCAACAAGAGAAAAAGTATTTCCAATATAATAGCATTTTTCATAAGAAGATATCTATGGCAACAAGAATAAAATACAATTTCATAGTAATCATCATAGCATTACCAAGGTGACTTGCCGGGAAGAAAAACAAGAAACATCTCCTAGAGGAGATGTTAGTTTATCTTGCAAACAAGTACAATAAGCATTTATATCAATAGTACTCACATGCTATCACGTATTCATTGTACCTAGCAGTAATAGATCCTTTCAAATATTGTTGTCACAACTATAATGTTTACTTGTAATGTAGCAATTATAAAACTTGATGTGTAAAATGGAAACTTATCATTTTAATCAATCAAACTTGGAACCTGGAGTCTTATCTCCAAGAATGAGTGTTGTTTCTTTTCTTTCAAGTCTCCTTCACTCAAGATGAAAAGTATTATTTCCAACCTGTCCCCTGTACTAAGACAATATGCTTTCTTGACAAAAATATGATTTAGGGAATATAATGCAAATACAATCTAAAATCTCAACCTTAATCAATATAAAATTTTGACTAAAGTCAACTTATAAATTTAATTTTGACCATAGGTTTGACTTCAACCTATGTGACTCAAAACATCGACCTTGCCATTTTTGCAGACCGAGGGCACCATAAGGTGCGCCATTCTAGGGTTCACTAGGACAACCAATAATTAGGCCCAACACCTCACTAAAAGTTCCCAATGAATTTTGGTTAGGGTTTTCTACCGTTGTAAAACCAGAAGCCCTAGCTGGAACAACAACTGGAAGTGTTGCAACTGGTACTGCAACTAGTGCTGCAACTAGCACTACAATTGGTGCTGCAATTGGCATTGCAACTGGCACTGCAATTGGCACTGCAACTTGTGTTGCAAATGCTTCTTTAATGAAGCCTTGACCTAGGGTTTTATGCGGAAATCCTAATTTTCCAACTTTTGCATTTTGGAGATCTGATCTGGAGGAAATAAGCGCCCTCTTCTTGGTGGCTTTTGCAAGTGCTCAAAAATATTGAAAATAGGGGAAAATGATGATCTTCCTTCCAATGGTTAGATTGTTCTGAAGGAAACCAGCTCTAATCCCATGTTAAAATTTTTGTATGCTCGTTTAATACCTCCCACAACTACCAAAATATCAACAACTAGGAACAAGACTATAACTTTTTATATCAATCTGAACCACTCCAATTATACAAGATCTAGAAAGGATTTTCCCACTAGACCATGTTGTATTAATGATTTGATTTCAAGTAAATTTTGATAAAAGGATGGTTGAAAGGAATATAATACAAGTATGCCTTGGATAAAAGGAAGGCATACTTATCAATGAAAAAAACATGCAAAATTCATATTTAGTGGGGTGAATGATATTTACAATGACATCTTATGATTATCACATTATAAATGCATTATTCTACAGAAAGGATTTCCAAATAATTCAATCAAATTGGTAATATTAATCTATCAAGAATCAAAACACGACTAGAAAAAGATCCCACACCATGTATGAGACAATGAGACGACATTAAAAAACATTGCAATGCCGTGGATGTGTGACATTTTTTTCTAGGAATGGACACTGCATACCAAATATAGACATTGTGCATATTCTAGATAATTTCACAATGTGGGAAATCTACAAATTATACAAAGAATATGTTGAAGTTGTTGAAGGAAATGATGATTTCATTATAGATGCATACTTTACAAGAATATGGAAAAAATAACTCAACAAATCCTAAGAATTCAAGGATGGGGGTTTGCATTACATGTGCTTATCTTAAAGAAAGAAGGGATAAATCAAAAGGGGTAGAAAGAGTATGTCTCTACAAAATTATTTGCTATAATTGGATAGTTATCAATGTTATCATTTTATGTTATTTTCATATTCCATTATTAAATCTCTTCAATAACATTGCAATGAACAATCAAGTGAAAGACAAAAGTTGTACATACATCGAAGGAAGTGTTATGATTC
>ML802164.1:88097-101446 GCA_009831015.1 Picea engelmannii | reverse complement strand
TCTTCCCATGAGGGCTTTCACCATAAGGGGACCACTTTGGAGTTCATCCATATTTACTTCTTATCAACCATGAAAAAAAAATAATGAGTCATATTTACATCAAACACTATTGGGTCCATTACCCAAACCTTTGTTCTACGGGTATTTCTTGAAGGGTTGACATCAATGACAACCAACCTTAATCAACACTTGGGACATAACGCATGTGTTCGTGGGATATTAAATAATACCCCTAATTTATTAGACATTGATAAATACCTCCCAAAATCCTTTCGCTGAACCCCCCCTCCCAATACATATTTCCAATAAAGGAAATCCCTATTTTAACTAGATACCCCTTTTTATACCCCCAATACCTATAAATCCCTTGAGATCCCCCCCAATATCTACAATATATTGGCTTTATTTTTCACAATTAAAAAACCCCCTTTATGAATGAACATGATAAGATATTGGTCAAAAGGGTGAATCCCCCGTGAGTTGAAATTGGGTAAATTTGTGTATAACTATGGAAACATTAGAACAGACCCGAGGTGCAGTGAAATATAACATGGTTTCATAGCTTGGGATATGAAGAGAAGGGGATCATCTTGAGACACATTTGTTGGCTACAACACTAGATGAGTGTTATTCTTGTTTTTTTGTTCCGAGTAGGTCAATATGGTGAACAAATTGAAGCTTGAGGATAGATTGGAAGGGGAAACCAACTTATGGGATTGGAAGGCAAGGGTTATTCTTTTGTTGGAAGAAAATTATGTCAAGGATTATGTTGAAAGTGTGGCTGTAGCTCCTATCGATCCAAGGGAGTTGGAAAATCACACAAAGAGGGAAGTGAAGGCCAAGCAGGTGTTGCTAGAATCCATGAAGGATCACTTTATTCCTCACATTGATGAGATTACATCTTCCAAGGATATGTATGATGCTCTGGTAGGTCTATACCAAAATGAGAAGACTGGTAGGAAGTTGCATTTGAAGCATCAACTTCAAGTTGTCAGTATGTCCAGTGAGGATAGGATTGTGAACTATATTATGAATAATACACATATCCAAGATCAACTTGTGGCCATTGGTGATAAGGTGGAGGATGTTGAGTTGGTGGATGTGGAATTGAGAGGTCTTCCTTGGTATTTGGAACCATTTGTGCAGGGGATTTGTGCATGAGACAAGTTACCAGACTTTGATAGGCTATGGACTGATTGTATCTAGGAGGAGTCTCGATTGGTGTCCAATGATGATATGGATGGTATGGTGAAGAGTATTAGTGATGAGAACCAAGCCCTTGCAACCCACACTAGGAAGGGCAGAAGAGGTTCTCTAGGAAGAAGAGGTTTGTAAGGGAGAATGAATTCTTCTGAGAGAGAAGCATCTCTAGAGATGAGACAGAGGATAATATGTTTTGAGTGCCATGAATTTGGAAATTATGCTTCATAGTGTCCACACTGGAGGGGAAGGGGAAGAAGGAAGCAAGAATCAACAATAGAGGTTGATGGGGTTGTAGACAAGTTCTAGAGGGAGATATTGTTGGTATCCTCTCTTTCAGGTACAAGTTCCAGTAGGGGGACTTGGTTGGTGGATAGTGGATCATCCTTCCATATGACAGGTGCTAGAAAGTTATTTAATAGCTTCACAAAGGCTGACTCAAATTTGTATGTGAAGATTGGTATGGGGACTAAGAATGCAATACAAGAATCTGGTATGGTATCATTTAGGCTAGATTCAGGAGAGATAATGACGGTGTCGAATGTGTTATGGGCGCCATATCTCATGAGGAGTATTATCTTAGTCTCGAATATTGAGAAGAAGTTATACCACATATTGTTTCAAGAAGGATAGGTGTTGCTTGTTCCCAAATGATATAGCTTCAGATCAACAATGGTTCTTGGAGTTAGAAGGGGTAACCTATATATGTTGAGGGTCCAGTCTATGTGTACTATGGCTAGTAGGAGTAGAGAGACAGATGAGGAGGAGAAGGTGTCTACACTGGTGATGAGGCAAGTATCCCCACTAGTAGTTCTAGCTCAAAGGGAGATTGAGCTCATAGGGAGTCATCCCTCAGGATCCATTATGGAGGAGCATGCTCCCAATACTATTCTTAGGATATTAGACTTCATAGGAGGTCTTCAGGTTTAGAGGGAGCATATGGCTTTGGAGATTGTATTGGTTCAGAGGGATTCCAAATCCAAAGGAGGTTGCCAGGTTCAGAGGGAGTAGATGGATTTGGATATTGTACAGACTTATAGGGATTCCAACTCCAGAGGGATTCAAGAGGCTAAGAGAGAGAGAGTCAACCATTCAGAGGGAGTTCCACCTCAAGCTCAAGTGGGAGAGAAGCATCTTCCAGGACTGATAGAAACCTGTCATGGGTTGAGGAGGATAGATAGGAGGTTTAGAGGAAAGAGGATTGATATTTAAACTGGTGTGGATATTCCACTAGAAAATTTTGTCACAACAGACCTAATAAAATACTAAAATCTTTATTATTAAGGTTAATTTCCTTTAGATCTCCAGAATATTTAGTTACCGATAAAATTGATAAAACGCAGAACAATTAGAGAAAAATAAAACATATTCACACCATCCACAATTAAACACAACATATGACTTGGGAAACCCAATATGGGAGAAAAACCAACAAGAAGGTGAGGCTGCCATGCTCTCTTTTCTCCGGTAAAGAAATGATGGAAGTATAAAGAAATAGTAACACTCTATGGATTTTCCTTTGACCTGTGGCCTGTATGGAGGCTAAAAAATATATCCTCCTCTGTTATGCTCATATAATAACACTCTCATACATTTTCCTCATCTATGTAACAAGATACAATGCAAAAAATGGAACCCCTTCTCCTCCTAGTGGTCTAGTTTTTAACATAGTCCGATAGCCATCTAGGGATAGGTTTTTGACTTCCTCAACCTTCAATTGTGATAAGGTTTTGGAACTTCTAGAATTTTATTAGAAAATACACTATGTGGATATCGCCACATGTCTAAGTAATAGAGGTGGATGTGGCATCCACTCGCACCATGGTGATCAATGTGGTAGGTCAACTTGTCGGAGGCATAACTTTCTCATATGAACTTTGGTTGATGAATGGTCTGCATTGTTGGAAAAGTATCGATGTGTAGAATTTATATCCTTCCTCCATATTAAGGTTTTCACAAAAAAAAAGGTCATTCTATTTCTAAAAATGGCTACAGAATATTTCTAACTATTTTTCGGACCAAAATTTCCAAATTTGGACCTGCTGCTGAAATGGATTTGCAAGTTGATTCCTCAAATTTTTCCATTGAAAAAGTAGAGATATAGATGAAAAATAATATAATGATCCAATCCGGATCATACATCCCCATTTAGGGATGATTTTTGTACCAAAAATATTTATTGAATGAGGCGAGGAAATTTTTCCTCTACCTTCTCCCTAGAGTACCACTTTTCTTTGCCTTGAAGTTTTCCTTTCAACCCAATCTTGTCATGATGCCTTGTCTTGTAGTTTTGGACTACTTATACAAAAATTTGTCTTTTTCCAACTCTTCTTGAGCAACTGATTATAAATCCTCTATGGAAGGTAGGACCTGCTCCTCCTCCTGATCCAACATGGAGGGCTCATATAACTTGAGATTCTCCACATTCAGTACTGAGTAAATGCACATGTATGCGGGTAGAATGAGTATGTAGGAATTATCTCCCACCTTTTATAATACCTCAAAAGGACCATACCGCAAAGCCTTTATATTCTTACCATGACCCTTTAGTATGTAACCATACTCTGTCTCCCACTCTAAATGTTTTCTCTGTTCTGTGATGGTCATGTCTAGCCTTGTACGTTTCCTGTGACTTCTTCAGTGTATTTTGTACTTGAAAATGGATCTGCCTGATCTTCTCACATTTTTTTCTTCTTTTAATGCATCTCTTCTGAGGTCCTCCCTCACTCTTCCTTTTTGTCCATATACAAAATCTAAGGGTGAAGGTGGAAAATACTCAAAGCAAGTTTCAAAAGGTGACTTACCAATATAAGTGTGGACTGCTCTGTTATAAGAGTGATGTATATAGATCAAAGTTTCATCCCAAGTATTCAGATGTTTCTGATTGTAACCCCTCAAAAAATGCACCAAAGTCCTATTGACTACTTCTGTCTGCCCATCTATCTGTGGATGGAATGTTGTATACCTCTTCAACTTAAACTACTACATATTGAAAAATTTGCGATGACTACTTGCGATGAAAGTACCCTTTCGTCGCAAAATTCAAGAGAAAAAGTACAATTTTTCAATTTTATTATAAATCCAGCCCGTATTCGTCGCGCTATCGATGGAAGCAAAAGTTCGTCGCTCTTGCAAAAAACATGAATATAATGGACTCTCTTCGCTCTTGCGACTAAATTGTGCATTCGTCGCAAGATAGATGATAACTATTGACTGTTACACTATTTGATAAAGTCCATATTGACCGTTGTACTCTTTGACAAAGTCAAAATTGATTTGGTCAACTTTCGTCACAAGCATGACGATATGACTGTTATACTCTTTGACAAAGTCAACATTTATTTGGTTAATGTTCATTTCTATTGCGATGAAAAAATATCTATAAATATTTTACGAATTAGAGATGTTGCAACAATCTTGCTATAACAACGACGTTTCAGAAAGGGTATTTTTGTGTGGAAGTTGTGCGAAAGAATGTCGCAGAATATTAGAGGTGGGAAAAAAAGTAAAGCAAGTGAAAAGGGTGATGGTAGATGTTATTTCCCTTGCAAAAAATGTTGCCTCATATGTCCCATAAGAATTTTAATAGAAAAAACTACAAAACATTGTAGGAAATATGGGCACATTGATGGCAGATTGAATGAATATCGTCCCATAGTAATTAGCTATATATTCATTATCTATTTTTATATTGTCAATATATATATATATATATATATATATATATATATATATATATATATATATATATATATATATAATGTTTGTTATTGTACACACTAATTTTTCTTGTAATTATAAAGTTAGAGTTTCCCTCTAATTTTCCGCAGAATATTGCACCAAGTAGTAGTAGAAATGATGTTGTACAAGCTGAGGAACATGATCAAGAAAATGAGGATCTCATGGAAGAATATGATGGGACAAATCAAATTAACGATCCCATGGAATAAGATGATTGGACAAATCAAGTGATCCAAGATTTGTTTTCTCAGTTGGATGAGGATGGGGACAATGATGGTATTTATGATGAACCTCTATAGAAAAGGAAAATAAATGACTTTATGAAGGATCAAGAGTAAATAATCTCTCTGCTACATTGCTGCTAGTGAACTTAAAGGTTATGAATAATTTGTTGAACACTTCTTTGACACAGACCCTAAGGTATGTAATATGTTTAATCTCATATTATACATAAATGTTCACTTTTTTCTATTTGTTTTTAGAGTTAATTAATCTGTAAAATAAGAATGCAATTTTTACTATTAATATTCTTTACATTAACTAATTATTTATTATGTTGTAGATTGTTAGGTAAATTTTTGTTACCATCGTCAAATATTTTACCTTGCACATATCGAGGTTTGCATGCCATTATGAAAGACACTGGAATGGATTATCAAACTATAGATGCATGTCCTAATGATAATATTATATATTATGGAAAACATGCTTCGAAAACAAAACGGCCGCAATGCCTTATCAATAGATATCAAACCGATCAAGTAACAAAAAGGGTGCCTCGAAAGGTTCTTCGTCATATTCACATAATTCCACGTTTGCAATGATTGTTTAGGTGTGACAACATGGCACAATTTATGGATTACCATGCATGTAACAGAAATGGAGATGGTGTTCTTTGAATGCCTATCGATGGTTATGCATTTAGGAAAATTGAGGAAAAATAGGTAGATTTCAAAGATGAACCTCGTAATGTTAGGCATTCATTGGTAGACGACAGTGTTAATCTATTCAAAGATCTTAGGTATATTTACTCAGTGTGGCCTATTTTTGCTATCAACAATAACATTCCTCGTTGGATGTCAATAAACAAGGAGCACATAATGTTGACAATGATTGTTGTTGGCCCTTGACCAAAGTTTTGAGGAAATCTTAGTTAGGTTTGACCACTTGTGGACTTCGAAAGGCTGGTCAAAGATGGAGCACCCAAGTGGAGCTGAGATCGCAGATATCACTTGTTTTGTGGGCTTCATGGACCCAACAAGGGGTTATTAGGGTTTTTGTAATAAGTTATGGGATGTCAGCCCATGGGTTTACCCATGTTTAGGCCTTTTGTAAGGAAATGTAAAACTATAAATAGATAAGAATGTATGGTAGAAGTAGAGAAGCGGAAGATAGCTTGCAAGGATAAGTGCAAGTAGTTTTGGGTTTCTTTGTGCAACAACTTGTGTATGTAAGGCTCTGTGCTTGATAGAGAAGTTGGATTTGTGCTATGACCTAGTTTTGGGAAGGGGGATCTAGCGCTCAGTGCACATATCTCCTGTCCTCTGCGAAGCTTGGATCTGTGGCTGAGTGCACAGAAGTAGATGAATGTAAGATATTAAATAATAATAAAGAAGACAAAGCAGTTGGTGGACGTAGCCCCACACTAGGGTGAAAAACTTATATCTTGTGTTTGTTGATGTGCTTTATGCTGTGTTGTTTATATTCTGAATCTTCTTAAGTTCTTTTCTTATTATGTATGTCAGATAGATATAATGTTTCTTAGTGCTTCACATGTAGTAGGGATGGATGAATGTTAGATCTCCTTTATGTTGTGTGATAAGTAGTTGAAGTTCTTAATCTTTTCTGTTACTGCGTCGATCTATCTTAGGGTTTGTTCTGCGATGTTAATAAAGCTAATGGACTAATGCATATCATATTCTAAGTGTTATTAAAGTACTTTGCGAAGTGCTATAATCACAGATTCGTGTCCCATCTTGGTTATAGACACTTGACTCTTGTAACCCCCCCTACCTCTACCTCGAGTGAGACTTATCCTACTTCACAGGTGTTGCTGAAAGGGCTGGTAGTTAGGGTTTTGTTGGTGTGTTGTTAGAGTTGAACCCTGGGTCTGCCCATGTGCCAACAAATGGTTCTGTTGCTGGGACTGAAACTGTGATTGCTGGGAACTGAAGTAAGGAAAATAGAATCTTTGTGCGTAGATATGCTGTTGTAGTGCACAATACTCTACTTGAATTGTGAAGCTCTGTGCTAAGAAAGAAACCTGATATGAATAAAAGAGGTAAATATTTTTGCTTTGATAAGAGTAAGATAAGAAGAAGTTTTTTTTTCGAAAGCATGAATTTAGGTATGTTTAATAGATTATGTCCTAGTCTGAAAGCTAGGGCGCAGTTGGGAGAAATATTTGATCTAAGTAAAACTAATAGAAATCAAGAAAGATATGTTATTCCTATGCATAGAAAGAATTTTTGGACTAATAAGTGGATGCAAGAACCTATAAAGTTTTTTTGCAGATTGCAGCTCCAACACTGTGATCCTAGTGCACAGTACATAAGAGGTTGGGGAGTGTTTAATAGAAAGAGAGGATTGACACTATGTTATAACTGCAAAAGACCGAGACATCTTGCTAAGGAATGCCCTAGTACAGGTCCTATTTGTCTTTGTTGTAAAATTGTTGGTCATGAAGTTGAGGATTGTCCAAAGATGATTGCTAAAGTCAAAAAAATGAACATGAGACAAGAAAACTATGAAGGAAGAGAAGAAAATAAGAGCATGTTAGAATATCATCAAGAGAATGAGTTAGAAAAAGATTAGACTATGTTATCACAGTTGAAAGAAACGACGAATGATCACAAGGATGTCAGTTTACCAGAGATCTTGAAGGTAAAACAACACATAAATGCAATAATAGGAGACTTTGACACAGACTGTGTCTTGGATGAGGAAACACAAGTGGATATTATGATAGAAGACACTTGGGAAATTTTGGGAAAGCCTACTATAATACCTTCATTGGGAAGGATAGGCTTGTTCAAGGGAAAGATGATAACCCTATGTGGAAGAGTTACTAATATACCTGTTATTATCCATGGAACATCAACTGAAGAGGAATTCAAAGTCATTAAGTTTGTTGAGAACATCGCCCCATTCCCACTTTTGTTAGGAAAGACTTGAATCGAGAAGAATCAGATCAGAAGGAAAGTAGAGGAAGAAGCCACATAAAATAAGAAGAAAGAACTTAAGGATCTCATAGATAGAAAAATAGACCGACTAATAGAAGAACGAGAAGATAAGCCAAAGAAACAGAGGGCAAGAGAATTAGCTGTCGAAGTTGAATGAACACAAGAAGGTTTAAAGGACCTATCTATGTAATAAAGAAGTATACCCACCCTAGATATAATAAGAGAAGAGGTATTAACTTCGAACCCTTTGAGAGCACATCAACAATGCAAAGTCACTACGCTAGGAGAAGAAAAGAATAAAAATGGAAAGAGAATTCTAGAAAGAGTTAGAGAGACTCAGATCAGAGGAAAGAAGGAAAGGAATCTCAGTAAGAAGAAAACAAAGTTGGAAAGGCTATAGGGAGTTACAGAGAATAAATGGAAGACTTCGCAGGAGGCAGGTTTGTAGGATTTGAACTTCTCCGGAACAACAGAACCACGCAGAATGGGACTTCGCCCTAGAGAAGCTATATGACCGTTGGAGGCACCCCGATCGTTAGAACGACGCTCCAGAACAACTAGGAAACACATCTATGGGTAGATGGACCGCATTTGGGATGATGAGATCACGCCATAACGGAAAAATTCACATTAATGGAAGCATTCCTGCTCGTTGGGAGAATCTGTTATGATGTCCGCTTATTTAACCAGTCGGACACTGCGCTGGGACCACTTTTTTCTACCTGTGATTATCTGAGACAAGAAGAGAAGTGATTGTGTGTCGACCTCTGTTACTAGATGTCACTATTTGTTTGTTTAGCCCGCTATCAGTTTACCTACCCCTACCTGTCTGTTTAATAGTGAGAATGTCGACCGAGTGCATTGAGTTAGAGAATTCCGTTGAGGAGGTTCTTAAGAAGTTTATGGATGATAAAGCTATGTATGAAGGAGTACAAGCATCGTTGACTAGGGGAATCTAGGATTCCCCTTCAAATGGATGATGTTATGGCTGTACCAACCCCATTACTGAGCAGTGAAGTAAGCATCACAAATATATGACGAATGTGAAGCAGATCCAGTCGATATTACCAGATTATATCCCACCTTTGGATGGCGTGGTTAACCACAACAACATCCCATAGGAATTTGAGTACACTTTGATCACCGCATACATCCTGAAGGGAATACACGTGGTCGAGAGCCAGTTGGGACAGATCCCATTACTGAAAAATAGTGACTTCAACCTTAGAGATAGAAAGAACTATGCAATGCTCGCACCCCACAGATACTTGACAAAGACCACTGGGAAGAAGCCTCTCCTGGTCTCCCAACCATGGATTAAGGACTAGCACAGTCCACTATACTCAATGCAATGAAGATTCCCCATTTTGGACGACACTAGGAGGTTAACGCTTGCATCAAAATCCTCTTGTAGTGATACCATGGTGGATACCTATGGATCGACTAGTATATTACTGTGGAAATGACATTGATCCACTTGATTATAGGATTGAACATGCAGGGACCTGACCCTCAACAGTTTTACCCAGGGAAGACCTCTGACCGCTCCCTGGCCTAGCGCATCAAGGAAGCATATGGAGAAGTTTAAAAGGGAAAGTGAGGCTACAAGGTAGCCTCTATCCAGGATGGCGTAGTGTGCCTCGCTTGCCAACTCATAGTTGGCAAGCTCCTAAGAAATAATCACCCCACACAGGTCACCAGGTTCGTGGTGGACCTCGCAGGAAATTGCGTGGAGGGAATGCAAATGAATTGGGTGAGTCACCTTGTAAATGAGCTTGATCAAGAATGTCGCTAAGCATAGGATCGGGGATACGAGTTCCACTTCAGTTGGTTGCTCATATTGATTGCATTTGTCGCTTGGAAAATGCCAGAAGGAGCCACCTTCCTGGAGATAGAACCCTCATAGCCGTTGGCCGCTAGGTTCTCTACCTTGTGGTTCACCAACGATATGTCAAAGAAATGGCAGTCGAATGTTGTGTTCCATGCCTATTATCAACAATTGAAGGTTTCCATTAAATCCTTTCCACTCATGATGCCACGTACCTTGCACCGGTACCGACCGTTTGCGAAGTTCTGTGCAGATCAAAATTTTATATATATCACTGCGCACAGGGATGAGAGTAAGGAAGAGTTGAAATCATATTACAAGGTAACAGAAAAATACATGGAGAAGATCACGAAGGAGTGGACACAGGATTTCCTTGTATCGATCGATGATGCGAAACTCTCCGACCCCAACATCATAGGAAGCCCCTTGGTCACCCGGGTGAAGCATGTTGGACAGTCCAGTGCAAAGAAGAAAAATAAAAAGGAGGAAGTCCATAATATAGAGACCGATGAGGAGGACAACACCTCTGGAGAAAATGGATTTGGCTCGCCCGCAGGAGGAAGAGGAGGAGAAGACCAAGTAGATGGAAAAGGAGGAGGGGCTGAAGGAGAAAAGCAAGGAGAAGGCGAAGCTACACCACCGAAATATCCCCCTACTGAAACACCATAAAAGAGGAAGGTTTCTCCGCAAAAACCTTCAACAAGAAAGAATACCCGTGCTAGTAAGCCCCAGCTAGAGGACACACTCACAGAGGATGATATTAGTCTAGTCTGCGGAGCCATGGAGGATGCATCCGAAGGTATCTTGTAGAGATATGGAGTGAAGCAAGAGGATCTGTATGGAAGGGTTGAGAAGGAATTCAGGGAAATACAATAGGCTATTCAATATATCCGCGTAGTGCCTACTGTGCCTTCCTCGTCGGAGACTGCAGAATTGGGGGATGAGCCCTCCCAATTAAGAAGACTTGCAGATGAGACAGAGGCTTGACTTTAGAAAGTATAAGAATAAAAGGAGAAGGCTATAGAATCCTTGAAGCAAGAGAAAGATAAAGTCTTAGAGAAACTACGAGTTGTGTGGTACTACGTAACCGCCTATGAAAATGATAAGGATGAGTTTCGGGCGATGCTCGAGCTAGACAAAGTGAAGATACAAAGAGAAAAGGACCAGCTGCTCATGGAGCAGACTGAAGTCAAAGAAGCGGTGAATAAATCACTTTTCTCTGTGCCCGGCTTGGCACAAGAGGAACAAGAATCGGTTGATATTCAAGTGGAAAATCTCGCTAAGGCCATCCAACAACTTCAAGTGAGGATAATGGATTTGGAGATTCAAGAAGTACCAAGAACTCCACAGGAGGTGCACGATCAGAGGGAGGAAGCCGCTAAGAATGCAGTTGGAAGGATCAGAGCCCTCACCTTAGAATGCAAACAACTAAGAGATAGAAGCGCACAGACTTATGAATGCCACACAAAATATCCAGAGCTAAGGAAATTGGAAGCACAGTTATAGGAGGTGCAACAACAGACACTGTCAGTACAGGACTGCAGTCGAGAGAATGAAAATATCACAAGAACAATGCATGGTACAACAATAAATTACTGCCATCTAGGGAAAAGTAATGGAATTCACGCAAAAGATGCAACCTGTGAAGGATGAGGCCTGCAAGGTGTTTGAAGAAATTGAAGGGCAAGGCTCACAACTGGACCAAGTGGTTGCGGCAGTCGAACAATGCTTGGAAGGGCCTGTTACAAAGAAAATGATTCAAGACCTCGTTGAGCAGGAGGCTCAGGCGAAGCAACAAGTCGGAGTAGCTCGAGGTCTTCTAAGCGACACTACCCAGATCTGAGTGACTCAGGACGAGTCACAGGTGAGTGTTGGGGGCCTGTTGGTCCTTGACCAAGTTTTTAGGAAATCTTGGTCAGGTTTGACCACTTGTGTACTTCGACAGGATGGTCGAAGATGGAGTGCCCAGGCGGAGCTGAGATCACATATTTCACTTGTTTTGTGGGCTTCGTGGACCCAACAAGGGGTTCTTAGGGTTTTTTTTATAGGTTATGAGATGTTGACCCATGGGTTTACCCATGTTTAGGCCTTTTTGTAAGGAAATGTAAAAGTATAAATAGATAAGAATGTATAGTAGAAGTAGAGAAGAGAAATATTGCTTGCAAGGCTAAGTGCAAGTAGTTTTGGGTTGCTTTGTGCAACAAATTGTGTATGTAAGGCTCTGTGCTTGATAGAGAAGTTGGCTTTGTGCTGTGATCTAGTTTTGGGAAGGATGATCTGGCGCTCAGTGCACATATCTCCTATCCTATGTGAAGCTTGGCTTTGTGGCTGAGTGCACAAGAGCAGACGAATGTAAGAGATTGCAGAATAATAAAGAAGACGAAGCAGTAGGTGGACGTAGCCCCACACTGGGGTGAACCACGTATATCTTGTGTTTGTTGATGTGCTTTATGTTGTGTTGTTTATATTCTGAATCTGCTTAAGTTCTTTTCTTATTATGTATGTCAAATAGATCTATTGTTTGTTAGTGCTTCACATGTAGTGGGGATGAATGAATGTTAGATCTCCTCTGTGTTGTGTGTTAAGTAGTTGAAGTGCTTAATCATTTTTTTTACTATGCTGATCTATCTTAGGGTTTTTTCTGTGATGTTAATAAATCTAATGAGATAATGCATATAATATTCTAAGTGTTATTAAAGTACTTTGAGAGGTCTTATAATCACATATTTGTGTCCCAGCTTGGTTATAGACACTTGCGTCATGTAACCCCCCTACCTCTACCTCGGGTGAGACTTAACTTGCTTCGAAGGTGTTGCCAAAAGGGCCTATAGTTAGGGTTTCACTGGTGCATTGTTAGATTTGAACCCTGGGTCTGCTCCTGTGCCAACAATTGTTCCAGATATTTATTTACATTAATTTTTTGAATCTAACATTTTCAGTTGTTTCATTTTTTGCATAATATCTTTTACTTATTTATTTACTTATATATACATGATATCATGGTTATAGTAATGATGTGTAATTTAAAAAAATTAGGTAAGTACCAGGTTAAATATATGAATGTATATATCGAGCCTCTCATCGACGAGCTACTAAAGTTATGGGCTGGCA
The DNA here is from genome assembly GCA_009831015.1 of Picea engelmannii. NCBI lineage: Eukaryota > Viridiplantae > Streptophyta > Pinopsida > Pinales > Pinaceae > Picea > Picea engelmannii. The sequence goes on along the minus strand of ML802164.1, from coordinate 88,384 downwards.
TCACTATGTATGACATTTGTAAACCAATTAGGGAGAAGAAATTTAAATTCCATGGAATAATTTTATGGAAAATTCATGATGCCCCAGGACTAACATATTTTTGTGGTATGTAGCATTCTAATATTTCTCTTTAATACTATATAATTTTTTAATGATATCATGCTGCATGTTTATTTTTTAAATAATCTCATCGTATAATTGACATTTATCCATTTGTTGCAAGTCTTCAAACAAAGGGTAAATTTGCATGTCTAGTTTGTGGTCCTAAGATGAAGTATCGTCATTCA
>ML802164.1:53137-87080 GCA_009831015.1 Picea engelmannii | reverse complement strand
AAATTGTTGTTGTACTTAATGACACGTTGTTTACTTGTAATGTAATATATTATATTATGTTATGTTGAAACATGTTATTTTTTTTGTGTCATGATCTCATGTAGATGGTTGTCACTGAAATAAATCCATGAAGATGAAATAAAGTATTGGAAGAGAGAAATTCCTTGTCTAATGTGTGAAATGAAAAAGTATATACCTCCAACATTTTTCAATGCACAAGAACACTACCCCATACACCAAGTTGAGGAGATTGAAATTTGTGGAGTTGTTCACACAAGGTCAATGTGGATGGTGGAGAGGCACTTGAAATCATTGAAGGAGTTGGTTAGAAAAAGAGCATGTCCCGAGGGTTCTATGGTGGAGGGATATATGGTATATCAATCCATGGTGTATATTAGTTAATATATTCCTAAATTAGCAACGCCAACTATGCATGCAATGGATCACATTTTGAATGTGAACTCCATCAAAAAATTTGAAGATCAGGAACACCTGTTGGGGAAAGGTAGAATGAAAAAAATGAGAGGTAATATATTAATAATTGTGGATATTTATATTAATAATACATATAATTTTTTTTTTTTTGTGTGTATATGATCATACTCATTAATATATTAATATCTGTTATTTCATAAATTATTAATATTTATAACCTGCATGGACATCCCTAACTAATATTTAATATTGGTGAATTATGATTTTTTGATTCAGTTGCTCAAGAGTGGGATGCACTGCATTTATACATTGCAAACAATATCAACTAGATGAATGTATGGATTGAAAGATGTAAACAACATAATGGAGGTAGGTTATCATGGGAATGATTGTCTGAATTGGTTAGAGAAGCTCGTCGTAATGAAGATGCCAATGTTACAGAAAGGGAAATTGATTTAGCATATGGTTTGAAAGATGGACATGCAAGAAAATTCACCCATTTTATTCAGTTATTTTATATTATATTAATGTGACTACATGTGTACTATATTTTTCAGATACTTTCCAAGTTATATAAATATATATGTTAATTTATTAATTGACAATGCATCTTTTACATCTTTGACATATTGCAGTTGAAACACCACAAGGCTATGTGGTGCAACGATCGTAAATTTCACATCAAACAATTGGATGAAACTAGGAAAACTTCTAATAGTGGGATAACTGCATCATTCAAGGTCACTAATGTTTCCTCTAGGAGTGACACACATCCCCGAGAATATGAAAATAGATACTATGGGTATTTAAACGATATACTTGAGTGTGAATTTAATTCCTTCAAATTAGTTATGTTCGATGTCAAATGGTATAGGTTACGAATGCATGAACGCGATGAGGAAATGACTATTATTTAACATGCCAACGAATTTCCAATGATTAAAACAATGATGTATGAAAGAGGACATGATTGCTATGCTTTTCCAAGCCAATGTGAACATGTATTTTACTCAAATGTTCCAGGTGAGAGGGATTGGTCATTTGTTGTTAGATATGATCCAAGAGGAAGGCCAATTAAGTATACTCATTTAGAGGAAGAAGATGATATTGAAGATCAAGAAAATGATTTTCCAGATTAGACAAAGCCAGAAGATCATGCAAGGTCGACAGATGAAGAAGAAGAAAAAGATCATGATCCAGGCATAGGAGACAATATTGCAATTCTTGATGATGATGTTGATGAAAATATGCTCGAAAATGACATTGATGACGATGATGATATTGTCAATCCTTTCAACACTGTTTCTGAACCGGATGATGATACAAACATCGATTTCTATGAAGAAGATCAAGATACAAAATAAGGATGATTACACAAATTTTGAGGTTGGATTAGGTACGTGACTATATATTTTATTTTGTATGAATTATTCTCTTAAAATAATTTACTTATAATGTCATGGGTTAATTACATGTTTTTAAGTTTTATGCGATGTTTTATATCCTATGTTACATGTTGTTTAATTATTATGTGAAACTTGAAAATAGTTTCCAATATACTAAAGTACGTGGTAAACTAAAAATATCATTTACAAACACATAATTTCATTTACCTTCATTAATTTTTGTTTTTGTAGTTTCTATGCATGAATCTTACTAGGACGTTTCTTTCAATTATTTTCTATTTTATAGATCGGGTATTGGGGATCAATGGAGAGTGATGTGAGGGGGAGGGGAGGGGCCATATGATATTCCACCTTCACTTGGTTGTCCTTGTTTAGTAAAGGATAAATTATTCTTGAAACCAAAGGAATCTCTTTCATTTTTATACCATCATGACCGTAGATGTCATCAATATTGTTGTCATAGTATTGCATCAACGAAGTTTCGATGAACGTGTTTGTAATTTATATATAATTTTAGTTGAAACTCTATTTTTCTTTCAAAGTACACAAATTGGTTGACGCAAGTTTTAAGTTTGAATCAATCTTTCTTCATTTTTCTTTCAGGTTCTCCATTAATGTATATACAATGTATGTGTATCATAGTTGTGATGAAAAATCCCTCTTTTTTGTTGATTTCTTAATCAACACCATAAAAATAATCCCTTGTAGTACTATATGTGGGGATGTGTGTACTGTCGAACGGATTTAAAAAGGAACAAGGAACAAAAATTGTACTAGGACTAGACATGGGCAACAATGACCTGTGAATGGGGCCAACGTTGAAATTTTTTCAAACTGTTTCTGTATGCACTGAAATTTGACATGGATAGAATATTGGCATGACTTAACGATATGGGAGTGTTCCTGGACTCAAATTTTACTCACACCCACTTTTTTCCATCATCAATTCATCATGTAAACCATAAACCCTATTTTTCATATGTTGTAGTAGATATGTTAATGATTCCTAATTTCATATTTGTATTTGAATCAAGGTACAACTAGCTTGCAAAGTATAAAATTTTAATTCCAAGTTGATAAAGCAAATATGAAATGAATCCTAATTAAAACCATCAAGTGTTGGAATTTGTCATTTAAGTGTAGTGTCATGTAGTTATATTTTAAAACATAGAGAGAGAAGTCTCTATAGAAGTAGAGCAATATATTGATATTGGATTCTGTTCTAAGATGATGTTGATATTTTTAACATTAAAGAAATATTGATATATATGGTGGTGTGAAAAGAAGTAGAATAGGTACTAGAGGAGAAAATCAAGGATAATTTAGTACCCATCACTTATGCAAACATTTTCATCAACAAGAGACAAGGAAAGGATATCGTTGCAACAGAGATGAATGTAAATAATCTTGTGACAAATTAGCTATACTATCAATGAAATTTTTTTGTTGATAATATAACTAATTCGTCGAAAGAGTGATGAATGTAAATAATCTTGCGACAAATTAGCTATACTATCGATGAAAAACGTTCGTCGATAGTATAGCTAATTCATCACAAGAATATTTACATGGGATAAACAAAGGAAATGGATGATGTGGTTCCAAGAATAGCTAATTCATCGCAAGTATCTTCAAATGTACACATGGGATACAATTCGTCGCCTTTCTTCATTTTTCTTTCAAGTTCTACATTAATGTATATATAATGTATGTCTGTCATAGTTGTCATGAAAAATCCCTCTTTTTCGTTGATTTCTTAATCAACACCATAAAAATATTCCCTTGCAGTACTAGATGCGGGGACATGTGTATTGTCAAACCGAACAGGAATTGTACTAGGACTAGACATGCGCAAAAGTGACCTGTGAATGGGGCCAACGTTGAAATTTTTTCAAACTGTTTCTATATGCACTGAAATTTGACATGGATTGACTATTCGCATGCATTAAGGACATGGGAGGGTTTTTGGACTCAAATTTGACTCACACGCCCACTTTTTTTCATCATCATTTCATCATGTAAACCATCAACCCTATTTTTCTTTGAAAGTACAAAAATTTGGTTGACACAATTTTTAAGTTTGCATCAACCTTTCTTCATTTTTCTTTCAGGTTTTACATTAATGTATATACAATGTATGTGTGTCATAGTTGTGATGAAAAATCCCTTTGTTTTGTTGATTGCTTAATCAACACCATAACAATACTCCCTTGTAGTACTAGATTCGGGGACATGTGTACTGTCGAACGAATTTTAAAAGGAATAAGGAACATAAATTGTACTAGGACTAAACATAGGAAACAATGACACATGAATGGGGCCAACGTTAAAATTTTTGCAAGCTATTTCTGTATGCACTGAAATTTAACATGGATAGACTATTCACATGCCTTAAGGATATGGGAGGGTTTCTGGACTCAAATTTGACTCACACACCCACTTTTTTCCATCACCAATTCATCATGTAAACCATAAACCCTATTTTTATTTCAAAGTACACAAATTGGTTGATGCAAGTTTTAAGTTTGCATCAATCTTTCTTCATTTTTCTTTCAGGTTCTACATTAATGTATACACAATGTATGTGTGTTATAGTTGTGATGAAAAATCCCTCTTTTTCGTTGATTGCTTAATCAACACCATAAAAATACTCCCTTGCAGTACTAAATGCGGGGACATGTGTATCCTCGAATGAATTTTAAAAGGAACAAGGAATGGAAATTGTACTAGGACTAGACATGGGAAACAATGACATGTGAATGGGGCCAACGTTGAAATTTTTGCAAATTGTTTCTGTATGCACTGAAATTTGACATGGATAGACTATTCACATTCCTTAATTATATGGGAGGGTTTCTGGACTCAAATTTGACTCACATGCCTGCTTGTTTCCATCATCAATTCATCATGTAAACCATAAACCCTATTTTTCTTTCAAAGTACACAAATTGGTTGATGCAAGTTTTAAGTTTGCATCAATATTTCTTCATTTTTCTTTTAGGTTATACATTAATGTATATAAAATGTATGCATGTCATAGTTGTGATGAAAAATCCCTCTTTTTTATCGATTTCTTAATCAACACCATAAAAATACTCCCTTGCGGTACTAGATGCAGGGACGTGTGTACTATCGAAATAATTTTAAAAGGAACAAGGAACGAAAATTGTACTAAGACATGGGAAACAATGACCTGTGAATGGGGCCAATGTTGAAATGTTTTCAAACTGTTTCTGTATGCACTGAAATTTGACATGGATAGACTATTGACATGCCTTAACGATATGGGAGGGTTTCTGGACTCAAATTTTAGTCACACACCCACTTTTTTCCATCATCAATTCATCATGTAAAACATAAACCCTATTTTTCATATGTCCTAGTAGATATGTTAATGAATCATAATTTCATATTTGTATTTGACTCAAGGTACAACTAGCTTGAAAAGTATCAAATTTTAATTTCAAGTTGATAAAGCAAATATGAAATGAATCCTAATTAAAACCATCAAGTGTTGGAATTTGTCATTTAAGTGTAGTGTCATGTAGTTATCTTTTAAAACATAGAGAGAGTAGTCTCTATAGAGGTAGAACAATATAGTGATATTGGATTCTCTTCTAAGGTGATGTTGATATTTTTAACCTTCAAGAAATATTGATATATATGGTGGTGTGAAAAGAAGTAGAATAGGTACTAGAGGAGAAAATCAAGTATAATAATCAAGGATAATTTAGTACCCATCACTTATGCAAACATTTTCATCAGAAATATAAACAAAGAAGGGAATTCGTCGACAAGAGATAAGGTAAGGATATCTTTGTTAGAGTGGGGAATGTAAATAATCTTGCGACGAATTATCTATACTATCGACGAAAAAAGTTCATTGATATTATAGCTAATTCGTCGCAAGAATGTTTACATGGGATAAACAAAGTTAATGGATGATGTGGTTCCAAGTATAGCTAATTCGTCACAAGTATCTTCAAATGTACACATGGGATACAATTGGTCGCCTTTCTTCATTTTTCTTTTAGGTTCTACATTAATGGATATACAATGTATGTGTGTCATAGTTGTCATGAAAAATCCCTCTTTTTCATTGATTGCTTAATTAACAACATAAAAATATTCCATTGCAGTACTAGATGCGGGGACATGTGTACTGTTGAACCGAACATAAATTGTATTAGGACTAGACATGCGCAACAGTGACCTATGAATGGGGCCAACATTGAAATTTTTTCAAACTGTTTTTGTATGCACTGAAATTTGACATGGATAGACTATTCACATGCCTTAACGACATCAGAGGGTTTCTAGACTCAAATTTGACTCACACGCCCATTTTTTCCCATCATCATTTCATCATGTAAACCATAAACCCCATTTTTCTTTGAAAGTACACAAATTGGTTGATGCAAGTTTTAAGTTTGCATCAGTCTTTCTTCATTTTTATTTCAGTTTCTACATTAATGTATATACAATGCATGTGTGTCATAGTTGTGATGAAAAATCCCTCTTTTTCGTTGATTTCTTAATCAACACCATAAAAATATTCCCTTGCAGTACTAGATGTGGGGACGTGTGTACTGTTGAATGAATTTTAAAGGAACAAGGAACATAAATTGTACTAGGACTAGACATGGGCAACAATGACATGTGAATGGGGCCAACGTTGAAATTTTTTCAAACTATTTTGTATGCACTAAAATTTTACATGGATAAACTATTCGCATGCCTTAACGATATGGGAGGGTTTCTGGACTCAAATTTGACTACTTTTATCCATCATCAATTCTTCATGTAAACCATAAACCCTATTTTTCTTTCAAAGTACACAAATTGGTTGACGCAAGTTTTAAGTTTGCATCAGTCTTTCTTCATTTTTCTTTCAGGTTCTACATTAATGTATATAGGATGTATGTGTTTCATAGTTGTGATGACAAATCTATAAATGTGTTGAACTTGCACATAATAGATCTAGCTAAACAATGATACACACATTTGCAGAGAGAATTTGATAAAGAAGAAGAAGGAGATAAAGAATGAAACAATTCTCATTAACCATATTCCAAAGTCAAAGATTGAATAATTTACAATAGATATAGGATACATGAGTAACTAACGAGCCATAGTGGTGGTCTAGAGTGATCTGGACACACACCAGTAGTTGCAGGAGTTAACTTCCACCTAGTCTATTCTTTCAGGCAGTTACAGTAATGAACTGCCACCTAGGTGAGTTAACTAGTCAACCTGTCTTCAATTAACTTACTAAATAGAGAGTAGTGATGTGTTAAATCAGGGAATCAAGGGTAATGCGCCAGTCTAGTGATGATACCAAGGCAAGGTCGAATTACCATGGTGATGATCCCAATGTTGCATGGTGACAAAACCAATGCAACAACTAAACTCAACTCAACTAGTCAAACTGAAGTGTCAACTGAAAGAGAATATTCTTCAGGTGGAATATTCTCCCCTAAAATATATGAGAGTGGATAATGACTAATTATGACTAATAAAAAAGTAAAAACCTTAGGAAAAAGAAATCATAGGTGTGTATGAAGTAACTCCAACACCCCCCCTAAACATCACTATGGTGAAAATAAAGAATGGGTCACGACAACGAGTCCATGTTAGGTACCCAAATAAAAAAGATACACTAAAATAAACGAGGAAATAGGGAAAACCNAACAAAAAGCAGTTGCTAAGTATCCGTGTCCTTCACTCCAAGAAGACCTCACAACTGTGCAAGTTTGTGCTCGTTGGATATTTTGTTTAATATGTAGATGTATGCATGGATATGATGAAGTATATTCACCATTGATATGTCCAAACATATTCACTTTATCTTCTTGTAATGAATAATATCCAAATAAAATTTGGATAAAATTTTGAAAACCGTGCGACCGTTTTCGGAAAAACACTGAAATTTTGTTGATTTTAAAATGATCATTACTTCACTTCCCAGACTCCATTTTGAATGATTGTCTTTTTGAAATTGGAAATTTTTCCTGAGAGGAATTCAAATATCCAATTTTTTTCTGCAAATTTTTCTTAGAAAATATCATAATTGAGTCTGATGTGTACGACTCCCTTTTTGTCTCTTGAGATGCATGCATTGCACATGGAAAAATGTCTGCATGTGATCACTGAGATGAATTCCATATACATTCCACATGAAATTCAGAAAACAAATCTGAAATGGAGTAGACATCATCTTCAATTAATGGAATACAAATTTGTCCAAATACTTTTGTAGAAGACTCTTCATAATAAGAGGCTTGATCTTCTGATGGCATGTCTTCTAGCTCGATCTGTTCAAACTATTGCATGAAATATTCAAAATCTTCTTTATTCCCGAATAGAACCTCCAATATGGTCCATAATTCATTTAGAGTTGATTCTTGTGAGTCATCATATAATTGGTGGATAATTTCTGGAGAAATAGACAAGAAGATAAATCCTATGGCCATATCTTGTCTATTGAGAAAGTCATTTTTCTCATCGGGGGAATCAATATCTAATTCTATTGCCATGGTTATTTGGTATAAGCCTCTACTTTTGAGAAGAATTAAAATATTTGGCTTCCACTCCAAATATTTATGAGGCGTGAGAAGTATTATCGGTGAGTAAAACATATATTCCATCTTTTCTGCATTCTTCAATCTTCAGTACCTGCAAAAATAATTTGGTGTAGCTTTTGCTTTGCAGTCTGTCAGCTCTGATACCATGTAAATGTGTTGAACCTCCACATAATAGATCTAGCTAAACAATGATACACACATTTGCAGAGAGAATTTGAGAAAGAAGAAGAAGGAGAGAAAGAATGAAATAATTCTCATTAACCGTACTCCATAGTCAAAGAGTGAATAATTTACAATAGATATAGGATACATGAGTAAATACTGAGCCATAGTGGTCATCTAGAGTGGTCTGGACACACACCAACAATTACGAGAGTGAACTGCCACCTATTCTAGTCTTTTAGGCAGTTATGGGAGTGAACTGCCACCTAGTTGAGTTAACTAGTCAACTAGTCTCCAGTTAACTGACTGAACAAAGAGTAGTGATGAGTTAACTTAGGCAATCAAGGGTAATGTGCCAGTCTAGTGATGATACCAAGGCAAGGTCAAATTAGCATGGTGATGATCCCAATGTTACATGGTGACAAAACCAATGCAACAACTAAACTCAAATCAACTAGTCAAACTGAAGTGTCTACTGAAAGAGAATATTCTTCAGGTGGAATATTCTCCCCTAAAATATAGGAGACTGGATAATGACTAAATATGACTAATAAAAAAGGAAAAACCTTAGTAAAAATAAATCCTAGGTGTGTGTGAAGTAACTCCAACAAAATCCCTCTTTTTCGTTGATTTCTTAATAAACACTATAAAAATACTCCCTTGCAGTGTTAGATGTGGGGATGTGTGTACTGGCGAACCTATTTTAAAAGGAGAAAGCAAGGAAAATTGTATTAGGACTAGACATGGGCAACAATGACCTGTGAATGGGGCCAATGTTGAAAAATTTTCAAACTGTTTTTGTATGCACTGGAATTTGACATGGATAGACTATTGGCATGCCTTAACAATATGGGAGGGTTTCTAGACTCAAATTTGACTCACACACCCACTTTTTTCCATCTTCAATTCATCATGTAAACCATAAACCCTATTTTTCATATGTTCTAGTAGATATGTTAATGATTCCTAATTTCATAGTTGTATTTGACTCAAGTTACAACTAGCTTGAAAAGTATCAAATTTTAATTTCAAGTTGATAAACCAAATATGAAATGAATCCTAATTAAAACCATCAAGTGTTGGAATTTGTCATTTAAATGTAGTGTCACGTAGTTATATTTCAAAACAAAGAGAGAGTAGTCTCTATAGAAGTAGAGACATATATTGATATTGGATTCTCTTCTAAGTTGGTGTTGATCTTTTTAAACTTCAAGAAATATTGATATATATGGTGGTGTGAAAATAATTAGAATAGATACTAGAGGAGAAAATCAAGGATAATAATCAAGGATAATTTAGTACCCATCATTTATGCAAACATTTTCATTGGCAAGAGGGACAAAGAAGGGAATTCTTCAGCAAGAGTCAAGGAAAGGATATCGTCACAAGAACGACAAATGTAAATAATCTTGTGACGAATTAGCTATACTATCGATGAAAAACGTTCGTCGATAGAATAACTAATTCATCGCAAAAATATTTACATGAGATAAATAAAGGAAATGGATAATGTGGATCCAAGTATATCTAATTCGTCACAAGTATCTTCAAATGTACACATGGGATACAATTCGTCACCTTTCTTCATTTTTCTTCCAGGTTCTACATTAATGCATATACAATGTATGTGTGTCATAGTTGTCATGAAAATTCCCTCTTTTTCGTTGATTGCTTAATCAACACCATAAAAATATTTCCTTTCAGTACTAGATGTGGGGACGTTTGTACTGTCGAACCAAACATAAATTGTACTAGGACTAGACACACACAACAATGACCCGTGAATGGGGCCAACGTTGAAAGTTTTTCAAACTGTTTCTGTATGCACTGAAATTTGACATGGATTGACTATTCATATTCCTTAATGACATGGGATGGTTTATGGACTCAAATTTGACTCACACACCCACTTTTTTCCATCATCATTTCATCATGTAAACCATCAACCCTATTTTTCTTTCAAAGTACACAAATTGGTTCTTGCAAGTTTTAAGTTTGCATCAACCTTTCTTCATTTTTCTTTCAGGTTCTACATTAATGCATATACAATGTATGTGTGTCATAGTTGTGATGAAAAATCCCTCTTTTTCATTGATTTACTAATCAACACCATAAAAATACTCCCTTGCAGTACTAGATGCAGGGACGTGTGTACTGTAGAACGGATTTTAAAAGGAACAAGGAACAGAATTTGTACTAGGACCAGACATGGGCAACAATGACATGTGAATGGGGCCAATATTGAAATTTTTGCAAACTATTTCTGTATGCAATGAAATTTGACATGGATAGACTATTCACATGCCTTAATGATATGGGAGGGTTTCTGGACTCAAATTTGACTCACACACACACTTTTTTCTATCATCAATTCATCATGTAAACCATAAACCCTATTTTTCTTTCAAATTACACAAATTGGTTGACACAAGTTTTAAGTTTGCATCAATCTTTCTTCATTTTTCTTTTAGGTTCTACATTAATGTATATACAATGTATGCGTGTCATAGTTTTAATGACAAAACCCTCTTTTTCGTTGATTGCTTAATCAACACCATAAAAATACTCCCTTGCAGTACTAGATGCAGGGATGTGTGTACTGTAGAACGAATTTTAAAAGGAACAAGGAACATAAATTGTACTAGGACTAGACATGGACAATAGTGACCTGTGAATGGGGCCAACATTGAAATTTTTTCAAAATGTTTCTGTATGCAATGAAATTTGACATGGATAGACTATTGGCATGCCTTAACTATATGTGAGGGTTTTTGGACTCAAATTTGACTCACACACCCACTTTTTTCCATCATCATTTCATCATGTAAACCATAAACCCTATTTTTCATATGTTCTAGTAGATATGTTAATGATTCATAATTTCATATTTGTATTTGATTGAAGGTACAACTAGCTTGCAAAGTATCAAATTTTAATTTCAAGTTGATAAACCAAATATTAAATGAATCCTAATTAAAACCATCAAGTGTTGGAATTTGTCATTTAAGTGTAGTGTCATGTAGTTATCTTTTAAAACATAGAGAGAGTAGTCTTTATAGAAGTAGAGAAATATATTGACATTGGATTATCTTCTAAGTTGATGTTGATTTTTTTAACCTTCAAGAAATATTGATATATATGGTGGTGTGAAAAGAAGTAGAATAGGTACTAGAGGAGAAAATTAAGGATAATAATCAAGGATAATTTAGTACCCATCACTTATGCAAACATTTTCGTCGGCAAGAGAGACAAAGAAGGGAATTGGTTGGCAAGAGACAGGGAAAGGATATTGTCGCAAGAGTGATGAATTTAAATAATGTTGCGACGAATTAGTTATACTATCGAAGAAAAAAGTTCGTCGATAATATAGCTAATTCACTGCAAGAGTGACAAATGTAAATAATCTTGGGATGAATTAGCTATACTATCGACAAAAAATGTTCGTCGATAGTATAACTAATTCGTCGCAAGAATATTTACATGGGATAAAAAAAAGAAATGGATGATGTGATTCCAAGTATAGCTAATTCATCGCAAGTATCTTCAAATGTAAACATGGGATACAATTCATCACCTTTCTTCATTTTTCTTTTAGGTTCTACATTAATGTATATACAATGTATGTGTGTCATAGTTGTCATGAAAAATCCCTCTTTTTCGTTGATTGCTTAATCAACACCATAAAAATATTCCCTTTTAGTACTAGCTGCAACGACGTGTGTACTGTCGAACAGAACAAAAATTGTACTAGTACTAGATATGCAAAACAATGACTTGTAAATGGGGCCAACGTTGAAATGTTTTCAAACAGTTTCTATATGCACTGAAATTTGACATGGATTTACTATTCGCATGCCTTAACGACATGGGATGGTTTCTGGACTCAAATTTGACTCTTAAGCCCACTTGTTTCCATCATCATTTCATCATGTAAACCATTAACACTATTTTTCTTTCAAAATACACAAATTGGTTGACGCAAGTTTTAAGTTTGCATCAACCTTTCTTCATTTTTCTTTTAGGTTCTACATTAATGTATATAAAATGTATGTGTGTCATAGTTGTCATGAAAAAACCCTCTTTTTCATTGATTTCTTAATCAACGCCATACAAATACTCCCTTGCAGTACTAGATGTGGGGACATGTGTACTATCGAACAAATTTTAAAAGGAACAAGGAACAGAAATTGTACTAGGACTAGACATGGGAAACAATGACATGTGAATGGGGCCAACGTTGAAATTTTTGCAAACTGTTTATGTATGGAATGAAATTTGACATGGATAGAATATTCACATGCCTTAACGATATGGGAGGGTTTATGGACTCAAATGTGACTCACACACCCACTTTTTTCCATTATCAATTCATCATGTAAACCATAAACCCTATTTTTCTTTCAAAGTACACAAATTGGATGACGCAAGTTTTAACTTTACATCAGTATTTCTTCATTTTTCTTTCAGGTTATACATTAATGTATATACAATGTATGTGTGTCATAGTTGTGATAAAAAATGTATATACAATGTATGTGTGCCATAGTTGTCATAGTTGTGATGAAAAATGTAGTGTCATGTAGTTATCTTTTAAAACATAGAGAGAGTAGTCTCTATAGAAGTAGAGCAATATATTGTTATTGGATTCTCTTCTAAGATGATGTTGATATTTTTAACCTTCAATAAATATTGATATATATGGTGGTGTGAAAAGAAGTAGAATAGGTACTAGAGGAGAAAATCAAGGATAATAATCAAGGATAATTTAGTACCCATCACTTATGAAAACATTTTCATCGACAAGAGAGACAAAGAAGGGAATTGGTTGGCAAGAGACAAGGAAAGGATATCGTCGCAAGAGCGACGAATGTAAATAATCTTGTGACGAATTAGTTATACTATCGATGAAAAAATTTCGTCAATAGTATAGATAATTCATTGCAAGAATCTTTATGGAATAATCAAATGAAATGGATGATCTGGTCCCAAGTATAGCTAATTCATCGCAAGTATCTTCAATTGTATAAATGGGATACAGTTCGTCGCCTTTCTTCATTTTTCTTTTAGGTTCTACATTAATGTATATACAATGTATGTTTGTCATAATTGTCATGAAAAATCCCTCTTTTTCGTTGATTGCTTAATCAACACCATAAAAATATTCCCTTGTAGTACTAGATGCAGGGATGTGTGTACTGTCGAACCAAACATAAATTGTACTAGGACTAGAGATGCACAACAGTGACTTGTGAATGGGGCCAACGTTGAAATGTTTTCAAATTGTTTCTGTTTGCATTGAAATTTGACATGGGTTGACTATTCTCATTCCTTAACGACATGGGAGGGTTTCTAGACTCAAATTTGACTCACACACCCACTTTTTTCCATCATCATTTTATCATGTAAACCATAAACCCTATTTTTCTTTCAAAGTACACAAATTGGTTGACGCAAGTTTTACGTTTGCATCAACCTTTCTTCTTTTTTCTTTCAGGTTCTACATTAATGTATATACAATGTATGTGTGTCATAGTTGTGATGAAAAATCCCTCTTTTTCATTGATTTCTTAATAAACACCATAAAAATACTCCCTTGTAGTACTAGATGCGGGGACATGTGTACTATTGAATGAATTTTAAAAGGAACAAGGAACAAAAATTGTATTAGGACTAGACATGGGCAACCGTGGCACGTGAATGGGGCCAACGTTGAAATTTTTTCAAATTGTTTCTGTATGCACCGAAATTTGACATGGATAGACTATTCACATGCCTTAACGATATGAGAGGGTTTCTAGACTCAAATTTGACTCACACACCCACTTTTTTCCATCATCAATTCATCATGTAAACCATAAACCCTATTTTTCTTTCAAAGTACACAAATTGGTTGACACAAATTTTGAGTTTGCATCCATCTTTCTTCATTTTTCTTTCAGGTTCTACATTAATGTATATACAATGTATGTGTGTCATAGTTGTGATGAAAAATACCTCTTTTTCATTGATTTCTTAGTCAACACCATAAAAATACTCCCTTGCAGTACTATATGTGGGTATATGTGTACTATCGAATGAATTTTAAAAGGAACAAGGAACAAAAATTGTACTAAGACTAGACATGTGCAATAGTGACCTGTGAATGGGGCCAACATTGAAATTTTTTCAAACTGTTTCTGTATGCACTGAAATTTGACATGGATAGACTATTGGCATGCGTTAATGATATAGGAGGGTTTCTGGACTCAAATTTGACTCACACACCCACTTTTTTCCATCATCAATTTATCATGTAAACCATAAACCCTATTTTTCATATGTTCTAGTAGATATGTTAATGATTCCTAATTTCATATTTGTATTTGACTCAAGGTACAACTAGCTTGCAAAGTATCAAATTTTAATTTCAAGTGTATAAACCAAATATGAAATGAATCCAAGCATCATTTTATATCATTGCAAGAGAGACGAATGTAAATAACCTTGCGACGAATTAGCTATACTATCGATGAAAAAAGTTCGTCAATAATATAACTAATTTGTCGCAAGAATCTTTACATGGGATAAAAAAAGGAAATGGATGATTTGGTTCAAAGTATAGCTAATTTATCACAAGTATCTTCAAATGTACACATGGGATACAATTCATTGCCTTTCTTCAATTTTCTTTCAGGTTCTACATTAATGTATATACAATGTATGTGTGTCATAGTTGTCATGAAAAATCCCTTTTTTTCATTGATTTCTTAATAAATGCCATAAAAATATTCCCTTGCAGTACTAGATGCGGGGATGTGTGAACTGTCAAACCGAACATAAATTGTACTAGGACTAGACATGGGAAAAAATTACTTGTGAATGGTTATGAACCCCCATCACCGAACAATTAGGTCATTAAAAATGCAAGTATAAACTATTATTAATCTCTTTTAAAAGAAAATTGACAACCATAGGTTAACTCTCTCTCTTTCTCGTGGAGAAATACATAGTTAAAATAAGGTCTAAATTAATATGCCTGAGTTGATATGATTTTGGCCTCATGAATGAGCAATATACCCAGAATGATCAATAAATGTCATCATCATCATAAATGTCATCATTGTTACATTATGAACTAGACATGGGAAATAGTGACCTGTGAATGGGGCTTAGAGGTCATGAATGTGTCTTTGAATGGTGTTACATGGTTTTCAAGGAGTGCAGGGCTTATATGGTGCAATGTAGTGTAGTCTATAAGAACAATCTCTATGCCAAACCTCAAAATGGGTAGTACCATATCTTGTTCATAAGACACATATTCTTTGTATGTTTCCTTTGTGGTGGATCAATCCATCACACATGATGCATGACAATGAAATGTAACAATTTGACTATTGAATGATAGTGTTATGTCACATGAAAATCATGAATTGACTTAGCTTGCAAATAAAATTTGACAAGCCCTTATAGCCTAAGCATCATTTGATTGGTAGGATATTGATAGATTTCAAGACTCTTATCTCTGCAAGGAATGTTTCTTTGGTAGGATATTGGTAGCTTTCAATATTCTTATCTCTTATATATTAGCACATGACGACCGTCAGGGACAATTTGAAAAAAAACAAGAAAATTACAATATTTAAAAGGTAAAATCCAAGCAAACTGAGAACTAATATGTCGTACATTCATACATAGAACATACAGGTACCTTATAATCCACCTTAATAGTTACATAAAATTAATTTAAAACAACCTTAAAACTAGAAATTGTACATGTTCAAATAGGTTTCCACTAACACTCTTATAAACCAAACCCTTATGTAATTGTTAACGTATAACCCCTAACATTTATAACCCTCTTAAGCTTATAAACCCTAATATAACCTCCCTATCCCCTATAACCATCTATAATCTCAATAAACCCTATCCCATTAACAAATAATAGAACCCTTGGTATGTATAAAGACATCTAATCTCTAATCCTTACACCTTCTATTACATCTAACTAAAATAACACTGGATTCCTATACCCTTTGATCCGTAACCCTATAACCCATCTCATTCCTAACCCATATGAATCCCAACACAAATAACCACTTCCACAGTACATTATAACCCATAATATAAGACATAACCACTACAACTCCTAATCCCTAAAACTTTATATAACACCTATAAAAGTTAATCCATAAACATTATAACCCTCAACCCACACCCCATAGTAGGTTGTGACTGGCTTAGTATTGATGTCTATGCTTGATGATATATTAGGTTATAATCAAGTTTTGGTAGATGAATTAAGGGATTACCTTAAGACACCTAACACCTAACTATTATAACTCATTCACACCTAAACCCTAATATAACCCATCACTTGTATAACCTTTATACCCTTATAATTCATAACCACTATCCTCTATAACTTAACCCCTATAACCCCTTACCTCCAACATGCATTAGTGTTGATTATTAACTCATATAACACACTCATATGATTTCAAACAACCCATACAATGGACTCATGTGATGTCTAGAGAACTAGTCATTCAAGGCTCTTGAGCTAAACAATATTCAAAAATATCTTGAGGCACCACTTGTTTTCCTTCCTCGACCATGGTCAAGATCCTATGATATATACTCAGTGAAAAAAACCTCTTAATGGAGTCCATATATTCCAAATATGATGCTAAAATACCCTTAGATGATAGGGCTTGTGTTATGGTAATTTGCAGGTGTTGTTCATGGTGATTGATCCTAAGAAGTGATGTTTAGGGAATAAGGTCCAAGTTTTTTCCTCCTGACCTAACCATGGCATTTGAGATCAATAAGGTCCAGTTAGGGCTTAAGACCCTTCTTTCCCCCTTAACATGCTTGTTAAGCCCTCAAGACCCATTTCTATTTTACAAAAGCTACTCATGGCACCATTATATCCTGCTTTGGATTCTAAAGAACATCAACTACAACCCTGAGAACCATTCATAATGGGGGGTATGACACAATTTTATTTAGGGAATATATTTTGGCTTAATAATGGTACTTGTATCCCTCAAATAGTCCAAAAATAACCTACAAGGGTCCTATGCGATGGATCAAGGACTCATCCAACACTATATCCTGAGAAGTTGTGTGGGTTGTAGTTGTTGTTCATAGAAGTTAAGCCTAAGAATGTTCACTTAGGGAACAAGTACTCCCTTGTTTCCCTCCCTTGACCATGGTTAGACATTGAGACCTAATCATGATTCCTATATCCCTCTTAAATGCCAATTAAGTTATGTTATGTTGGTTTGAGGACTTGTTCAAGGATCTTGATGACAACTTGTTCACCCATCCATGGTCTTGTGTGGTGACTTGAGGATTTGTTCATGGTGCTTGAGCTAGATTATATTGAATAGAAATTGCATTGATTTCATCTTATGAATTTTTTTGTGGTTCTATATAAATAATTTAGGACCTAGATGTCATATTATAGGGACCAATGGCCATGCACATGGCTACAAATTAACCACAAAACATGCCCTCTAGTATAGGAGGTCAATATACTTAGAGTGGGATATGGGTTCCATTAGAAGGTTTTTTGCATGATAGGTGGGTCTCATACCATGGTTCAGGGGAGAAATCTAGGGAATTATTCCCTAAATTAATATTATTGATCTAATGTGCCACAATCAAGGCCTTAAACCACAACATAGACCCTTTAAAGTGGAACTTTGGCATACAAGTGGACTATAGTCATGAACCTAAGACCCATCCATGGTGATCAATAAGACCTCGTAATGTCACCCATATTGAACTAATTGGATGCCAAAGACTCCCTGTAGAGGACTCATGTCATGGTTTTTAGGTGTTGTTGATGGTGGTTCATGAGATCGAGAAGGTTTAGTTAGGGCTTTAGGCCATTGTTTCCAACTTTCCATGTTTATGCCTCTACACCCATTTTCAATGTACAAAACCTAATCATGATGCCTATATCCCTCTTAAAGGCCAATTAAGTTATGTTATGTTGGTTTGAGGATTTGTTCAAGGCTCTTGATGACAACTTGTTCACCCATCCATGGTATTGTGTGGTGACCTAGATGTCATATTCTAGGGACCAATGCCCATGCAAAAGGCTACAAATTAACCACAAAACATGCCCTCTAGTATAGGAGGTCAATATCCTTAGAGTGGGATATGGGTTCCATTTGAAGGTTTTCTGCATGATAGGTGGGTCTCATACCATGGTTCGGGGATAAATCTAGGGAATTATTCCCTAAATTAATATTATTGATCTAATGTGCCACAATCAAGGCCTTAAACCACAACATAGACCCTTTAAAGTGGACCTTTGTCATACAAGTGGACTATAGTCATGTGTCAGACAATTGGCTTAGGTTGATGGACAATTGGTATGGATTGTTGGTTTTCATTGATGTCAAGCATTGGAGAGTGATATTGTATATTGATTTCAATCCTTAGTGATTGATGTCAACCCTTGGAGAAATTCCGGTAGCGAATTCCGGTAGCACAAAGGTTTGGGTAATGTACCCAAGTTTGTTTGATGTATAATGGTATGAGTTTTAATATATTTTAAGGTAATACTATTCTATATGGATAGTACATTTCATTCCATTTCCGGTGGTATGTGGAACATCACATAACTCCTCACGGTTAGAGAGTTATGGCCATGTGAAGTTGGAGAACCCAGGTTTGGGTAATGGACCCAAGTTTGTTTGATGTATAATGGTATCAATTTTGATATATTTTCAGGTAATACTATTCTCTATGGATAGTACATGTCATTCCATTTCTGGTGGTATGTGGAAGGTCACATAACTCCTCACGGTTTGAGAGTTACGACCTTACGAATTTGGAGGACCCTCATATGTTGGC
The DNA here is from genome assembly GCA_009831015.1 of Picea engelmannii. Classification (NCBI taxonomy): domain Eukaryota; kingdom Viridiplantae; phylum Streptophyta; class Pinopsida; order Pinales; family Pinaceae; genus Picea; species Picea engelmannii. The sequence goes on along the minus strand of ML802164.1, from coordinate 67,645 downwards.
TTGAAGCCCCAAAAGGTCAAAGAAGTCAAAGTGCTTGCAAAGAAGAAATTACTTAAATAATAAATTGAAGTGAACAAGTCAAAAAATATTATTTAAATAATAAATTGAAGTGACAAAGTCAAAGATGATTCTTTAAATAATAAAGTGAAGTGACAATGCCAAAGAGGATTATTTAAATAATAAAGTGAAGTGACAAAGTCAAAGAGGATTATTTAAATAATAAAGTGAAGTGACAAAGTCAAGTAGGATTATTTAAATAATAAATTAATGTAGAACTTTCTAATTATGGAAAGTGGTTAGAAGTGGGTTAATCCTAAAATAAGGAATTGGGTTAAGATGGTTAAAAGGTAACCCCTTGAGGAAGATACATGAAAGTATAAATAAGAGGCAAGGCTCTCTCATTTTAATCACACTTGAGCATATTGAATATATACAGGTGATTGAGGTAACCAAAGGATATCTAAGCTGAATTTCAGAGGGAAGGTGAAGTAAAGAAGGCCAAAATTCAAGGGAGGACAAATTCTTTTGATGATGCTTTCTAAGGTATGTTATTTACAGGTCATCTCACCATTTTCCCAATAACTTTTTTTCTAGAATGATTCAGAACGTGAAATTGGGAGGCCATTGAGGAAATATATCCAAGTAGATTTGGTACAAATTTCATCTTGTGGGTTGTTTTATTTTTGGAGTTACACTCCGTGGAAAGTAGGGTTTGTGGCTAGTCCTGAAACTAGTCTAAAACATGTGTTTCGGGTAAAAACGTCATAACTTCTTCATAACAGGTCCAAATTCAGTAAGACAAAATGTGTTGGTTAGAGTACAGTCTGTAGTATTTTGTGTACAATTTTCATATCCATACAACAAATATTCCATGTGGGGTATGCTCTACAATTTCGCTCTCTAGAATAAGGCATAATTCAACAAGGTATGCCATTTTTGCTATAACTCCTTTTCGAAGAGGTTCCAAGTAGTGACACCTGGAGGAATTGCATAAAACACACTGAAGAATATTGTGTACTATTTTTCAGATATTTATTCATTACAGGTACATAACTATTATTATTTCAAGTTAGGGTTGTTGACTAATCCAAAACTAGTCATGCGAGACTAAAGTAAAGTTTGATGAAAATCCTAGTCTCTTGTTGTTAAAGTTAAGGAAGGTTTGCAGGTATGTGATCATATACACCGGGTCTATTACAGAGTTACACATCAGATTTGGATGATGAAACTGATGAGGGATTTTGGTTGAGGTACATGTTGGGTACATGGTTGAGACAAGTAGTTGATGAGTTGGCACATACATGAGGCGTATAGTTGATGATGTTGGTACATATTGATGAGTCATAGTTAATGAGTAGTTGATACATGATTGGTACATATTTGGTACATGGTTAGAGGCACTTCTTAGTAGTATTGTTGATAAATGGTGTATGGATGATGTAGCATACTTGTATTGGTATATTATTAGAAGCACATATTGATCTTGGTGATGATTATGAGTTGTTGTGTTATGCTTGGTTGACGCACATCTTTGAGATTTGTCTTGGTGATTGATCTTGGTGAGTAGATATGATTTGGTTGATAATATTGATGAGACATGTTGTTGTGATAGGTTGTTTGGACAAGCTGTTGTGACAGGTTATTTGTACAGGTTTGGTGCATGGTTGATGCACTTGTTCATGGTACAAGTTGAGGTACAGGTTGGTGCATGGTTGATGCATTTGTTTATGGTATAGGTTGATTACAGGTTTTTTGGTAAAAGTTGGTGCATGGTTGATGTACTTGTTTATGGTACATGTTGATTACAGGTTGAGGTATAGGTTGATGCATGGTTCAGGTTATTGGTACACGTTGTTTGGTGCAGGTTGATTGCTACAAGTTTACAACATTATATCTCACAGTGATAGTGTGATAGTGGTTCCATCATTCTACTTATACGTCAGGGTGGTTGGACGGGGAAAGGACAAGTGGTTGTAGCCACCTTCCGATTGTAGTTGGAGAACATAGGGGGTTGTAGCATCCTTCTGGTTGTAGACAAAGAATTGGGGAGTTGGGGATTCCCTCAGGTTGTAGCCTGAGAAACTAGGGGGTTGTAGCCTCCTTCCAGTTGTAGCTGGAAAAAAAAAAAGTTGGTTCTTCCAATGAATTCAATTCTTGAAGACATATAAGAAAAATCATTCTATGGTTTTCTCCTTCTTTGGGTTTCCACGTAAAACACTGGTGTACTGTGTATGTGTGTGATTTCTCATTTTTTCATTGTTTATTTACTCTGTAACTATTGGATGATAATGCTGCATTGATATAACAATTGCATTTTATGGTGAAAAAGGATTATATTTCTCTATTACTGATTCACCCCCCCTCTCAGTAATCCAACATCATGAATCTAAGACCCATCCATGATGATCAAGAAGACCTCATAATGTCACCCATATTCAACTAATTGGATGCCAAAGACTCCTTGGAGAGGAATCATGTCATGGTTTTTAGGTGTTTTCGTTGGTGGTTCATGAACTCGAGAAGGTTTAGTTAGGGCTTTAGGACATTGTTTCCAATTTTCCATGTTTATGCCTCTACACCCATTTTCAATGTACAAAGCCTAATCATGATTCCTATATCCCTCTTAAAGGCCAATTAAGTTATGTTATGTTGGTTTGAGGACTTGTTCAAGGCTCTTGATGACAACTTTAGAGGTAACTTTTTGCCTCTAAGAAGAATGTGGGTACTATTATAGGTTCTTATGCATAGAGGATGGGTGTCTTAAGGCACTTTCTATGGTCAAGTGGGGGGAATAAATAATGCATATCAACCATATATTAATTACATATTATAATATATATATATTATAATATGTATATATATAATATATACATAGTACCCACATTCTTCTTAGAGGCAAAAAATTACCTCTAAAGTTGTCATCAAGAGCCTTGAACAAGTCCTCAAACCAACATAACATAACTTAATTGGCCTTTAAGAGGGATATAGGAATCATGATTAGGCTTTGTACATTGAAAATGGGTGTAGAGGCATAAACATGGCAAGTTGGAAACAATGTCCTAAAGCCCTAACTTAAACAAATGTGAAACTAAAGATCAACTGCACATGAATGTGGACCCGAACTTGTTGATTCAAAAATTCGAAAGACTCAAAGGAGGGAGGGGTTGGAGTGGAGCTCTATTCCAGTGATTATTTGGTGCTCTACCCATTATAGTTGTTGAGAAAAACCTCGAGCGAAACCCCCATCCGAGGAGCAAGGAGAAGAGCTTGCGAATGATCTGAGTAGAGAGAAACCCCGCAACTGATATAAGCAGAGAAAAACCTCATGACCTATGGAGACCGAGATCGAGACCGAGGGCCATATTATGAGACTAATACTGATAGTTGTGCATGATACTGTCGAGGGAAAGGAGGGAATCAAGGGCTATCCGAGACTGAGAACGAGACTTGCACGCGAGACTGTCCAGGGAAAGGAGGAAAATAATGGTATGTTCTTTAAGATACCCTAAACTTTGTGTCAATGATATCTATCATTTTTTCGATCCGGGTGACTACTGATAAAAACACATTGAATACATAGTGCCCTTAGGGTTTCCCATGATTTTACAAAAAAAATTAACCAATGTGCCTTTTAAAAATACAAGTAGAAAATCATTTGTATCTTGGAGTCTTAGTTTTCGTTGGGACTTAGGTGCAGGTGTTATTGGGATAGACTTGTAGGGCTATCCGAGACCGAGACAAAGACTTGTGCGCGAGACTGTCCCTCAAAATTTCCCGTGATTTAAAAATAAAAATAAAAATGCCTAAAATAAAATCCTAAGGTGTCCCCAATAAACCTATTCTACCCTAAGCCTAACCCTATACTACCCACATGCTCCATTCATCACTTAATAGTGGATAGGTTCATGTGCGAGTTGCTCAAGTTTTTCCATAATGAATAAATTTTGTAGTGGTGAGAATGGAGTAGTATTGTTGAGGACATGCTCATGGATTTCCTCTCATTTTGACTCCTCCATCGACTCATCCTCTTGAGATCCTATATCCTTTGAATATACACTAGAACCATGAATCCACAACACCATCTCATCTTCGCTTCTTCCTACTCTTGAGAGGACTGTAGCCACCTTTTCCATTTCTTTGTCAATGCTCTTCTTATGTGGTATATTGTCCATAGTGTGGAGGTCGACGAATGTTCCCATTTCTTTCTATTGGTGCACTCCTATATATGAAGGGTTTGTTTGTTCTACTTCATTCCAAACTAGGGCTCCCAATACATAAAGAACATAATCATGTAGATCATGATGCCAAGAATTCAAAATTCCATGGGGGTTATGTTTCCCATGTATGTCATACATTGATGATTGTTGTGGTTGTGGGAATCATGCTTTGTTAGTTCAAACCCAAAACCCATATGAATTTGATCCCAAAACCCATATGAATTTGCTTCATTAAGAGTGTTTTACAATGAAAAATATTTTAAGAGTCGTGCCTAATTTCACATGCTTACTATTAATCACTTACATAGAATTGGTCCTTTACTATCACTTTTGCAAACACAATTTGCATCATTTGTTAGCTAACATGCATTCCCTCACTTTTTCACTCTTTCTATAACCAACTATAAAAGGATCATAAATCAATGCATTAGATAGATGCCGTATTTTTCTTCAATCATAATCCAGTTAGTTTACGATTGCTTGAATATGTTGGGTATATAAGGCTAATTGTAAATTGCATTTGCATTTATATTTGGTTTGTTAGATGATTTTTTGGAGTTGTGGCTCCCATGACCCAAAAAGGGGATATGAAAAAGGGCCATAGATGTATGAAGGGGTGGGAGAAGGAAAATAATATTTTTTTCTTTTCATTTTAATGCAGAATTAGATTAATTTTCCAAATTATACCAAATAGGTCATTTGTACTTGGGTGATCCAAATATCCAACCAACTCTATTTTCTTTTCCACCTAATTTGTAGCCTCACTTGAGCATATCCAAGATAAACCTTATTGTTCTTCCCACTAATGATGGCTAGAACCCTAATATTACTCCATATTTCATTGGTAAAGATAGATGGGGAAACCCACACTTGGATCTTGTTATCCCGAGAGCCCCTAAAATTGCACCCTTTGATTTGATTATACTAATTTGAAACCAACTTACCAAATATGTAGAGGTCCTCACTCTTGTACCAACTATTATTGATAAATGAAACAATTGAAGAATATGCAAGTTCAATCTATGCCTCTTTAGGACCCCTAAAATGATCCTATGGCATTCCCTATTATTATGAAAACCAGTGATATCACTTCCATTGTTGATCATGTTGCTAGATGACCCCACTACATCCATTTTTACTTCACCACTCAATTGTTAAAATATGATACAAGGATGATGATTTACTTTGAGGATATGCACTTAGAGGTATATGTCCCTATGTATCTTTCTTTGAGTACCCATTTCCCATTTCCCTTAAATAATTCTTGGTCATCCACAAGGAGAAGCCCCTGTAAGATGTGTATGGTGGTCTCTATAATCATAAAATTTTACTATGTCAAAAATGATGACATTTGATTCAATGTTGTATAGGTGTACTAAGTGAACTATGACATTTGGATGGTATTTTTAAAATTTGGGTCATTTTGCTTCCATTTATCCGGATAATTAGCTCATACTTTTTTTCATTAGCAATACTGCACACATAGTAATCTATCAAGAAATTATTTCTCTGCTTAAAACCTCTTGCTCCTTCCCATAGATAGTTTTCATCGAAGTTGAAATTATTGCATTTGATTTTCCTCTTTCATGGTTTAAAGAGTCGAGTCAAAACACCATCAGTTTCATGACCACTCCTTTGAGTAACAACAACCTAAAATTAAGCGCTAATTAAAATTTATCTAGCAAATTTTCTAGGGCTCTTAAAACCCATGTTATCTTAGGTGTAGAGATTTGGAATAGGATTGTGAGAATAACTTTCCAAAGATGCTAAACAAACATAAATCCTTCAGTTAGGGAGTGAAATCCAGTTTCTATATCACTGACTTTGGGAATCCCTTCTAACACAAGGGTAAATCACGAGGTCACATTGGGGACCTCAGAGTAATCAACCCTGCTTTATTGGTCTTAGTGTTGAATATCGACTATCCCCCATGTTATTTGGTATAGTAGGTGGTACCATAGAGGCCATAATATTTTAGACTTCCTACATAAGGTGACAACACAGGGAAGTTAGTTTTGTACATGGGATCGACGTTGGATAGACTCACTCAAACTCCTTGGAGGGTTTCCCACTGCTCGGTGAGCTAACTTGCACCAGGGCGTTAGTTTGTTAAGAAGGCTGTCAACATAACTTTTCCACTCGCCAAAACTCATCCCCTTCACACATCGATCCCGCGATGTTGGATTCCATCACCAACTAGCACTTCTTTGTGAGAAGGTTTGTTTGCATGCTTGACTCCTATATTAATTAGTGTGTGTTGTTTTTTATCCTTAGTTGGACTTAGGATTGAGTTTGTGTCTAATGGAATTAGTTACGGGCTAATTCCTCATTTGATCAATACAAAATATGGATACCATTAAAATAAAAGGGAATAAAGAGGTAACAAATAGTTCATACCTAACTTACATCTTATAATTCTCCAACATTTTTCTTTACACTTAGGGAAACAAAAACCAAATGGAATGGTTTACACAAGGTCATCACCACCAAACCTCCATCTAATGTAAATGAGAAATGTGATTGGAGAATTCAAAATATTATCATAAACCCACATCTCACATATTTGTTCATGCACCATAGATTCACAATCTTTCATGAAGAGGTCCGGGAGAAATGCCTTCATGCAAAATTGTCCACATCAGAATTGTCCATGTCTTTGATGGAAATATATAAAATTCCCTTGAAGATATTTTAGTCCTTATCCTGCTTAAAAAGGATGATCCCATATCTGGTAAATGCTACTTCTTATACTAGCCTTCCCATACAATGGGGAGTGTTGTGTCCCTTTTCTTGAAAATAAGTGAGGTTCCTCTTCTTTGTCTTTGGCATCCTACATGGTTACTTCCCAAAGTAATGCCTTCTCTGGGGTTTTACCTCTATATGATGGGGCCATTAAATTTAACATTATTTACATGCAGGTAACTTAAGTCACTTCTCATGATCCCTTTCCCCATCTCCACCATTCAGTATGCCTCCAAGGTGTTGAGCTAGAGTTCTCACAAGGAATTGATATATTGTGAGGTCCTCACATTCAACTCACTAAACCTCCCTCTTAGATTTAAACTCACCTCTCTTCCAAGCAAGAGGGAAGCCCCTCCTCTTAGATCAATAGTTGTTTCCCTTGATCTGACCCTCTCCCAACCTCTTCAACATATCCCCCTTTTGATGGAACATATATCTTTCCTTCTTTATCTCAAGTGGTTTCTCCACTCACTATCCATGGCCCAATTGAACCTCAGGTCTCCCCATCAACCATCCCATTATCCCATAGATCCATGAGTCTTGGTACATCTATATTGATGGTTCCTCAAAATTTACCTTGAACTTATATCCTTGATATATTCTAAACAAGCAAAGTAAATGTGTGGCAACAACAATTGGCCCCTTACAATCAAAACTTTCCAAACCTTATCCAAGGAATGTTAATTTCCTAATCCAAAACATTCATCTCCATATGTAAACCAAGTATTCATGTCAACCTATACACAATCTAAAAACCAAGAATTCATGTCAAACTCTACACAACCCATACACCAAGAATTCATGTAAACCTCTACACAACCCACAAACTTGCAAGCATACATCCAACATTCTCCCAACCTCTTGGACATGAATACATGCAACCTCAAAACTCTAACTTTTAGGGAAACTAGAATCCAATCATGAACATGTTCAACATTCCACCCTCTTGCATCCATGGTATATGGCCACATACTCATCCAAGTATGGGAGGCAAATGTGGGAATATACCACCATTCAGTTTTCCTCCAAGGTGTTGAGATAGAGTTCTTGCAAGGAATTGATATATTGTGAGGTCTGCACATTCAACTAACTAAAACTCCCTGTTATCTTGAAACTCACCTCTCTCCCAAGAAAGAGGGAAGCCCCTCCTCTTATATCAATAGTTGTTTCCCTTGATCTGACCCTCTCTCGGCCTCTTCAACATATCCCCATTTTGATGGAACATATATCTTTCCTTCTTTCTCTCAAGTGGTTGCTCCACTCACTATCCATGGCCCAATTGAACCTCGGGTCTCCCCATCAACAATCCCATTATCCCTTAGATCCATGAGTCTTGGTACATCTATATTGATGGTTCCTCAAACTTTACCTTGAACTTCTATCCTTGATATATTCTAAACAAGCAAAGTAAACGTATAGCAACAACAATTGGTCCCTTGAAATAAAAAATTTCCAAACCTTATCCAAGGAATGTTAATGTCCTACTCTAAAACATTCATCTCCATATGTAAACCAAGTATTCATGTCAACCTATACACAATATAAAAATGAAGCATTCATGTCAAAATATACACAACCCATAAACCAATCCTTCATGTAAACCTCTACACAACCCAAAATCTTGCAAGCATGCATCCAACATTCTCCCAACCTCTTGGACAAAAATACATGCAACCTCAAAACTCTAACATTTAGGGAAACTAGAATCCAATCATGAACATGTTCAACATTCCACCCTCTTGCATCCACAGTATATGACCACTTACTCATCCAAGTATGGGAGGTGAAGGTGGGAATATACAACCTTTGACAATAACACCCCCCCCTATGTTGCATACTCAAACCAAAACTTGAGATCAATTGGAGATGTCAGCCATTTGAGATGTAGACCTACATGAATGTTCTCTAAGCATGTACTGACTAAATGACCCATATAATTGAGTCCCTTTTATGATTTCTCCCCTAGGCTTAGAAAATATTTGTCCCCTTCTCTCTCCTTAGATATTTCCCACATTCCTTTGAGAGAGGAATGACAAGCCAATATGGTAAACCCATTATTGATTTAGATCCATCACAATGATTTCACCATCAAATGAGTAATTTATGATCCTGGATTTTCCCTTAACATCATAAGAAATCCTAGATATCATGTCCTTAGTGTTATCACATTAATATGTCCAAAAACAGGAGGGATATCACACTACATTAGGTGGTTGACCACTATTCTGTAGTGTGAAATCTAACCATATTGCATATTGCTTGCATGGATAAGTGAGTCGAATTAAGGTGAACCCACCTAGAGATTCATACCCTTCACTAAGTTGGGAATCCACTGCATGCATGTGTTCCCCTACTAATATTGGTAATTTCACCCTAGTCTAATTGTGCATCCAAAACTAAAGATATAAATTTTTTATTTAGAACTTTGAATATAGAAAAAAAAGTTCAAAAATTGGAACTAGGATGAGGATGGACTACTCACTAAAAATATGTGCACATGCAACTAAAGGTACAACCAAATAGGTACTTGTCAGATATTTCTTAGTCAAGTGAGAAAATATTAGGAAAAATAGAGGGAAATGCAACTGCATCTAGTAGATATGATAAGCAAACAAGGACCAGAGGTGAAAAAGTCAGAAGAAAATTTTGTAGACGCATGTAATTTTTTCTTACTGAAGGAGGATCATGATCTTATGATGATGAGAGAATAGGAGACATAAAGGTGCCACTCATGTATAAGAATCTGGTGAAACAATGGATACTTAAGGAAATACCTCCTATAGATGTTGACTTCATTGTCAACAATAGGAAATATCACATTGCACCATCCTCCCTGCATGGCCCATGGCTATTTTCTATGGATGGACTAACAATAAAATACAATATAGTAACTGAATTGATGGACTATGTTGGACCGTGTTACAATTATAACGATTGGATGAGACTGGTCCGGTACATGCGAAGTATGCAGATATATGCACTCGCCACAAATTATATACAACTAATAAATAAGGATAAAAATAAGGGAGCGACTATCTATATTGATGGAATACCTAAAGCTTCTGGCAATATCGCAGGGTTTATAAACAACACATGACCTGAGACAACAAACAAGTAACCAAATTGCATATATGAGGGACGCGAAGAGAATCAGGTAGTCCTGTGCACAATAAAAATGATAGCTTCCCGAGAAGAGTTATTAGTGGATTACCATGTGAATCGAATAGAAACATCGACTAATAGTGTGAGGGTACTTATGCAACACCTCTTTAAGAAACCTATACTTATTGCATATTATATATATTTTTATCTTTAACATTGTTTTAAATATTTCACGATCCCAATTTTATAATAATGTGGGTGTTTGATCGTTGAGGTTGATTTATTTGGGTGGAAATCAATTTGTTTGTTATCGTTAACAATTTTTTAAATATCTGGGGGTTCTAATTATATTATAATGTGGTAGGATGATCGTGGAAAAGGGACAACCGAAGAACATCTAAATAATTATCAATTTCCACTTTCATTTTACATGAATTTTATTATTTTCTTATATAATTTTACTGAAATAACATTGTTTTGTTGAAATTATATGCAGTCGGTAGGCCATGTTGATCATGATTTTTCCAATGAGGAGGGGTTGTATTCATCCCCTGATCCGTTGGTATTAATAAAAAAAATATCATTAAAGTGAACAAGGAACTTTCTAGCTTATTAGATCGTTCGGATCAAATTCCCGACATCCTAGAAAATATCAATCTCCTTATGTCACAACTTAACACATATAAGGTAATAACCATAATTTAAAGTATTTTTTTCTAATGTACTCATATGTTCAATTATGAAACTTTGTTCTTTAACTTTTACATTATCTCATGAAAAAACATTTTCTTTTTTATAACAAGATTTTTGGAGCCTGTTCAACCCGGTGTTGGTAGTAGTGGAGCTGCATAGATGCCACAGAGTCCTGATGCGGGCGGTCATACAACTGCTAGAGTACTATTTACTTCTCCATATTCCACACCTAATTTAGATAGGAGCCATGAAACGCACCGCCATACATCCACACATCGATCAGACTCTAGAGATGGTGACATATATGAGGCTGATGATGTGGTTGACATGGTTGTATTTCCTGGAGCTAGACACGTGACAAGAATGGGGACCCTTCCATGCACATTTTTGGTCGATGATAATGGACTTCCATTAAAACAAATAAGACTCCCATGTGGTTTTTCATATTTTAATCGTTTCATGTTGTCCATCTCATACACAAATCATCTAGATTATTAATTTTAAATTAATGATCATATATTTTTGTGTGTAGGAAACGACCATTTTTATAGAAACTTAGAGAGCAAGGCCTTGTTTATTTTTTGGGCAACCTTATGCATGAGGTGGAATTTCCATAATTCCAACCTCAAAAAATAACTTATGGATTATCTTGAAGGCCTCTTTGGAGTATAAATGTTCAATAAAAAAACGTTCACCTCTGCAGTGGGCGAATATTTAAAATATACGCAGAATGTTTATATACGAATCTTGGTAGGAAATCCTAGGTATGAGCGTCCTCCCTCAATTCTAGTGAGGGAGTGGAAGGCAATCATTGATGATGCAAAAAAAAAATATTTTGAAAAAACTAGGAGAAAAAATAACTGGTACCCCAAGGTAAATTACAATATTTTGATTTCAATACCATCTTTAATTTTCTTTAGATCTAAATAAAAGTGTGGTTATATATAACATACTTGAAAATTTTGATGATAAGTTGCATGTCAATTCAAAGGAAACCAAAGAAAGGATTGTCAAACATGGCCAACACAAGCTAGGCCAGGGTAACTAGTCGAGGTTACAATCACGAGTCATAAGTACCCAAACATCTTGAGAATATTATTTTTATCGCCTTACAACTTTCAGGTAATTGCAACCAAAAACATTAAAAAATCATACCCTTATGCAATGGAGGGCGACGACTTCGAAACTAAAGCCATGGAGGAAGACCTTCAATTTGGTTAAAAGTATGATTATAAATTCATGGTTGATAGTAGGAAAATCATGGGGCAGACCTCAAGATCCAATTTGCGGGATAAGATAAATACAAATTAGTCCACATTAAGCTTTCATTACTTATAAAATACGCAAATGTTTGATATCGTCCATAATTTAATGTCTTACTTTGTTTTAATCAGGGGAGAAACACTATCAATGCAACCATTAGTACTGGACAATAGAGCGTTGATAGTGCAATGTGACCAGAAGATCATGGTGCTCCTCAGCAGCCCCATCCTAGTGGGGTGCAAACACAAGATGTTCCTGTGACTGAGGCCCACGACGATAAAATGGCTGTATATTAATCATATACTTAATAATTCTGTACTTATAAATTTTGATGTTTCAATGAAAGAGAATGCCATAGTTTATCCTCCTCGACCTAAAGATCAGGTGAACATGGCAACCATTCCAATGGTGCCGACTAGAGGACCATGTAAATAATTACATTGCAAAGTTTTTTTTAATATTAATGAACTACTTCAATGATATTTAAAAATTGGCCATATAAAATTAATATTTTTTGTTTTTATAGATGATGGCCCCTCACAACAGACTCCATGCCATGGGTACGAGACCAAACATTCTCAATGTGAAAGGACTGAAACAACATCAATTTTTGAAGAACACCCAGTAAACGAAGACATGGAGATGGATGAATTACTTAAGAACTGGAAAACACAAAAGAAGACTAAAAGAAATTGATGATGTGCAATAATTTTATAAGACAATTAGATGTACATTATATAGTTGAACATGTAATGATGCATATAATGCATTGACATTATGGGTACTTTTTCATCTGATAATATACACAAGGTTATTTCTATGGCTTGTATATATCTGTGAATGTAATTTTATTATACACTTAATGATAATTTCAGCTTCTCTTATTCTTGGTATATATTGATTCAATACTCTTTGGTTATATTGGTTCTATTGGCCTTGACATACAATTTCTGCATCAATTTATGGCTCCATGGATATCATCCTAGCAATTTGAAGGCATTGGTAAATGTGAAATTTAAGAGATTGAATTGTTCAAGTTTGGATTTAAATTTCACATACTTGTTTGTTTGTGGGTTTCTAGAGTTCCAAACTTGTATCTCTTTGTCTTTTAAGAATGGAAATCTCTTTGTATTTTAATATATAACACTAGAATCCAAGAAAGACCTGGTGCCTTGTGCTTGGGCTATGTATTATAGGCAACAAATAGAACTTGAAAAACGATAAATAAGATGTGACAAAACCACCAAACAACAAGTGTTATTAGTCAAGGAAAAATATGATATATTTGTAACAACCATATGAAATGCTCAACAAAGACACAACAACACATCCATAAATTCTTTCACCTACATAAGACATCAAATATGATATCAGAGTAAGAGATATAACCTTCTATTGAATGATCAACCCTTAATCTATCTCCTTTAGAAGGGGCACAAACTATCTCAATTTTTATTTTTTATTTTTAAATAAATATATGTTTGTTGGGTCATATCAGGAGTACAAATTCTCTTTTATATCTCATCAAAAGTCGAAATTCTTATAGTAACTTACTTGCATTATGAAGAGCATGAATAATAATGTTGTTAAGTGAAAACGTACGAAGAACATTCATGCTTAACCACCTTATCAAGAACCCTACTGGTCTCCTCAATGTTTATTAATTCTTGCAAAGACCATCCATTAATGTAGTAAATTTTACAAGTTTAGGATTGTAGCCCTTGGAAACCATCTTGTCCAAAACATTGTAAGCTTCTTCCCACCTAACTTCTTCACTACTTCAATTTTTCTTCCTCCAATTGCATGTGAACCAAATGATTTACAACACCCATCTCTTTTAAGATTCTACCCAATATTAGACTGTCTATATAAACCCAAATGTCAACAATAATTATTGATCCAAGGAGTTAAAATTCATTTTGACAGAAATAAATTGGTATTCTATAACATTGGCACAATTTAATAGATAAAAAAAAAACTACTCTTCTTGAATATGGACCCTAATCTTTACAAAGATTAATTCATGCTAGTATCATATGATTTTCATAACTTGAAAGAGAGAGAGAGACCTCCATTTTTTATTTTATTTTTATAACTTGGGACTTGAAAAAAAGTCTAGTTTAGTAAATCAAGGTGAAGGCATTCAGAATTTGTCGATGTTCTTGGTGATTATTTGCATATAATATCTATTGTTCATGAGGAATATAATGTCTCACTTGGATTGACTTTTCGAGAGTTATTATTTTGACTGCATCACCTTAGCATGATCGTTAGTAAGAATGTCAAATCTGCATAGTCATCTCGTTCAACACCCATATGGTGTCTTAGAAAGTGAAAATCTTAGTGGAAACCGCAAGAAAAATAAGTGGAACAACAATTCCACAAGTGACAACAAGCTTTGCCTACCATTTATTCAAACAATTGTAGCACATCTTTGCAAAATCCAACAATGGATATATATAGAAATGAAAAATAATCAAGCACTAATGTT
>ML802164.1:37614-52339 GCA_009831015.1 Picea engelmannii | reverse complement strand
CATTATTTTTATAGTAATTATGTTGTAAGGAATTTCACTATGAACCAATTATAAAGTGTCATTAGTCCTATTTGTTATTTTTGAATCTTCATGGCCATAAAATCACTTGTCAAGATCAACATGGAAGTTTTTGCATTAGTGGTATTTTTTTTTTGTAAATAAAAAGGGAGTTTCCTATTACTGAGCTTTTAGAGTATAGAAATGCCACATGTTAACAGTCTGCCACCTGTTCTGCCAAATTAGCGAAAACCAGAATAGGTGGCAAATTGTGATGTCATTAGTCAAAATGGCTATCCGCCATCTGCCCTGCCAAATGGAAACTAGAGAAAGTGGTAGATCAAGTTCTTACTGAATTGTTCTATGCATCTAAGAAAAACTACCAAATGAAAAAAGATGACATAACTGTAAAACTGCATCATCGCAGTAAAAATAGTTGAGCTGAGAGTGTGTGAGTTGACCATAGCAAAGAAATTACACATTAACGCCTGGGGGCATGTCGTTCAGAGCACTGTTGAAGGGGTCATCCCTGGGATAGAGCACGGAAGGCCTCGCACAGGTCGATTAACGCTGAGTTGCAGGTGCATTCGAGAGGAATCATAGAGCATGTCAATCCACTGGTGCATGAGGGTGTCCCAGTGTATCTAGTCAGCCATCTAGTTCCTTAGCTCGAAGACAAGCTCAAGCTTCTCCAGATGGAAGAAATGTTGTGGAGCATGGTAGAAATAAGGGAGAGCCATAAGTGGTGGAGGCACCAAGACTGGGTGGCCCTCCACCTCCATGCCCAAGGTGTCCATGGTGTCCACCGCCTTGACCTCCTCCGCCACTGTCCCGACTTGGCTGTCTGTGTTCTGAATTGAGGCCGCAGATTCTAGATGGAGGAATTCCTCCGGGAATTCCTCCTCAATTATACATGTGGCCCCTTCCATGGTGGTTGGGGATGTTATGCTTGCTAGATTATGGCTGGGGGGATGCCAATCATTTGGCACTATGAAGAGGAGGTATTCTGGAGGAAACTGGACGGGTTCCTCCAGAATATTCTCCTCAACGTATTCCATTGGTGATGATATTGGTTTTTCCCATCGCTGAGTCCGAGAAATGGACAAAGAATGCTCCTCTTTCGGGAAACTAGACCATACCAAGTTGGCCCACACCTCACCTTGCCTCTTTCCATTGACATGACAAATCCAGGAAGACTGATAATTCGCTGGGAAATCTCAGTAAGAGTCCGGTGGACGCAAGTCTCATTCTCAGAGAGGCCAGGGTGATAGATCGCAAGAGAGAAATGGATCCAACCTTGTCCGAGTGGGCGTGATAAGCCAAGGCCTGACATGACCAATATAACGATCCCCCCACTGCAATTACACCTTGTGGCTACCATATTTCTCACGCGAGGGAGTTGGCCTCCCCTTCTTGACAAACAGTAATGGCCTCCCTTCATTCAAGAATGAGGTGAAGGTTGTTGACCTTCCATATTAATGTCTTGGGTCTGGGGCAGGCTACGTGGCCTCCTGTTTCTATGTAGCACCCCATCCTGTTTCTATGGAGACATGATGAACTCATCTGAGTGATAGTGGGTCTCTACCATATAAAGACTTTTCCTTTATATATATTTTTTATTCAATAGTTTCCTTAGTTTATATTATGTTGTACTAATAATATACAAATTTCAAAACAACTTATTAATAATGAGACAACAAAATTACCACATTCAAACTCTTGTGTTTACATAAGAATATTTCAAAGTGATAGAAATACTATGAATAAGGACATCATTTTTATTTTATTTTTAAATAAATATATGTCGTCGTATCAACCCTTACCAAGCTTCCTCTTTTTATGCATGTGTATCTTGATTTATTATTTTTATATTTTGGTTCAAATGATTTTTTTATATATATATTTTGGTTCAAATGTTGGTTTGACTAGGGTGACCTGTTGACATGAAGAGAGAGATCATGGTTTGACTAGGGTTCATTGCCTCTTGACATGAAGACATAGTTCACGGTTCGACTAGGGTTCACCACTTGATGGTCACAAAAAAGGGTGATCCTCAGATTGAATGCCAATGTGTTAAAAAAAGTGAGAGTTCACGCTCGTTTAGGGTTCAACTAGGGTTCTCCATCACAATGTGTTAAAAAAATTGGGTTCACGCTCGTTTAGGGTTCAACTAGGGTTCTCCATGTGATGGAGACATAAGGGTGGTTATATAACTTGTAGACTGGATGCTAAAGTGTTATATTCCACACGGTCCTCATATGCCAATGTGTTAAGACAAGTGAGAGTTCATGCTCATTTAAGGTTCAACTATTGTCCATTGTGTGATGGTGACATAAGGGTGGTTATCCAACTTACAGACTGAATTCCAAAGTGTTATATTCCACATGGTCCTTAGATTGAATGCCAATGTGCAAAAAAGGTTAACGAGTTCATACTAGTTTAGGGTTCAACTAGGGTCCACCACGTGATGGCCACATAAGGGTGGTCATCCAACTTGCAGACTAAATTCCAATGTGCTATCTTCCACATGGTCATCGAAGGAATGTATGCACTCACTCTAGTGGTTATTTCACTCTTAACATCAAATCATTTTGGCCTTGTAGGTCATATCAATTCCACTTCCAAAGTGATTTGATTCTTGTTTTGTGGCATACAAATATCACAAGAGGATGACTTGCACCCTTCATGGTCATAGACAAATTTCAAACAAAGTTCATTTGGCTTGATGGATTCTCACATTCCATCATCGTTTCCTTTGTTCATTCTAGAACATAAAATTATTTGAGAATAAATAAAGAATGTCTATCTCTATTTCCTCTGGTAACGCGTTCTTCATTGGTTTAATTGATAGAGGTGGAAATAAGAAGTTAAACCCTTTTCCTTCCCCAAGGGTTTGTGAGTAGAATTGAAAGGCGATGGTTATGGATTTGGGTTTCTAGTAAAAGGGGATCCCAGGTTTTGAAAGGCGATGGTTATGGATTTTGAAACGATCTTTCATTTTCAAGTATCCTTTTGAACATGGTCCAAATTTTCTTTTCTCCTTTTTAAAATCTTAGTTAGCTTTTGGGTTGAGAAAAAAAAACAAAAAACAAATGTCATTGCAGATTCAAGGTTTCTATTTACTAACAAATGTTGTCATTGCAAGTTGTTTGCCAAAAAATGTCATTGGATATTGCATGGTTTTTAGACATGTAGGGGTTATAGGGTTTATTGATTGCCTATATTAGGCTCAGTGATTTGTGCAAATTTGTTTGTTCGTGTTAAGGATTTTTTTTCTTGAAAAATCTCCTAGGTTTTATTACTAGATAAATTTGTCTAGCTTCTATTCTAATGACATTGGTGTTTCTCATTTCATTTTTTTTGGTTTTAAATCCAAGATCCAACATTTTCCTCAACATAGTTAGGGTTATATCATTGGAAGTTTGAAATAAGATGTTTGGTTTTCTTATTTCATTTGTTTTGGTTTTAACACCAAAGTCCAACATTTTCCTTAGGGTTCTATTGTTGGAAGTTTGAAATAAGATGTTTGGTGTTTCTCATTTCTTTTGTTTTGTTTTAAAGCCAAATTTCAACATTTTCCTCAATGTCGTTAGGGTTCTATTGTTGGAAGTTTGAAATAAGATGTTCAATGATTATTTAATTGACTACATTTACCACAATTGCTTATTAGTAGACTTGTGTTTTATTAATGAATTTTTATCAATGAATGTTATAGATGTTTGGCATCTTTTTTTGCTCAAAAATCCTTTTTAGAGACTGTACACTTTTGGTTATAATTGTATGCACTAAATAATTTGCACATTCATGAAACATATATCATAAACATATAAAAAGATCTCTTGAAATATCGCTCAAACAATAAAACAATGATCAACATACTGTGAATAAGTGCATCATTTTTTTTTTAATTAAATATATGTCGTCATAAGAGTGACAACTGTAAGGATTATTGCAATGAAATATATATACTATCGTCGAAAAATCTTTGTTGGTAGTATAGATATTTCGTCACAAGAATCCTTACAGTGCTCACTCTTGCGACAATGCCTTTGATAGTTGTTTCATCGCAAGATTCTTCACCTTATTGCTCTTATGATGATCTCCCTAACTTGTCGCTCATGCGATGATCTCCCTACCTTGTCGCTCTTGCGATGATATCCCTATCTTGTCACTCTTGTGACAATGCCCCTACCTTGTCTCTCTTGTGACAATCTCCCTACCTTGTCTCTCATGCGATGATTTCCATTCCTGGTCACTCTTGCGACGATTTCGTTTCCTTTTCACGCTTGCGACAATTTCCCTACCTTGTCACTCTTGCGATGATATCCCTTCTTTGTCACTCGTGTGATGATATCCCTTATTTGTCGCTCATGCGACAACTTCCTTGTTGCGTCGTTCTTGCGACGTTTTTTTAGGTTTGTCGCACTTGCCACGAAAGGTGAAGTGACATTTGGGATACCCAATATTCGTCTCAATATCCACGGCATAACGTCGCAAGAGAGTCAAAAGGGACATCACAAAATGACCCAAATTTACTCGTGTTAGTGTCCATATTTTCCCACAATGTATTCCAAAATGCACTGAGAAATATAGGATCCCTATCTGAGATGATGCTCCTTGGTATCCCAAGGTGCACCCAAACTTGTTCAAAGAACTTATTTGACGTTTCTTGTCCATTGATGGTATTTTTACAAGGCATGAGAATGGACATTTTGTTGAACCCGTCAACTACCACAAATAGATATTCATTTCCCTTCCTGGTTGTTGGTAAATCTCCCACAAAATCCACAGAAATGCTTTCCCAAGGTTGAGTGGGTACATTTAAGGGATGGTATAGACCTTACTTCCTATTGTTGGGCTTGCCGGTACAAAAAAGTATAGATCCTCTAATATATTGTGCTACATCTTCTTGTATTTTGTTCCAATACACATACCTATGTAAGTTGGAAACCGTCTTTCCAACACCAAAATTTCCTGCAACCTTGGAGGTGTGAGCCTCTCTGATAATATGCAACTGTTCACCTTTAGGAACACATAACTTTCCAAGATTATAGAGTAACCCATTATGGAAATGATAGCTAGACTTGATGTCACATTATTCTATATGAAGTTTTCCTTGTAGCTACTGAAACACCTCCTTGAAGTCCTCATATTTTGTGTATGCCTCTTTGTATGCATCATGGGTAAAAGGATCCATGTGCATCAAAGTTACCAAATATGTAATCTTGGATGTGGGTGGTCGTGAAATCATTTCTTCCAACTTGTTTTTCCTACCCTTCTTATAATTTATGACCAAATTAAATTGTTGTAAAAAACCCATCCACTTGTAATGTCTAGTTTGTTGTAGCTTAGTCTAGGCCTGCAAATACTGTAGTGGTTGGTGATATGTGTGGATGATGGTATCCTTTCCCATCAAATAGTGTTTCTACTTTTTGACATCTTGTACTAGGGTATAGAGCTCCTTGTCTTAGGTAGGGTAGTTGAGAAATTCCCCATGAAACACTTCAGAATGATAGCAGATGGGCCTTCCTCCTTGCATCAATACTACTCCTATGGTATACCCACTTGCATCTATCTCCACTTCAAAAGGATTCTGAAAATTTGGTAGTGCAAGCATTGGTGCTTGAATAATATTTATTTTAATATCATCAAAGGCCTTCTGTTGATTCTTTCTCCATAGAAAACTCTTAACACTAGTTGTTATGGTGTGGAGTGGTGCAACAACCACTGAAAATGAAGCTATGAACTTTTGTAAGTATTGCGCTGCCCCAACAAAAATCCTAACTTCAGTGAAAGTTTTAGGAATTGGCCATTTAATGATGGCCTCCATCTTTTCGGGATCTATCTTGAGATCCCATCCACCGATCACATACCCCAAATACACCAAACAATGTTGAGAAAACTCACATTTCTTGAGATTTACAAGTATATGGTGTTTTTTTAGAGTCAATAACAACTGCATAAGATGTGACATATGCTTCTCCCAGGTAGAACTATAAACCAATATATAATCCAAATAGATAATAACAAATGAATCTAGATAAGGGCATAAAACTCCATTCATCAGTCTCATAAATGTAGCTGGTGCATTTCATAAACCGACTAGCATAACCAACCACTCATACAAACATTTCCTTGTCTTGAAGGCAATCTTCCAGTTATATTCTTCTTTGACTTGTACCTGGTGATATCCTGATTTCAAATCCATATTGGTGAAGTAGTTGACATGATGAAACTAATCCAATAGATCATTGATCCTTGGCAGGGGGTACTGATTCTTCAGTGTAATATTTCTCAATGCCCTGTAATCAATACACATTCTCCAAGTTCCATCCTTCTTGGGAATAATTATGATGGGTGACCCACAAGGTGAGGTACTTGGTCGAATTACACCATGATCCAACAACTACTACAATTTATTCTTTACTTCATTCACTTCCAAAACAAAATGTCTATACAAGCCAATATTGGGTAATGGGTAGTCTGGAAACAATTGTATGTCGTGCTCCACTTTCCTCTTGGGTGGTATCCCTTTAGGCTTATGGAACAATCCTTTGTATTTATGTAGCAACTGCTGCAACTATTGTTTATTCTCTTTAGTACACCCTTCCAGGGATTCCTTCACTCTCAATGACTCATCATTAGACTGATTTTCTCTTAATAAAAGTAAAACATATTTCTTACTAGAAGTAATAAACTTCTTGGCTTGATTGGCACTTACTAGTGAGATTTTTGACTTGCCTTTATGTGCATTGATGATGTAGGACTTCCCATCCTTGATCAATCAATATTAGTTGGCTCTTCGTAGAAATATTACATCCCTCATATATATGTAATGGATTCCAAACACTACTCCACATACATCAAGGGGTACTACATCCAATTCCACTTTATCAATAAAATCAACACTTATATCAAATTTAATATTACACTGTTTTGTTACCTTTATCTTTTCATCCTTGTTTACCCAACCCAATGGATAGGGGTTAGGATGATTGTGAACCTCCAATATAAACGTGTTGACCATATCTGTTGCTATGATATTAGATTGTGAACCAAAGTCGAACAAAGCATCTATCTTGGTCTTCTTGACCTGAATCTTGATATGGAAGAGCTTAGTCATCTCCTTGGATGCCCTTCTTTTGGCCTATGTTTTCTAGGTACTGTGCCTGTACACATGCCTCATACGCCATCCTTGGCTTGAAGAGAATCACCTACTTTTGTAGATCACTATGTAAACCCCCTAGATAGTTGAGTAGTGCATCGAGGTTCTTGGGAGAGATACCCAACTTGATGGCCATATTTCTAAACTCAATGGTGTACTCTTGTACACTCCGCCCATGCCTATGCCTGAATTAGTGTCACCAGATCCATTGTTCCTCTACATACTTGATAGGGTAAAATTGGGACTTAATGATGGTTTTTAAGTCCTCCCACCTAGTTATTGGTGGATCACCCTCCAACCTAAGTGTTTCCGTATGTATTTCCCACTAGGTTAAAGCATGGCCCTCTAACTTCAATCTAGAAAATGAAATATTCTTCTCTTCATATATATGGTTGTTGATGTTTGAGTCTGCTAAGATAGAAACAACAACCTCACGAGGATATGAATCCCACTGCATTTTTATAGAGGTGGTACTCCTCTTTGGCTAAAATATATTTCTTGAATATCTTGGATTAGGGAGAATGCTAAACAACAAACCCTAGATATTTATTGCTTGGATTTATACATAAAATATTTCTTCAATAACCTAATATGATCTTTATATGCAACAACAAGTATTTTAACAATACGTATTTTAACAATAAAAAGATTGAAGGAGGGCTTTAATATCATAATATCTTTGTGCTCAACATCATATGTAAAACCTTCTTAATCACATATAAATAGTAAATGCATCCATATATTCTCACGATAAATAGGAAATAAACGTTTTGATCATCTCAAATAATTTTAAAAGAGTATTGTAGTTAAAACAAAAGAGAATTTTATAAGCATACTTAAAATATCTCACCCTCATAAATCCCAAGATCTGAAACATCATTGAAGTCATTCCCAGAAGTAATCCTTTGTGGAGTTTCATTCATGAAAGATATTCAACAATACGCAAATATCTGACAGTAACATTCATGGCTATAAATTATCCATGATCAAATAAGAAATGTCTTTGAATAATTCAATAAATAACAATGGAGACTCAATCCCATGCTTGTCTTAGAAATACAAACATAGAGCCATAAGAAATCAATGTAGTAGAAGAAAAGAAATTGCGAAGATGGAGATTTATGTTTTTTGATCAGAAGCTTGGTTGTATTTTCATGGGTTATCCTTTATTTTCTAATATTATGCCCCTATTTTATGATTATTCAACCATTGATGAAGCCCTTTCTTTCCCTTTAAAAATTAGATCTTCTAACTACTTGAGTAGTTAGGGTTTTTCCCTTCTTGAATTTCCCATACACTTTTCTTCTTGAAATATTCTCTTTAAATAATGAATTAATTAAGTATCATTAATGAATTTACATAATTTATATTCATATCTTGAAATAGGTCCTTTTCCATCTTTAATAAAAAAAATTTTATTAAACTTTTATTTTCAAAAAATTAATTAATTGCCATTTTTGAAGGGGGATTGTGTTTTGATTTTATGAATAGGATATCCACATTTTCAGTCATTGAAACCAATAGAAATGTGATATTCATCGTCTTGTATTTCCAGCTATATAAATTTTGTCCAAATCCGACTCCCGGATCTCAATTCATGAGCTCATGAAGTTGAGTTGTCATGTAGGCTCATCAAAAAACAAGCTAACTATTATTTTAATTTTTGGGAAAAATGTGGTCGATTTAATCCCTTGAAACCTATATCATCATATTCCTTGTCGAAATTCTTTTCCAACGGTATAAAATTTGTGTGATTTTGTTTCCCAAAGCTCAATTTATGGCCTCTGCAAAATCATTGCTCAACAATCGTTGATTGAGTCTACGGGAAAATGTGGGCCCTTTATTTAATTTTGTTTTTCCATCTTAAGAATTCAATTTTTTTTCCATAAAAGGTTATCCCACATGCATTGGGATATTAGAGTCTTAATGGTATATAATACTAAGTGTATTATATACTTAGTAAGAAATATTAAGAGAAGATTATGGAGCTTTGAGAGCTTTACCTCCCCATAGGATATTGATTAATAAAATATTATTTTGACCAAAATTATCCTCCACCTACACCCAGTCAACATGATGATTCAGCCATCCAAACGTCACCATGTGGTTAGTGAATTATCTGCCACATGTAACCAATAAGAATATCCCATGTGTCACAAGTTGTATGCTGCTATGTGTCTCCAATAATTAAGTGCCATGTGTAGTGTTCTTATTGGATGCCATATGTAATGAATAGCGTGCTGCCATGTGTAATGAAATAATTGGTTGGAAAAATGAAACATTTTGTTGGTTAATAATTCATGTATGAAATTAAAATATAGTTTAATTATAAGGCTTAAGTGGGAAAGGTGAATGAGAGGGGGTAGGAGTGGGTCATGTATGAAATTAAAATATAGTTTAAGTATAAGGCTTAAGTGGGAAAGGTGAACGAGAGGGGGTAGGAGTGGGTAGTTAGGGAGGGGGATAAATGAGGGGAGAAGAGGTGATGGGGTGACATAGGGTGATGTGGGGGGGTAATATGTAGGCATAAAAGTTAGAACATGGTGGTTTTGTGGGGAAGGGAAGTGAGGAGATGAGTCTGCCAACCCACAAGCCCGATGGTTTACAAAAATAAACTAAGTGTTAAGTGAGTGGAGTGGGGGAAATAAAATGAGTGGAGTGTCAGGTTAGGAGAGAGAGGTGAGGGGGAGGTAATGAGTCCACCAACCCGCTAAATAATGAGTTCACGAGAAATGTGTGAAAAAACTAAGAATGGGGAATAAGTGTGGAGTATGAGAGGGGAGGATGGAGTATGGAAGGGGAGTGAGGGAGGTATAAGGAAAGTAACCCGCTAAATAATGATTTCACGAGAAATGTGTGAAAAAACTAAGAATGGGGAATAAGTGTGGAGTATGAGAGGGGAGGATGGAGTATGGAAGGGGAGTGAGGGAGGTATAACAAAAGTGGAGGGTGGAGGACGATGAGTGGGAGGTAAATACAAATAAAACTAAGTATGGAAACAAGAGAAGAATATATGTATGAAAGTAGAGTTTGAAAATGAGACTAAGTATGGAAGAGGTAGTATGGGAAAAGAGATGAGAGAAGAGTGGAGAATGGAGGGTGTGGTGAGTCAACCCACCATTCTATAATAAGAAGAAAATCATGGGTCTTGAGCCCAAAAAAATTGAAGAAAATAACAGTCTTGGGCTCGAAAATTTAAATGTAGTTCCAAGAGATTAGCTTTATTCCATATGGAAGAAGCACCATTTTCTGCTTAAATGAAAACTTAGATATCTTGAGCATACAAACTCAGATTTCGAATCCAAAAAATATGTGATGAATTTGAGACAGAGGGATACACAATGAACTCATTATCATTAAAAAAAATTCTTCTTTTAATATCATTTTTTTATTATTCTAGGAGCGTGAAAATATAGATGACCAAATTTTGGTCAACAACGATGAACGTTAAAATAAACTTCTAGTTGTTGCAACCAAGGATTCAATTTCAATGTATCGATCTCACCTTGATATGGTTTTATTTCCACTTTCACTTCCATATTGAATAGGGATTGTGAAGGGCTCACAACACTCGAACTTGACTCCTCTTTTTTAGATTCTTTCCATTATTCCTTTTCTTCTTGATCTTCCAATTTCCCCTTTGATCTATTCTTTGAGTTAGAGCTTCCATCATCTCCGAATGATTTGAGGTTGCTTGCTAGAGCCACTAGAGGAGGTTCATATTGTGACTGATGTTAGAAACTTGTGCTTCCAACCGCTCAAGTATCTCTTCTGTTGGATCTCGATGGTTATTATGAATAGACTCGTCCACCATGGCTAGGGTTTCTTTGACTTCTCCTTAACTTGATTCTTGGATCTTGCAACTTCCAAAAAATACCCAAAATAAAAACCTTCTCTGATACCAATATGATTTGTAAACTAATGTGGATATTCCACTAGAAGAGTTTGTCACAACAAATATAATAAAATACTGAAATCTTTACTATTAAGGTTAATTTCCTTTAGATCTCAAGAATATTTAGTTACTGATAAAATAGATAAAACAAAAAAAATTTAGAGAACAATAAAACACGTTCACACCCTCCATGAATAAACACAATATATGACCTGGGAATCCGATACGAGAGAAACCCTAGCTAGAAGGTTAGGCTACTCTGCTTTCTTTTCTCTGGTAAAGAAATGATGCAAGTATAAAGAAAGAGGCAGTCTTTGTGGAGTTTCCTTTGACCTGTGGCCTATATGGCTGCTATAGAATCTCTCCTCCTATTTTATGCTCACATAATACCACCCTCAAATGTTTTTCTTAGCTATGGAACAAGATACAATGAAAAATAATGGAACCCCTTCTCCTTCTAGTGGCCTGATAGTCATCTAAGGATAGGTTTTTGACTTCCTCAACCTTCAATTGTGATAAGGTTTTGGACCTTCTAGAATTTTCTAAGAAAATACACTATGTGGCTAGCCCCACATGTCTAAGTAATGGAGGCTGACATGGAATCCACTCACACCATGGTGATCAATATGGTATGCCAACTTTTGGGAGGCGTAACTCTCTTATACAAACTCTAATTGGCGAATGGTCCGTGTTGTTGGAAATGTATCGACGTTTATAATTTATAATCTTCCTTCATTGTAAGTTTTGGACAAAAAAAAGGTCGTTTGATGCCCTAAAATGGCTCTAGAATATTTTTGACTATTTTTTGGACACATTTCCAAATTTGGAGCAGCTATCGAAATGGCCTTGCAAGTTGATTCCTCCAGTTTTCCACCCCAAAAGTAGTGAGATAGATGAAAAATAAAATAATTATCTAATCCATATCAAGGTTTCTAGGGCATGTGAGACCTCCATGGAGGATCCAGTTGATTCAACAGGTTTTACTATAGTGATAGAGGAGGCAACTAACCAAGAAGAATGGGGAGTAGGATCTGCTCAATCACAGAGGGAGTAGACAATGAGGTAGATTGGAGAATGATATTTTATCTAGTGATAAAATTCATGGACCCATTCACCATAGTGACATAGGGACTATCTAGTCAGGAGGATTGGAGTGTAGATGAGGTGGCATATCTAGTGCAAGAGACAAAGATATTTCTACTATTCCATAAAATGGTGTATCTAGATGTTGGAGGATGGAATACATCCCTCACTAAGAGGGAGTGTTGATTTGTGTAGATTCAAGAAGGTATTATCACGTGGCCTAGGTTCCAGACACATGGGAACCATCATGTGCACCACATCAAACTTTCATTTAGGTGAAAACACCCTTGGAATGAAGTTGGTGCTTCATGGGCTTGACGACAAGATTTGTGGGTTTGTGATGGGGCTTCACACCCACATAGAAAGACTAAATTGGTGTTGACTTATGTAGGGGATTTTGACCCACCCCTTGGACTTGTATAAATAAATATCAAGTCATTGTGACATTTGATCATTGTGGTGACATTGTGAGAAGAGTCTTTGGTGATTTCAATCTAGCTGGTTGGTGACCTCATTCCAACCATGGAGGAGGCTGAGAGGTATTATTTTTTGTTGTTCTATTCTTGTTTTGGGTAGGTACCTTGCTGGAGAAGAGGGTTGAGTAGGGAATGAGCATCAATATTTCTATTTTTTGTGTTCTTGGTAGGTTTCCTCTTGAAAAGGAAGATGAGTGAGGTTGGCAGTAGAGGATGGAGGTTCAACCTTGTAGAGAAGGGAAGTTGCAGGGGTAAGGAAGGTCGTAGGCCTATTCTGGGCCACTGTAGGGGTCAAGAGAGGCCTGGTTTAGGTGCAACTTACCCAAGGAAGATAGTCGTAGGTCCTAGAGGAGACAACAACCCTATAGCAACAATTTTGGTGTCTAGACAGGGCGTTACAACAATATTGAGGGTTGGGCATGTGACCATCAATAGAGAAATACTAGTACAATATTCTAATAGATCTGGACATGTGGCTAGCAACAATGACACGGATGTTAGAGGGTCAGACAAAGCTGACAGAGGGATGGTATAACATGATGACAACAAAGTACAACTACAACAAACTTTAGTACAATAGGTATAAAGGATCAGACATTGGATGTCATCGGACTAATTGGTAGGTGCAGACACTAACTGATCTCCCTAGATCCACCTGGATCTAGAACAAAATAGGACAGGACACGACTCTTTCCCTAAGTTTTGACCATTAAATTGACTAGGATGAGGGAACAAATAACATACCTTATTATCTCTTCCTAGGGTCTTTGTTGCTCCCGCTTTGATCCAGTTCTCTCGTGAAGTCAAGACCAAGACAACACAAACCAACCAAAGTGAAGATAGCACAATATATTCAACAGTCAACCTATGTGTATGATCAAGGAATTACACAATAAAGTGGAAATAGCTTTATGCGAAAGGGACATGCCACTGTATCATATTAATGGAAATTAAAGATTACAACCTAAGCCTTGATGTCGCAAACTTCCTTTCGATGGCTCTTGGCTCCGACACACACACTTGCTCAATCCTTGTATGAAGAAGATCAAATCCTCTTGATAGACTTGCTAGAGTCTCCAAACTGTTGTTCAATGCTAAGTCCTTCACACAATTCTTTCACCAATTCTCCAATGAATCTTGCTTAACCTTTTCCATGAGAATTCCCTCAATATATAGGAGAGAATGAATTAGTTACTTGGATAAGAATGATCCCACAATATCAGGGAATCCAGTACAAGGATAACCATTTGAATGCCAACCCATCCTTCTAGAAGATTCCCTTCTAGAAACATTGAGAATTCATCTTTTTCCATACTTTAGGAAGAGTTCGCACCCTAACTATTCAACACATTGCGAGAAGTTCGCAGCCTGCAAGAATGGGTCATTCTCGCACCCAAATGTACTAGCAGCCTGCGAACCTTCTTCAAAAATGAGTTTTCTGGGAAGAGATGAAAGTAACTTTTCTCAGGAGAAATTTCTTATGAAGAGACTGAGTACACCATCATCAATACATCATCATGATGACCAAAATCATGGGTAACAGAATTCCCCCCAAAGTATGAGGTTGGAACCAGTGACAACCGAAAGACTTTGTAAGCTGCATGTGTGTGTCGGAAACCAGGAGCACACCTAATCGGAAACCTGTGAACAACCAAGCATTTGCAGAATATCATATATACCAATTCTAAGGTAGGCATTCCCATACTCAGATCATAGACTGATGACATTATAGACATGGGTCATAGCCACCAATCATACACTGTGTATCCATGCCATCAAAATATAGCATAGCCACCAGGAATACACTGTGGATCTATGTGAAAAATTCAAATTGAGACGACATAGCCACGAGACATACACAATGGATCTATGTGTTGCAAATTATAAATACTCCATCGCAACTTGGACAAAAGAGATGATATCCAAGGTCTTCAATCTCGTCACCCAAAGTACGAATCTAACCATATGATTACATGTGTTGAAGTCGAACATGGCAGAAACCACTTGATTACCGGTCATTGATGAAACCGTTAACAAGTGTGAGGGAAATCACCATTGATGTCAATGACTCCCAAGGTACCCTAGTACAATCCATCGAGTGTGAATGAA
>ML802164.1:19795-37564 GCA_009831015.1 Picea engelmannii | reverse complement strand
GTGTTGAAGTCGAACATGGCAGAAACCACTTGATTACCGGTCATTGATGAAACCGTTAACAAGTGTGAGGGAAATCACCATTGATGTCAATGACTCCCAAGGTACCCTAGTACAATCCATCGAGTGTGAATGAATGAGTTGAATTCAAACATCTGATGGAATCTTTCAATCAGGGGTCAATGATGTAAACCCATTGTCGAAAGCGAGGAAACCTGCCATTGAGGCATGCAAGCTCCAAGGTGCCAAATAATTTCTAAGTCTTGATTCTGGATAATGAGTTGAAGTCGACGGAACAAAACTCGTCACAGGAGGGCCTTGATGTATCCCCCATCAATGACACGAAATGAGTAACAGATTTTGAAGGTGAAACAGAGTATGATGTGAATTGGACTGGACACAGGGAAGGCCGACACAGAGAGAATGGATAATTGCAAATGGCTGACTCAATATAGGTTTCAGATGGAATTCTCTTGAACATATGAACAACACGACCAATGATTTGTTAGAATTGACTCAAAGACGACACAAGGAATTACCTTGTATCAAATCGAATGAGAGACAAATGGATTTCCCAAACCGGCTTCAAATGATGAATAGCGGGTGTCATGTTCAAGAGCGACACTTACTGCCAATCAATACGAAGATGAAAACATATCCCTTTCCCAAATTTTCCCCCACCATTTCTGGCGAGTACCTCTTTATTTTTACGCAAGCTTGAGGAGGATAACATATGCTTATTGATGTAAGCTCATCCTTCGGATGAGTCCCTCAGAGTATGTTTAACGAACCCTAAGAAGGAGTGGTTCGGTCCCATCACGGGTCTGTCAATGTTTGTTTAACGAGTCCAGAGATAGAAAACTCGAAGGTTTTTCATGATTATAGAGTCTGGAAAAACACTTAAAAGAGAACTCTCTCAGTTCCTTTTTCGTAAAATAGTCTGGATGAGACAGAAAAAGAGATAAATTATCGCTCATTAGACGCTTACTTTAGATACTTTATCGAGCGTAAAAATAGCAAGGTCGCTCGGCTATCTTTTCATGTTTAGAGAGTCTGAAAAGAGCTTAAAGAGAACTCCAGGGGGGTTCCTTTTTCGTATAACCTTGTTGAGCCCGAAAAAGTGATAAAAGTATGCTCAATCGTGTTCTCATGTATTTTCGAGCACGAGAATGGACAAAGACCACGCTCAAGGTTTTATACAAAAACCATAAAAAAAAATCAAAACACGTGACGACAAAGAAAAAATATGTCTGCATTCCTGTATAGAAACCTCGAGGTCATTACGCCTGCAAAAGTTACACTCAAAATGACATTAGGGATTAGGGTTTAATAGTTAAATAACCATAAAAAACCAAATGACATAGCAAAAGTAAATAAAAAGGAGTAAATAATCTTTTTACCATATCATTTTACCTTTCCACTATTTGAGCTCAAAAAACCCCTCTTTTACCCTCAAAGTTTGGCGTTAGATTGCAGGAGTTACGAGCATTTATTCAGCGAGTTGTTAGCGACGGTGAGGTAGGCTCTTTTTTCTTAACACTTTCATGGTTTAATTTTGCAATTTCATTGGTTAAAATTTCATTTTTAAGTTGATTTTTGGAGCCCTACTTGTGCGCTGCCATTCTCGCAGGCAGGCTACACGGGACCTGTGAGAATGGGGCATTCTCGCAGGTGAGCCTAAGGCAGCCTGTGAGGTTCTCACACTGTGCACACAGGGCACTTGCGAGAATCGCAAAGCTCAATTTTTTTTTTTTAAATTACCCGATGAACAAGAACCAAATCATGAAAAAAGTTGCTAATCTTCTTTTTGTGTTCATTATGCAGATAATTGGCCATCAAAATGGTGCTTGAATGGTGCGAAAGGGAGCACGAAGAAGACAATGCAATTGCCAGAAATCATCCACCTACTATTGCTGCTTTGAGAAATTGTGGCCTCCTGAAGTACTTTCGCATCCCGGGCATGAGGGCCCAAGTCAGGTTGTTAGAGTACCTGGTGCATATGTGGGACCCTGATCAACAGGTATTTCATGTGGGGGTCCACACATTGTCCTTAGATATTGAGGACATTTAATTTTTGACTGGATTGTCACAGCAGGGGTACTATGTGAGCCTGACTGGTAGTAGAGGTGGTGGGTTGTAGATGAGTGAGTACTGTCGTTTACACTGCATTCCCAAGGATGAGCGAAAGAAAGGAAAAGTAGCTATTTGGGGGGTCGATATTTGACGCTCCGTACTATCCTATTCACCATAGCTCTAATGGATAGGAGTTCTACTCCTCACATGGCGTTACAGAGTTACTTATAGTATGCTATTTAGTGTACTGAGCCTCGGGTGTTCAACTGGGCAGATGCAATGCTTCGTAGAGTAAAAAGACAGTTGACCAAATGCAGACGAGGCAACCTGAAGAAATTCGGGTACAGATCTTTGTTGGTCTCCTTCTTCCTTGAGAGGGTCCCATTACTGAGGCTACAGGTTGAGTGGAATATATCGGCTCCTAGGGATCCAAGGATGATGAGATGGTGTCAGCTTATGGCCGAGCATGTGGTTGGACCGATCATCAAGTATGATGATACTTTCTTTGACTGGCTTCAACCACAGCTGTTGATGGTTGACTACTATGCTTATGCCGGGTTGGATTTCCGACGAGATCCGGACTTAGTACTGCCAAAGGATGCTCAGTGGGGGGACCTTGGTAAGAAGTACACACATTTTTCTTTTTAAATGTTTTTGTGAATTTTTATCATATTCAAATGTTTTTGTTTTATATGTTTGTCCAAAGACTAATACAAAATTCATTTTTGATAACATAGATGTTGGACCTTACCGACCTCCTGGTACTTCTCCCATTCAACGGTGAGGAGAGGTAGAAACAGTGCCACAATATGCCAAGGATTATCAAGTGGTGGAACAAAATCTAGAGGGCCTGACCGTAGATATTCCAGACATGCCTCTGGAAGAGGTTCCACGACGCGATCAATGTCATACTGTAGGAGTATCAACATCCATGAGTCGACTTCTCCATAGGGTTGCTCGGGAAGTCATGTGTTACCGTGAACGTCATCCATGACGTCACTTTGTAGAAGCTATGAGCTTCAGATTTTGACATTTTGGTGTTTGGACAAACTTTTTTTTGTAAAAAACTCTTTTGATCGTTATATATACAGACGACTTCTATCAGTTTACCTTATATTGTGTGAATATTGATGTGATTGATTTATAAATGATTCAAATGTCTGTCCAATACATAATTAGCCAATGCATTTGTTAATGTATTTAGACATCTAGGAATATGTTGATATTCAATGTGATCAAAATAACGTTCCAAGCGGCGAATTCGCAAATATACCCGTAACAAAGTAGGACTTCGAATAGTGTAGATATTACTTAACTGTAGTACTACAAGCTGCGAATCAAGTCACACAACCAAATGACGAATTCTGAGCGAGATAGCATCAAACAATAATTCAATAACGGTTCTATACTCTGCAATGTTGTTGATCGCACGACCGAGGCACACACCTCGTAAGGAGACAAGTTCATTTGTAGGGGCGTAAATTTCCCACACAACGGAAGCAAGGTTCTGAGTACTACGGCTAGCGCTATCAGTGAAGCCAATATAGGGTAGCAAAGACTCCGACATCTGGAAATCAAACACAACATCACATAAGGGCAGAGACCAGATAACGACAAACGAAAGCTATAGTAACACACAAAAAGTATGATACATTAAAAATACAAGTACTTGTGCACAGATGATTTTATGCATAGTACTTCTTCAAGTATAACCCATTCCTGGGTTCACTCAAAGGGATACCATCGTAATCTACCAACTCATAAGCTCCTTTTTCCAAAACTCGTCGAACGATATAAGGACCTCACCACATGGGTTCGAATTTCCCAGATCCTAACATATCTCGATCTTTTTCATAGATAAGAACAAGATCACCTTCGGAGAAAACGCGAGGCTTGACATGCTTGTCGTATTGGGCCTTGACACGTTTTTTCTGAGCTTCTATGACTAGGGTGGCATCACGTCGAGTTTCATCTAATTGCATAAGATATAATAGACGTTCTTCCTCAGCAGAAGTGTTGGGTAGGAGTTCAACAACTAGTTTTAAATAAGGTATCTCGCATTCAATAGGGAGAATGACTTTCATACCATAGACTAACCAAAAAGGTGTAAACCCAGTAGCGGACTTGATGGATGTCCGGTATGCCCACAATGTCGAAAACAACATTTTGTGCCAACTTGTTTTATGAATCCCTATCATTCGTCGGAGCATAGTTATGAGAACTTTGTTGATTTCTTCGACCTGGCCGTTGGCTTATGGATAATATTGTGTTGAGTTATCATGGCGAAGACCCAACTTTTCAGTAAGTTCGGACATCATAAAATTCCTAAAGTGGCTACCGTGATCAGTGACGATAGCTTGGGGAACACCAAAATGAGCTATGACGTGATTAAAAAGGAACAATGCTGTGGTCTTTCCAGTGTTTTCAAATGTTGGCATCGCCTCGGCCCATTTCGTAAAGTAATCAATGGCTACAATAATGTAACCATGCCCCCCGGTCGAGTGAGGGTGACATGTCATGAAATCGATGCCCCATTTCACAAAGGGACCAACTGAGACCACAGGGTGAAGAGGAGCAAGATGTGACCAAATTTTCTGATTATAGGTCTGGCAGGCATGGCATTTCTGAATGACGGTGATGTAGTCATTAAACAAAGAAGGCCAAAAATACCCTGCACGTAAGATCTTCTAGGCAGTAGCATACCCAGACATATGACCACCACATGCTCAAGAATGGTAGTCATTCAGAGCTTTCTCGGCTTTGTCGAACGTTAGACAACGTCGAAAAACAGAGTCAATCCCCCGACGATAAAGAGTATCCCCAAGGATAATGTATTGACGAGCTTGATAGCGTATTCGATGTCATTCAGTACTGGACAAATTTGGCCGAAAACTCTGGGTTTGGAGATATATAATGATATCCCCATACCAAATATCATCAATGCTAATAAGGAAAAGAGATTCATCGGGTAATGAATCAACTGCTACATTTTCTGTTGTAGAATGGGGAAAATTGCATATCAACTCAGTAAAA
Source organism: Picea engelmannii (assembly GCA_009831015.1). Classification (NCBI taxonomy): domain Eukaryota; kingdom Viridiplantae; phylum Streptophyta; class Pinopsida; order Pinales; family Pinaceae; genus Picea; species Picea engelmannii. Next base: position 32,461 of record ML802164.1, on the reverse strand, counting down.
ACTAAGGACTTCTTGGACTTGGCGAGGTCGAATTCCAAGTCAAACTCCTGGAGTATCACAATCCATTTGGAGTATTTTCCCCCTAGAAATTGACGTGTCAAAATGTGTTGCATAGGGTTGCAATGAGAAATCACTGTAGTCTTGCGTGAGAGGATATAGTGACGGAAGCGTTGGATGGCTTGGACGACAACCAAAGCCAGTTTCTCGACATGTTGATACTTGATTTCAGTCGGCGTGAGACTTCGAATCAAGTAGTAAATAACATGTTCGTCGTGAGCATCATCCTCTTGGACGAGAACCATGCCAATGGTGTAATCCGAGGAAGCAAGATAAAGGAAATAATCGCGACTGTAATCGGGGGGAAAGAGAAGTGGAGCTCGCGTCAGGGATAACTTCAAAGCTTCAAAATCATGGTTGGCAATGGTATCCCAGACTAACTCTGAATCCTTTTTTAATAGCCACGTAAATCCACGAGTGATCTCGGCATAATTTGGGATAAAATGACAAAGAAAGTTTGCTTTCCCCTGCAAACTTTGTAACTGGCGTAGTGTAGAAGGAGGAGGGAGATTAAGGATCGCCTCAACCTTCAAAGGATCCACCCGGATCGCTTGACGCGAAACGATAAAACCTAGAAGACAGCCGGATTCCACACATAAAACACACTTATGAGGATTTAAACGTATACGGTAGAACCAACAACGAATGAAAATGGCTCGGAGGTGGGTTGGGTGATCGACTCTGCGCATAGAATGAGTGGGTAAATCGTCCAAATATGGTTGAACGATGTGCTTGATATCATGAAAAGAATAAGACATAGCATGTTGAAAAGTGGCGCCAGCGTTCTTGAGACCGAAAGGAAGTTTTCGATATGTAAAAGTACCCCAAGGACAAATAAAAGCAGTCTTATGTTGATCCTTGGGAACGATGTTAATTTGATTATATCTGGAGAAACCATCCATGAGAGAGAATATTTCACTTCCGGCGCAGTCATCGACAATCTGATCGACGAAAGGGGTAGGAAAGTTGTTTTTTGGACAAGATTTATTGATATCCCTATAATCAACACATACACAAATTGTACCTTGTTTCTTGTCAATCAGGACAAGATTGGAAACCCAGTCTGTGAGAGCCATCGGATAAATAAAGTCGGCTTTCAGAAGTTTCTCGACTTCAAGTTTTATAGCAACCACTTTACGTTGGTGAACTGGAGGAAGGCGTTGCCGGACGGTTCTAGTGTTAGGGTATGTCTTAATCTCATGTATCACAATCTCAGGGTCAATACCCGACATTTCTTCGTAGCTCCAGTCGAAGATTTCAAGAAACTCTTTGAACAGGGATGTATAGGTGACTATTTCGTCAGGGGAACACAAAGCTCCAATATGGACATTTTCGACGATTCTAGGTTTAATGGATATGTCAAGGGGAATAGTGGGTGAGATATTACTTAATTTCCCTTCGTCAAACACATCGTGTGCAAACTCGGGAACAGTGGAGATGACAACAATGGTCGACGGAGTCGAAATCCATTGGTAGTTCTCAAGAGTATGTTGCTCCAGAAAGAGGATGGAACGATGATGCCCATCATCCCAAGGGGTGTCCTCCATGACAGACATGATCATATCATCAGTGGGAAAAATAACACGAAAAGGATCGGGATACACCTCATCAAGAGAGGGGGTAGAGGATGTTGTCGATTGAATGGCCTGGTAGGTGGATTCAACTGGACTTAACGACTTTTCGTTGCTGAAACGAAGATAATCTCTAGGGTCAGGGACTATCCAGGGGTCATGAGATGCAGGAAGTGCGTGAGGCGAAGTGGAGATCATGTTGATAGAAGCAACAGACTAGCGCGGAACATCGGGCGGTGGAATGGGGAAATTACCCATTAACGAGGAGTCCTTTAGAAGGCCTACACTGATGTTCTCATAATCCGGTGGGGTTTTACCAATAAATGGTACATTTCCAGTATGGGTATCAGAATTGAAGAAGGCAAGTTGGTCGACAGTAACAACCTTTCCTTGATGAGGGAAACATACTACATGGAAAAGTGTCGACACAACAACGTGCATGGAATCGATCCAACTGCGGCCAAGCAAAATATTATAATCAAGGGGAGCGTCAAAGACTTCCACTTCAACTTGGACCGTCTTACCTTCTAACATGATGGGCAACGAAGGAAGGAAACCATAGGGATTAAAACCAGAGCCATTGAAGGCTTTAAGAGTGTTCTGGGATTCATTCAAAGAAGGAGAGCCAATGGATTTCCAGCAAGCAAGAGACAAGACACACGTCGAGGCACCCTCATCGATGACAGCTCGGAAAATGTTTTTGTCAGAGACAACCACTTGGATCTCGAACGCAAGTTGAGGGGGTAACCTTGGAATGTGATCTTCCAAGTCAAAGATTATTAAATTCGTATCCGTCGGGTCAATTCCACCGATAGCTTTCAACAATGCCTTCCGTTGTGCAGGACAAGTTTGAAGGACTTCAAGGGCTAACATCGCAGAAGGTGCTTGGGCCAGATCTTCAACAATGTTTTAGTTCTGGGCCGCACGAGCATGAGGATTGAAAGCTAATTTCTGAATGACACCTTTTGGGGGGGGTCGTAGAACTATTTCGAGGCTCGGTCATTCGATATGAAGAGGATCGTTGGTAGGTGGAGTCGCTGGAGAGGGTTGTACCAAAGAAGGGGGTAAATTGTCAACCTTCTCCTTAGAGGGAGAATAATCTTTGGCTCGAGTAGTGAGTGCTACGTTGTTCTGCTTAGAATCGCCAGTACACATCAAAACATATGATGTAGTAGAAGAAGAGGGTTGGTCATGAATGGCCAACTGAGCCTGTTGTTGAGATGGGAAGGGTTGGGACAAGACAGCCGATTTAGGTGGTTTTGGAGCTCCTTGAAGGAACTTAGTGACCTCGGCACGTTATGGACAATCCTTCATGCAGTGATCATCACCACAGATAAGGTAAGGGTATCGTGGTTTGCGCTTATCCCGGTCATCAATAGGGGTAGTTTTGGTTTTCTCTGCTTGGGAATTATTTTTGCCCTCCTTATTCTTGCCTCTCCCCTTTTTAGATTTTTTTTTACCGACTGGGGTAGATTGGACAGTATTTACCTTAGAAGTCTTGCTGGTGGGAGTGGTAGGAGATAGAGCATTTTGAACATTAGAAGAAGCAGATTTAGGCTTTGTGCTTGAAGCGAAATGTGATTGGGCTTGGGCAGTACCAATCAGACCGTCAGCTGCATGCGAGGCAGCTGGAGTAGTTGATGTGCTGGAAGTATTAGGATGAGGTAAGTCAGGTAGTAAATCATAAAGGGTTCTCGTTTGTGAGTAAACGAGGTCACGATATTGAGCACGACTTATAACTTTCTCTTCTGTGACTACGCCACCCATGGCAGTGTCCTTACCGATTTCATTCACAAATGATTTTGTAAACCATTCTGCCAGTAACTGATCGGGAAGCTCAAGTTTAATGAGACGTCGTCGCCTTCACCACTCATGGATGTGATCAGATATATGAGTGCCTTTAGTCTGTTTGAAGGAAGTCAAAATCTCGGTCCCCGTGTCATAACGGATTGGTAACTGGTAATGCGTAAGGAAATCCATAGCTAGGGTGTTGAAGTTAGAGAAGAAACCTCATGGAAATTTGATATACCACTTCATAGAAAAACCGGTAAGGGTTCGCTGAAAAAGACGTAAACAAATAGAGTCATCCATCAATGAGTTGGATGAGCACCATAGGTGAAAAGTCATCACGTGATTGTTTGGGTCCTCTCCCACTTTGTCGTCGAATTTAGGAATGTCCGAAGGAAGCTTGGCTAGAATAACAGGCCATTGGGGAGAGTGACGAATAGGATCATTTAAAATCCGTGACAAATTTGGCAAATCCAAAGTGACGAGAAAGGGTAATTTTCGGTTCACTTGCGAGTATTGTTGGCTTTGGGGAGGAAGTCCTGTCGGCAAGCCAGTAGGACCATAAGCAGTCTGCATATAATGTGAATACCCAGGCATATTCGGTGGTTGTTGGAGAGGATAGTAGCTCATAGGAGTATACCCTGGAATAGGGGCTTGAGTTTGAGCATTCGCCCCCCAAATGGGATTGAATGAATTGGGATATGGTTGGCCCATACTAGGGGGTGTTACTGACGTAGCTGGAAACTGTTGCCCCCCAATCGATTGAGAAGGATTTTGTATCAACTGATTCCAATACTGAGCCAAGGACATAGGTATGTTTTTCCCATAAGGTGGGGTCGGTCCTCCTGTCGAAGGTGGTGTTCCAATTGGGGGTTGTTTTCCAAAAGGAATTTTCCCACTGAGAGGGGGTTGTGTCATACCACCTTGGTGGAATTGTCCACCAACTGAAAACTAGTAATTTGGAGTGAAGGACAGAATAGCACCACTAGGATTAGGATTTCCAGTAGAGGACGAAGAAGGTCCTCCAAAAGGAAATTGAGGGAGTGTTGGGACAAAACTAGGAAGAAAGTGCCCAGAAGAAGAAGGACCACTAGGAGAGACGGATGGAGTTTGCGCAGGAGTAGGAATGGAAGCATTCAACGCACGGTATCTAGGTGGTAGTGTCGGAGTGACATTGGGCGTTCGCGATGTGTTGATGGGAGCAAGACTAACCGTAGTAAACCCAGTTGGAACACTCGTAGTAGTTGTAAGATGGGCCATTTCGGCAGGGGCGATAAAGTGATAAGAGGTAGTCAACGGTATTGTCTCTGGACTAGATATTTCAGAAATCACATGTGGATTGATTTCGGAAATCACAGGTGAACCTGGACCAAAAAGGTCCCGGCGGAAAACACCTGTAGACCAAAAAAGATCTTGGCCTTCTATGCCTGGAAAGGGTCCAACTGGTGATCCAAAAGATGTAACAACTAATTCTTCGGAATAATTTAGTCGCATAAACGGTCGCTCGGAATCAGGGTGAAGTTGAAAGTCCTCTCGAGTATTAGTAATTCGGAAATGTTCTAGAGATTCAGTTCATTCCACTTGTGGTGTGGTGGCGAATGTGACTTCACTTTGCCGAGGAGAGCCCTCAGGTGTACTGGTAGGCAAGGGTTGAGAACCTTCCAGATGCTCTAGAGATAAACCCTGCATTCTACGTGAACAATGTGGAGGAGATATTGTAAACGAGTGACAAACTTCGCGAAGAAAATCCTATGGTCAACTTTGAGAAACAAACAACACGCACTAGTAAACAAAATCTAGGAAGCAACACCAAGCAAACAAGACCTTCGAATTTCGAATCCACTAGTTGGTGATGAAATCCAACGTCGCAACAACGAGACGAGAAGGGGCGGGGCTAGGGTGGAAAAGTTATGCTGACGACCTTCTTAACGGACTTAAACCTTGGTGCAAGCTCCCACACATAATCATGGGTATACCCTCCAAGGAGCCCGAGTGAGTTTGGTCAACGTCAATTCCAGGTACCATGAAGACTTCCCCTCCACAGTCACCTCGGGTAAGAACCTAGAAAGATAGGCCACTAAGGTCACCACCAACAACAATAAAACCTGGGGGGACAGTCGACAGTCCGATCCACACACAAGGGCAGGGTATCTAGCCTGAAATCAACTCAAAAGGCTTCCACTCATCATTGTGGGTATACCTCTGAGTGATCCCCATAATACGTGCAATCTCTACACTGATATCAACAAAGCAAGGTGAGTAACTCTGCCAATATCAACGCGACCTTGTGTTTGACCCTTGTGTGAGAGGGTCTTCCCAGGATAGGATGTTGCAAATGGAATTTAACACTCCCTAACACAAGATGCTATTGTGTGTTTTGAGATTTTGGAGAGTGTATCTCTCTTCCTACTCCAAAGCGCTAGCCTAGCTAAATGTTGGTGTAATGGATCCCTAGAAAAGAGTTACTAGATAAATTTTATGATTACCCAGTGTTATTAAGAGTTGTTGTTTACTCAAAGGAAATGGGGATGAAACTTATGTTGTGTGACTCTAACCCAACAATGCATGGATGAGAATGAAATATATCACTTTTCATTCAATGAATCCTATGTATGGGAGAGAGAGAAATTTTTCCAGATCAACCTTGAACTACAATGCAAAATTTCCTTTAAAATGCAAATGCAACAAATCATGCATCAATAACAATTCTCTATTGCTTCTTTTTCAACAATTTCAACAATTGATTTTCAATGTTTTCGAAGACGAAAAATATTTTTTGAAATAAAAAAATTTGTTCACTTTTCAAAAAGGACCCTCGCTATGCCAATGAGAGTACAAAAAATAAAAAACCAATGAAGAAGCAATGATAAAAAACCAATCCAGTCTTTCAATGAAAACAAAAATAAAGAGAAAACCAATATAGGCTATAAAAATGATCTTTCAAACAATAAGCAAATGATAAAGACCAAGAAAACTCAACTTTCAACCAATCACCGGTCCTTAACTAATCAAACACACTCAGATTCTGAAATCAGAGAGTATGGTGTTTCCAAGAAAAGTCAAGAAATGAAAGTCAAAACAAAAGTGACAAGAAGGGCCTTGAAATCCTAAGACTGTTCATGCATGCAAACGAAGACAAGAAAGACATCAATCAATGGTCCAAGAAACTCTTATGAGGCACCTAGACTGATCTGGGCAGTTGAGGATACCAAAACTCAAATCCATTTTTTTGAAAAAATGAGTTCGTAGGCTGGCAATACTACACAGTGCGAGAATCAGTGATTCTCGCAGGTGACCCTTGAGCAGGGTGCGAGAACCTCGTACTGAACCTAAAGGCAGAGTGAGAACTCTATTGATTCTCGCAGGCTACAATGAAGTGCAGTGCGAGAACCTCTGAAACTAGTCAATTTTTTCTAAAATGAAGCAAAATTAGAAAAGGCCTCTGGACCCAGAGGGTCTATCAGGATATCCTGAAGACTCAGAGATTGATAGGAAAGGAGAAAAGTAAAACCAGAGAAAATGGCTACAGAAAAACACCAAAAGCCACAAAGAAAATGGGATTTCTCCCAGTGGAGTCACCAATTTTGTTATCGGACTAATCGGTAGGTGCGGACACTAACTGATCTCCCTAGATCCACCTGGATCTAGAACAAAACATGACAGGACACGACTCTTTCCCTAAGTTTTGACCATTAAATTGACTAGGATGAGGGAACAAATAACATACCTTATTATCGCTTCCTAGGGTCTTTGTTGCTCCCGCTTCGCTCCAGTGCTCTCGTGAAGTCAAGACCAAGACAACACAAACCAACCAAAGTGAATATAGCACAATATATTCAACAGTCAACCTATGTGTATGATTAAGGAATTACACAATAAAGTGGAAATAACTTTATGGGAAAGGGACATGCCACTGTATCATATTAATGGAAAGTAAAGATTACAAGCTAAGACTTGATGTCGCAAACTTCCTTTCGATGGCTCTTGGCTCCAACACACACACTTGCTCAATCCTTGTATGAAGAAGATCAAATCCTCTTGATAGACTTGCTAGACTCTCCAAACTGTTGTTCAATGCTAATTCCTTCACACAATTCTTTCACCAATTCTCCAATGAATCTTGCTTAACCTTTTCCATGAGAATTCCCTCAATATATAGGATAGAATGAATTAGTTACTTGGATAAGAAAGATCCCACAATATTAGGGAATCCAGTACAAGGATAACCATTCGAATGCCAAGCCATCCTTCTAGAAGATTCCCTTCTAGAAACATCGAGAATTCATCTTTTTCCATGCTTTAGGAAGAGTTTGTACCCTAACTATTCAACACAGTGCGAGAAGTTTTCACCCTGGCTTAAAGTAGCCTACGAGAATGGGTCATTCTCACACCCAAATGTACTAGAAGCCTGGGAACCTTCTTCAAAAATGAGTTTTCTGGGAAGAGATGAAAGTAACTTTTCTCAGGAGAAAGTTCTTATGAAGAGTCTGAGTACACCATCACCAATAGATCATCATGATGACCAAAATCATGGGTAACATTAGACACCATAAGCTAAAGGGCTGGTTTATGCCCAAGACAATTTTTTAGGGAAAAATAAGGTTGGAAGGACTCAACCTTAGCCTAGGTATTCTTAATAGTAAATTGAAATTTTATTGTGGATTGTAAAAGGGACAATTTCCATGGTATAGGAGCCCTTTATTATGGATGTAAGAACAAGAGATTTTGGTATTAAATACTTGTGTACCTATTATCACACAATTTTTAGGTTGGGAAAATCCTGACCCAAACGAAAAATTGCGACAACTAAGAGAGAACCTATCAACTGTCACTTTAGGTAGGTGTTCCCGTCACTTTAGAGGTGATGTGGTCATCTCAAGGGGGGAATCCCGATGACCATAGGGGGGAAGGAGATGAAAAATGTGATGTATGAATGAATTCCCCCATAGGTAAAGTTGATGGATGGAAAAAGGATCTTGTTAATGGTCTTGAGAGTTGCTTGAGGTTACCAAATCCTTGAGTGACCTGCAAAGAGATAGTACTTGCCCGAGACACAAGGAAAACCAAGTATACCATGCAATATATCAATTGGAAAATAAAGTTAAGATTTATTTACCTAATAGAATCAATTATTAACAATATATATCAGCGATGAAGTGGAAGAATAAGCTAATAAACAAGCACTAGAAATCAAGTAAAAGATGCAAGAGATTGACTAGCTAAATACTAGTGAAACTCAGGATTCAAAGACCAAGACTATAACATAAAAGGTAAGGCTTTTGTAAACAATTTTTTCATAAATATAAATCATCCTTATGGATGTGACAAAAAAATTATTAAATAAATATATTCAACCATCAAAACTTGCCAAAAATCCACCAAAATATGCGCTATGACTACTAGGTTATATGGGGAAAATCTTAGCAATTTTCAGCGGTTGAGTTAAGATTTATTTAAGAAAGTTTGATTATGGTTTCTGCGACCCTAATGGATTAAGATGAAAGTTTTTAACAATATCAGTAAATACCCCTTTATAGGGGATTCCCTAGTGTCTTGGAGGTGCGCTAGGCACAAGAAGGAAAACCCAGATTGCAAAACGTTAATATGGAAAAATTCATGTTTTCCAATGCACTATTTTATTTCTCCAATTCAAAAATATTCATATTAGTGACTTTAAAATTGGGTGAATGGGTTCTAGGATTAAAGATTTATATCGACAAAGACCCTATGGGTGTAATCCCTTTTACTCCCTAAGGCATGGCAATCAAACTTAGGGTAAATATAAGAGGGTATACACACTCATATTCCTCCTAACAACTCTTGCAAAATAACTTGTTAACTTTAGAAATTTAGATGAAGATTAATGGAGGGTGTATCCAACATACTCCTCCTAGGGTTTCCAATAACCATAACCAATAAAAATAAATAAACAATTAGCAATGCATATTTGTTCTTATCAATTCCAAGAGAGAGAGAGATCAAAACCCTAGTTTCACCAAGCAAATCACCATTCAAGATAAATACAAGAAGATTCCAAGAGGTGTGCCTTACTTAGCTCCATCCATTCATCAAGATATATCACCAAAATACATTTTCACAAGATATAAACACCATATTTCCCAAGAATAGTGAAACTTTCAACCAAGTACTTCTCATGAAATGACATTCACATGATCTCTATTTATACAAAAACCTTAAAACATAGTTTGTCCACTTAGCAAGGGTAAAAAAAAATATAAGGGGACAAAAACCTTTATCTTACCCCTTGCATCAAATAATAATATTTATTTTTCACTTTAACACAATAGAAACCTTAAAAATAAGATGATTTCACCCATTTAGGGGACTTTTTGGCCACTTGAGCAAGTCATTGGAGAGGAAAATGGAGGTCGTTGGGTCTCCTTGAGCCTCCTCATCATGTGATAGGATCAATCCATGTATGCTCTGGTCAAAATATGCCAAGTGTCAATGTGCAATAAATCCATCACCATCAAACCCCCTCAAACATGACATCAAGAATCAAAGGATGACGTTTTGCCTCTCCTAGACAAGTCATTTTGGTAATAGGGGTTGGATAAGATCCTCCACGATGTCATGTAAGCCTCCAAAGGCATGTCTCTATGATCTAGTGTGTGGGCCTACAACATCCAACATGTGTACTTTTCTCCCAAAACTATCCACCAAGCAAGGTCCTGCAAAACAAAAGGGTATGACCTCCAAATATATCAAGTCAAAGATATCATGACAAGTGAAAATCACCTCTAATAATCAAGGAACCTAAAAATATTCATCAAAACTACCTCATCAAACTAAACAAATGCTCAAAAACCCTATACAATTGACCAAATTTAAGTATGGGAGTGGTGTCATAGAAGTCCTATTGGATAGACCAAATGCCTCAAGTAGGGAATTCTCCCAAGGATGTCCTTTCAAGGTGATGTAGTGGATGATGAGGTGGAAGGGGTTTAGACTTCATAGGTCAATGAGTTTCATGACGTACAAGGGCTCTTATTATCTCATTTATGGGTTCCTTTGTAGAGGGTGTGTGGCACCTTCCTTTGCGATGCATTTTTCCAAGCCCATATTCTTGTCATTCTTTATTTATTTCATGTTTTAAGGAACAAGTTGAAGGCCACTGTCCTAGCTTGGTGTCCAAATAATGAAAATGTCATTCACAAATACCTCATGGAAATCAGAAGGCTGGCTCGTGATGAGACCCCCTTTTTCTTAGTTGTGTAACTGAGAGCCACTACCCTGGTTTGGTGACCAGATGATGGTAATGTCATACCACTAAATACCTATGATCATGATAGGATAGATCATGATGATACCTCCCATCCTCCATCTAGCCCCTTAAGCATTCACTATCATTTATTTTTGTAGGTCCCTCTTTTCTTATAGAGAAGTGTTTCATTGCTTTCTTGGGGATCCCTAGGCGAAGCATATGGAAGGTCTATATTTAAGATTTTATCTTTTTAGCCAAAATTAATCCTTCCGGGCCTTCAACCCCTTCTTCCCATGAAATGAGGTACATGCCCTTCTTGGGTCACTGAAGTCAAAGGGCCTAGAATAATACAATATGATGGGAGTGTAATGAGTGAAAGGTGGTAAGTATGGTAGGGAATGGTATGATAAACCCTCAAGGGATCCCTAGTTGTAAAAATTCCCCAAAGGTTGGCCACTTAATAGGAAATATATGACACTCACCAAGGTGAAGCAAGGTCAAAAGCATAATTTCCAAGAAGGAATTCTATAATCAAAAGTAGCTTAAATACAACATGTTTAAATTCCTCAAATATTAGGGTGATTAGCTGCCACAATACATTACTTGTATCACATGGAGCAAACCCATCTGCCTTCCAGAAGCTAGCAGGTGTGGTGGATGCATTGACAATGAATAAAAATTTGGTGATAGAGAGGGATTTTGCATGTGCAAGTGGACACTTCTAGTCATGTGGTCTCTCAACACTCCATATTTGCAACCCAAGGGCCTTGAGACATCATCTCCTTAGTGTTATAACCCTAATTTTCACCAGACATGCTTACCTGGCATCAGGCCATCTCATTTGCCTTCTTTGCCAAGCCACTATTGAACATCTCTTCTTCAAAACACCTCTTTTAAAGGCACACACTAGCTGACCCACTACAACCCGCGTTTACACTCTAGCTCACCCACTACAACCCGCGTGTACACGCTAGCTAGCCCATTACAACCCGCGTGTACCTAAAAAAGCACAAAAAATGGAAAGTTGCGGACATAACACACAGTTTTGGGTAAGTTAACTAAACCTTTTGGCCATGCATGGCCAGTCACTCGACTAAATACCTAGCTCCTTCTAGCCTATAAAAGAAGGGCTAGGGGTCCCATTTGAAAAGAGGAAAATCATAGTAAAGAAATTCTACCCGAATTAGCATTCCCCTAGCCTCAACCTTTTGCAACTATTTTGTGAAGAGAAGCATATATAGAAGCAGTTGGAGCACAGTTGAAGAGGAGCCCAGGACCAGATTCAAGGAGCAGTGCTGACCACATATTGTAAAGTTTACTCTTGTGAAGATTAATACAAAAATGAATACTTTTTTCGTCCCACCACATCATGTGTTCAAATTGTGTATTTATTTTATGATATTGTCACATCTAACCCAACAATTAGTATATGAAATGCATGTTTGCAACTCTCTGTTTTTCCATGTGTGAATGCAGGCCAGCTTTGGGAGGAGGCTTGCAGTCAAGGAGCGAGTGAAAGTGAAGGGATCGACATCAAATGAAGGATTTAAGGTAGAGTTACCTAATCTTGTTTGCACCTTTGTATTGCATGAATGTGGGGTTTTGTGTTAGGAGAATAGAAAAAAGTAGAGGCCTTTAAATGGTCATTTTCTGCATGCATGATTAAACCCTTAGTGCTAGTCCGTAGGAGGGATTTCCCACCCATAACACTCAGTTATCCCACAAAGTGGGGATAGCATCTGGCTCTTACTTGGGGACATATGCTCACCATAGAGTGCATGAGAAACACAACATCTCCTAGTAGACTTGTGCCTACACTGAAACAAAAAACTGTAAAATCTAGGGTGGTTCTATCACCCTTCATCCATATACATCAAAATGAAAAAATAAACTATTCTTGAAAAGAAAATTTTAGCATTTATTTCAAAATTTTCTAAACTAAGCATGAAATCAATATGCAAGTAGAGAAAAATGGAACATGAAATGCATCTAAACTAACATGAGAAATCAATATGAAAATGAAAG
>ML802164.1:0-15049 GCA_009831015.1 Picea engelmannii | reverse complement strand
ATTGGGGCATATTAGATTAGTAATGTTATTTTATTTATGTCGGCTTTAGGCCATTAGTTGTAATTTAGATTAGTAATGTTATTTTATTTATGTCAGCTTTAGGCCATTAGTTGTAATTATACCTCCTAGTCTCCTATATATACTGAGGAGACATTTTCATTTTGAATCATCTTGTACTTGAACATTTAAGTGGGGTAAAATGAGGTTGCCCCCTTGAAGAGGCTTATTATCTGAAATTATATCTTTTTCAAGGCATTGAATACTTTTCCTGAGGTTTTTCTATGCTATATTGATGTTTGGTTCTTAACACTCTCTGAGATGGCCACGTCTTGGTATTATTCCAAAATTGAGGATGAAAGTGGCTGAGAGTCCTCATACAACAAGTTTGCATCCCCAAAACGATACGTATCATAAGTCCCAAGGGATGACTAAGAATCATCCTAAAAATTTTGCGATCTATCATCCTCAAATAAATATGTAATCATGTCATCATATACACATGAAGACCAGTCCTTTGAATATGACAACTAAACCCCTTTATCTTGAAATTTACCCTCAATGTCATCAATGAGGTCTCCATCAAAATTGAAATTACCCAAATTCCATCTGCGTCTACCAATCAGTATGAAATTTTTTATATGGTCATAAACTATATCCAAAGTTTCTTCCATAAGACCATCTGTATGATTGAAAATGACCATCTCTTTGTATTCATGTGTAGGAAGAGCAGAGGCTGGGGCAACTCCAATAGGATATTCAAATTCTTCATCAATGAGGTTAGTTGCTTCTTCAACTTTGCGTGTAGGAGGAAAACAAGGCACAAGGACATCATATTCTTCAGGAAGGAGCACATATACCAAAGTCTCCTTCTGCTCATCTAGATATGGTACTTTATCAAGGTCTTCTTCTTCTTGGAAACTTTCTCCATGGATATGTTCTTTAATCAAATATTTGTAATATTTAATAGGATCATAGAATTCACCATATTGATCTTTATCTCTAACAAGTTTGTATAATTCCTCGGGCATGGAGAGAGGGTCATTGTCATTTGGGAAGTTTTCTTGGTACCCATACTTCTCAGTCACATCATCGTATAATGATATTGTTCCAAAATATGCAATTACCACTTCCGAGGTTGAGTTTAGGGTAGGCCTTTCCTCATAATTTTCAAGGATGGTGTCATACTCTTCTTCTCTATGTTGACAGAACTTAACCATAAATTCCTTGTCAGGACAAAGTTCTATCAGTTCAAAAAATTCATAATATTCTTCTGTGCTTTCCTTGAGGAACTCAAAACTTTCCTCATTTCTATTGTCCACTTCTTGTCTTTCAATTTTTGTTTCAAAAAAATATGGAAGAAGAGTTTCTCTCAAGCCTTCAATAGGATCAAGGTTAAAACCTTCTCTCGAAAAAGAATACTCTAGGTCCTGAATTGTATCGTCAATACTTTGAGCTTCTGGTCCCCAACATTTAAGGAACTCTCTGATGAGGATCATTAAATAATATATAATTCTTGGATTTAAAAAATGCTTGATCCAATCCCTTTGTTCACTTCCCAAGGATAAAAAGAACAACCGTAGGCATACATCCTCATGCTATACACTCTCATAGTAGACGCATCTAGTAAACTCAACAACCTGTGCTACGACCGCCAATGGATTACCATCGAACTTTGGGAAGACATCGAATTGGTTTATCAGGAACTTGTTTCGATATCCATCAATATATTTGAGATACAAGACCTTGTATGCTGCATGAAAGTTCCATAGATCCATGTTTCCATTACTTAGGGTAATGCCTCAGTGGAGTTGCCAGATGATATCAAGGCTCATGAAAGGATGGAAAAGGGATAATCATGGAAATGTGGGTTCTTAGAAGTTCGAGTCTCCATATGAGATTTAAGAATATCTCATCAAGGGTGAAAAGGGAACGTCCCTTGGGTGGAGTTGCTAGGAAAGATAGAAACAAGGATTTGGGATAGCTTTCCAAAGTGTCATTAGGGTTCGAAAGAGGATTAAAAATCCTCCCCAGAAACAATGCCAAAATGTCATCACACAAGTTGTAGGTTGGGAAAATCCCAACCCAACCACAAAATTGTGACAACTAAGAGAGCACCTATCCATTGTCACCTTAGGCAGGTGTTCCCATCACTTTAGAGGTGAGGTGGTCACCTCAAGGGGGGAATCCCAGTAAACCTAGGGGGAAAAGAGATGGAAAATGTGATGTATGAATGAATTCCCCTATAGGTCAAATTTATGTATGGAAAAGGGAGCTTGGTAATGGATCTTGAGGGTTGTTTGAGGTTACCAAATCCTTGAGTGAGTTGCAAAGAGATAGTACCACAAGGAAAACCAAGTATACCATGCAATATATCAATTGGAAAATCAAGTTAATATTTTTGTCCCTAATAGAAGAAGTTAGTAACAATATATATTGGCAATGAAATGGCACAATAATATTCTAAACAAGCGCTATAAATCAAGTAAAAGATGCAAGATATTGACTAGCTAAATACTAGTGAAACTCAAGATTCAAAGACCAAGACACTAGCATAAAAGGTAAGGATATTGTAAGCACTTTATACATAAATATAAATTGGCCTTATAAATATAAATATAAATAATAAAAAACAATTTATTGCAGAAATATATTCAACTCTCAAAAATTTCCAAAAATCCACCAAAAGATGCGCTATGACTATTAGGTTATATGGGAAAAATCTTAGCAATTTTCAGCGGTTGAGTTAAGAGTTATTTAAGAAAGTTTGATTAGGGTTTTTGAATCCCTAATGGATGAATATGAAAGTTTGCAACAACATAAAGCAATAATCCTCTAGATGGGACTCCTTAGTGTCTTGGAGGTGTGCTAGGCACAAGAAGCAAAACCCAAATTGCAAAAAGTTAATATGGCAAAAAATCACGTTTTCAAATGCACTATTTTATTTCTCCAATGCAAAAATATTCATATTAGTGACTTTAAAATTGGGTGAATGGGGTATTGTATTAAAGATTTAGATACACAAATAACCTATGGGTGTAATCCCTTTTACTCCCTAGTGTATGGAAAACAAACTTAGGGTAAATCTAAGAGGGTATACACATTCGTATTCCTCCTAGAAACCCTTGGAAAATAACTTGTTAAATTTAACAATTTAGATGAATATTAATGGAGGGTGTATCCAACATACTTATCCTAGGGTTTCCAATAACCATAACCAATAAAAATAAATAAGCAATTAGCAATGCATATTTTCCCTTACCAATTCCATGAGAGAGAGAGAGAGATCAAAACCCTAGTTTCTCCAAGAAAATCACCATTCAGGGTCAAGACAACAAGATTCCAAGAGGTGCACCTTACTTAGCTCCATCCATTCATCAAGAGATATAACCAAAATAAATTTTCACAAGAGAGAAACACCATATTTCCCAAGAATAGCAAAAATTTCAGCCAAGTACTTCTCACAATGGGAGAGTTATGTCATGAAATGAGATTCACATGATCTCTATTTATACAAAAACCTTAAAACACAGTTTGTCCACTTAGCAAGGGTAAAACATAATATCGGGGTAAACAACCCTTATCTTACCCCTTGCATCAAATAATAATATTTAATTTTCACTTTAACACAATAGAAACCCTAAAAAAAAGATGACATCACCCCTTTAGGGGACCTTTTGGCCACTTGAGCAAGTCGTTGGAGAGGAAAATGGAGGTCATTGGGGATCCTTGAGCCTCCTCATAATGTTCTAGGGTCAATCCATGTATCCTCCTTTCAAAATATGTCAAGTGTTAATGTGCAATAACTCTATCACCATCAAACCCCCTCAAGCATGACATCAAGCCTCAAAAGATGACATTTTTCCTCTCCTAGGAAAGTTGTTTTGGTAATATGGGATGGATAAGATCGTACATGATGTCATGTAAGCATCCAAAGGAATGTCTCTATGATCTGACGTGTGGGCCTACAAAATCCAACCTGTGGAAGTTTTTCCCCATGGAATCCCAAGCTAGGTTTGTTCTCCCAAAATTGGCCACCAAGCAAGGTCCTGCAAAACAAAAGTGTACGCTCTCCAAATATCTCAAGTCAAAGATATCATGACAAGTGAAAATTACATCTAATAATTAAGGCATCTAAACATGTGCATCAAAAATACCTCATCAAATTAAACAAATTTTCAAAAACCCTATTCAATTGACCAAGTTTAAGTATGGGAGGGGTGTCATAGAAGTCCTATTGGGTAGAACAAATCCCTCAAGTAGGGGATTCTACCAAGGATGGCCTTTCAAGGTCATATAGTGGATGATGATGTGGAAGGGGTTTAGACTTCATAGGTTGATGAGTTTCATGACATACAAGGGCTCATATTATCTCATTTATGGGTGCCTTTGTAGAGGGTGTGTGGCACCTTCGTCTGCGATGCATTTTTTCCAAGCCCATATTCTTTCCATTCTTTATTTATTTCATGTTTTAAGGAACAAGTTGAAGGCTAGTGTCATGGCTTGGTTTCCCGATAACGACAATGTAATTCACAAAAACATCTCGTAAATGAGAAGTTTGGCTCGTGATGAGACCCCCTTTCTCTCAGTTGTGTAATTGAGAGCCAATATCCTGGCTTGGCAACTAGATGAGGGTAATGTCACGCCGCTAAATACCTATGATAATGATAGTATGGCTTGTGATGAGACCTCCCATCCTCCAACTAACCCCTTAAGCATTCACTATCATTCATTTTTGTAGGTCCCTCTTTTCTTACAGAGAAGCGTTTCATTTCTTTCTCAAGGATCCCTAGGTGAAGCATCTGGAAGGTCTGTATTTAAGATTTTATATTTTTAGCCAACAAAAATCCATCTGGGCCTTCAACCCCTTCTTCCCATGAAATGAGGTACATGCCCTTCTTGGGTCACTAAAGTCAAAGGGCCTATAATAAGACAATATGATGGGAGTGTAATGAGCATAATGTGGTAAGTATGGTTGGGAATGGTATGATAACCCCTCAAGGGATCCCCAGTTCCAAACCTTCCTCAAAGGTTTGTCACTTACTAGGAAATCTATGACACTCACCAAGGTGAAACATGGTCAAAAACATAATTTCCAAGCATAGATTCTATAATCAAAAGAAGCTTAAATACAACATGTTTAAATGCCTCAAATATTAGGGTGATTACCTGCCACAATACCTGATTTGTACCACATGGAGCAAGACCCATCTTCCTTCCAGAAGCTAGTAGGTGTGGTGGATGCACTGACAATGGATCACAATGTGGTGATAGAGAAGACTTCCGCATGCGCAAGTGGATACTTCTAGTCATGTGGTCTCTCGACACTCCATATATGCAACTTGAGGGTCTCAAGACATCATATCCTCAGTTATCCCACAAAATGGGGATAATAGTACCTGTGTATGATCTAATTACTAGTTTTATGTTTCGTCGTGCTAAAGTAGTGAGGCATATCAATGCGTTTATGTTTACAGTTCAAATTGGGTAAATTTGTGTATAATTGTGGAAACATTAGGCCGGACCTGAGGTGCAATGAAATATAACAATATTATCAAAATGATATCGTTATAAACAATATACCACATGCAATATCAACCAATTTGGATGACACTATATTATGTGTACAATAACCATCGAATGTCAATAATGAGCCATGGATCTAATTGGATATAACCAAAGTCACAAATCACATAGCATGGTATAACCATATGTTGGTTGCAATGAACATCACTTCATATAAGTATCACTTCAATAGGATGCCTTAGTGATGAAAACCAAAAAGTTTTCAAAAACTTAATTAAATGCGCCCCTCTCCATAACTATGACATATGCTCTTGAGTTATATGATTGAAAAATCATGATTAAATCATAAGTCATAACTCCTTTTTCAAAATACTATATAATGTAATACCCAACCTCGTAAAACTTATATTAAAACTTTTTCAATGTATAAAATCATGTGCATTAATACTTTTGCATTTTATCCTTAGGGACCCCACCTATTAGCTATATAATAATTATAATCATAGGCTTCACAATGCTTTTCAATATTTTATAACAGGTGACGATATTTGAGTCAACAATGTGTACAAACCAAACATGGTAATCGAGAAACACATCAATAAAAAGAAAAAAAACGAAGGGTCAAAATGTAAATTGTCGCTGCATTGACATCTTAAAATTAGAGGATGTTGAAATACTTGCTTATGGACAAAGAGAAGCACTCTTTGATCTAGGACAACGAATATTATGGAGAGGTTTCTAGCACAATAAATAGTTACAAGATGAGATTTTGGTGAAGCTACTCATAGATCAAGAGGGCTTTTGACATTTAAATTGTTGCACATACATGTCGACTAAAATGTTGCAATAATTGACGATAGAGAAAGATATGGGTCATATACATCTTCATCGAATCATTCATGTGAAGATAATGTAGATTCCAATGCTATCTCAAAATCCATGAATGATTTTTAATAATTGTATCAAACATTTTATATATTTTTTTATTAATATGATGTTTGGATGGTAACTCTAAAAAAATGTTTGAATGTACATATGATCTTCCATGAATTTAAGAATCATTTCTGTGTTTCTTGGATTATATGAATTGACTATGAATATTATAACAAGATTTATTATGTTACCTAATTTGAATATGGACCAACACTATTTTTATGAAATAATTTGTGTTTAATTCAATGCAAACATTGTTGCATTTTATTATTATTATCAATAAGTAAATATATTATTTGGAAGCAATGTTGAATTTTTAAATCACAGGGTGATATCATCATGTCATTATTTATTTCTTGGTTCTTGGAGTGAAAAATTAACCCTAAAGGAGTGAATATTTTAAGGTTGATTTCATGGTTTTGTTTTTAACAATATTTGTTTTTAGACCATGGTTTAAAAAAAAAAAAAATTTAAGCTTGACAAAAAGGGTGTCTACTTGTAACATCACTTTTCCATTTGGGGGATGATTTTAAGATTTTTCTTGCAATGATACTAGTTGTTAAGGAAATGGTTTCAAAAATATTTCAATTTTAAGCCCAAGAAAAAGGGGTGCTAGTGAGAGCACCAATTTTCAATTCGATGGTTTATTTTAGGTTTTGGTTCAATAATATTGGTTGTTGAGGCCGTGGTTTCAAACAAGTTGCAATATCAACCGTGAAAAAAAGGGTGTTGTTGGTAGCATCACTTCTTAATTCAGGGGTTGATTTTAAGGTTTTCATTAGAGTAAATTTGCAACTTAAAATTCATTAACGAGTTGCAATTCAAAATATCAATAAAATGTTTAAAAAATGGATCAACAATAATCTTTCAGTTGAATGTATAGAAGTAGAACATGATTACGTGTCATATTTTTATTTAGAAATAATTAATTATATATAAAACTCATATTGGTTATTATTTTGGTAACATCATCCCAAGGTATGATAAATACATTTAAAATACTAAACATGAAATATTTTATGTTATCACTACTTTCATTAAATTAAAAAACATAATGTCAAATTAATTAAAATCATAATAATATTACCTTGAAATATGATAAACATTTTATATAAATACTTGTTTCAAGAAAAAATAATTTAGAATATATATATAGTAACTTGCTAGTAATATATAATAATAACAAAACATAAAAGTGTCATATTATATATAATAATAACTAACTGACAATGCGTCATATATTATATATAATAATGAATTATATCTTATAATGAATTATATAGTGAGTCTTTCCCCCATTTCCCCCATTGAGAGCATGTCTATGACTAGTTACCTCATGTACAAGAACAAAATAAACAACATGGAGGACAAGAGGATTTCTAAGATTGCTTCAAACTCCAGTCAAAACCCTTATGGCTCAAGTAGGGATGTGATAAAGACGTCAAGTCTTGGCCAAATCATTAGGGAATAAAGAAGTGGTCACTTTGTAGAATAACAATAATATTAAAAATATTATTACATCTAAATTTAAGGAGAAATTGTGGTGTGATAAAGAATTGGAGGATAAAAGAAAATCAAGATACTATAATGAGGTGATCAACCCTAATCTAGAAAATTAAATATATCTCTTTGTTTTGACTAACCCAAATAAGAAAATAAATATTTCTAAATAAGAATAAAGTCTCATGAGCTCTGTTATCACCATAAAAATTTCTATGGGTGATCTAGTTTTTAAGACTTAGCGGGGTGCTAAACTGAGGTGGAGGCGTGAAAAACTAGAGGACATGGCCAATTCTAGCAGGAGGAAGCTAAATCTAGCGGTAGCATGGAGTTTATGGGACTTGATGAGTCGCGTATCATGGGTGCTATAGATCAACGGTCAGGGATCGTTTCGAGGGGAGGACTTGCGTGGAGGATAATTCACAAAAGAGGGTCGAAAAGTAAATCGTGGTTTCATCTCGGGACCACGTGGCACCACTGGGTGCATTTCAGGATGATAAGCGGGTTTCCCCAAACCACTCTCCCTTGTCCCCAAAATTGGGAAAGTATATAAAGGAGGAACTTGTTGTTATTTTATTATTTTTCAAATACTGGAACGTTGAAATTTGGCGCGACCACTCCATTCAAACTGAAGCTCAACAACACTCCAAGATCATGCCTTTTCAACTCATTTATAGGTATTTTTCATCGCCACTATGGACCCTGACATTATGTCAGTAGCAGAGCAATACCCCATGTCAAACGAAGAACCCCTAACTGACAGAGATTCAGATGTGTTCGACACTGAAATCACTATTTCACCCATCTCCGTGTCCAGAGCTAATTTGTCTGATAATGTAGGGAAAAATATATCCTTCCTTGAAGAAGTCTAGGCCACCATAGTCCCTTACGCTGTCGAGGTCTCATTCTCTTTCCCTGAATTCATAGGCTGGTGCGCAGAGCAATATTCACATGAAGAGAAATTTGTCTTAAATAAACAAGGGTCTGAGGTCCTGTGTAGAGTAGAGAGTCTATCAATTGGAAGCGCCATCGACATACCAAAGTCCTCCTCCGCAGTGTCTGAACCGTTTGAATAAGAAAATCTAATCATGGTTTATAGGGAATGTCCCTCATAAGTTAAAGATCTATTTTTGCAAACACTCGTCAAACCAGAGCATATTTCTGAAAGTTTGTCCATGCCAATGAGTGTAAATATCATGGTTATTGAAGTCCAATGGGTATGTTCCATACTGAGTCATATTTTAGGTCTAGATAATGACAAGTATGTGGTCGAGGTCATGTTATTTTTTCTATTGGCATTTTTCCATTCAAACTTCAGTCAATCATTTTACATCATCTTCGATAAATTCATAGTTGATAATATCCACAGGTAGATAGTGAATTTTCAGTCACTAAGACATTCATATCAACTGAATGTAAAAGAATCACAATGCTCATTTTTATCAACAAGGTCATGTCTAGGGTTTACAACCTGATTTTCAACACCAACCTGCCAAGATTTCTAGATGACATGAGGAGTTATTTACAGCCAAATCCAGAAAAAAGAGTGGGGGACTGGGTGCTTTTCATGCATTCAACAATGATATGGGTTTATGGTTGTCATGAATCCCCCTATCTTCTGCCTATTTTTATGACACCCAGATTCTTTTCCCTGGAGTTCATCAGGAAAATAATCATATCAGTGACATAGCACTTCCTGAAACTACACAAGGCATCCAACCTCAAATTCCCTTTCATCCTTGGACCCTTCATTTTAAAATCTAGATCATGCTTATCTCAGATCCAGGCCAAGCTCAAGGAGTTTGGATTTGCACAGCTACAGAGAAGAAGATATGATCCAGATCATATCATATCCAAGAGAAGACCGATGAACAAACATGCCCCCTATGAACATGAACATGTTGAGGGTTTTGACAAATTGGAAAATCTAGATGTCTGTGTTGATATGGAAGAAATCTTGCAACCAGCTCAAACACAACAAGTAGAGGAAACCCTGCAACAGACTCAAATACAACAAACTCCTTAGAATCTAATAGTTAAATTCCCCAAGGTAAGTGTTTATAGCAAAAAACGCATTTCAGAGGCCCTGGGCACCAACAATAAGCAAACTTCCCCTAAAAATATGAAGATCACACAATCCCTACAGATAGTGGATCTAGAGGAGGAAGATCCTAAAGAAGAAGTAAACATGGATATGGTGGAGAGTGTCACTGGCTATGTAGAAGTTGGGAAAGGAAGCAAGATCCAAAGTGAAGGTATCTCAAGGAATTTCAACAACAAAAAACACATATTTGATAAGGCATATGGAACATCCTATCAATATAAAGAAGATTTGGCAAAGCAATATGCTGAGAAAGGAAACTTGGCTATGAGTGAAATGACAGAGTTAATCCTTGAAGTAGAAAATATATCTCAGCATAAGTATTCTTTGTTCACAGTAAGAGATGTAGAGAAGAAGACATTCAATATAGTAGTTGCAGATGAGGATAAAGTATCTGAGATCAAGCTAAAATATGAAAACATCAGTGCTCCAGACAAAGTGAAATTCCACAGGAATACTAGTGACATGTTGTATTTAGATTACTTGGGTCTAATCCTGAATAATTCGAAGCTGTCAAATTATGCAATTAAGTTGGAAGGGAAGTTGAGGCAAGAAAACACATCCAACAGAGCTTGGAAAACTCAGGTCAAGAGGCTAGAATCTGAAGGCCCTCAGGGAGTGAATTCCTCCTTAGAAGAAAAATACAAGATGATCCAAATCTTGAAGAAGAAACTAAAAATGTCTGCCACATAGCATCCACAAAAAACAAAACTGGTTTCTTTAGAAAGGAGAAGGAGACATTTCGACAAGAGGCATTGAACTATAAGGCCAAGGTATTACAACTAGAGCAAGAAAAAGTGAATTGGTCACAAGGTCAGAAAAAATTACCAAACATGGTTGTATTTGTACCTTCTACTACCGAAGTTGGGCCAAGCACTGAAGGACTTGTCATGACTATGTCACAAGTTAGGATGAAGGTGGGATAAATCAAAGGTCTAAAGGGAGATATAGAGAAATTGAAGAAAGAAATGAAAACAAAATATGAGAGGATGGCTCAGTTCCAAAATGATAGTCAAGCTTTGCAGGAAAGAGTAGACAAGTTGAAAATAATGTTAAGAGGCAAAGGACTGTTGCAGGGATCCAAACACATCATATGGGATTCTATTTTTGTTGAAGCTACCAAGTTCAGGGTGTACTTGAA
Source organism: Picea engelmannii (assembly GCA_009831015.1). Classification (NCBI taxonomy): domain Eukaryota; kingdom Viridiplantae; phylum Streptophyta; class Pinopsida; order Pinales; family Pinaceae; genus Picea; species Picea engelmannii. The sequence goes on along the minus strand of ML802164.1, from coordinate 3,851 downwards.
CTTCATCAATCACAAAGATAGCATGGCCATCACATCCAGAAGCAGGTGCATGGTTGTAAATGAGGCCCTGGCAAAGAAACCATCAGAGTGGGCCCAAAATGCCATAAACCTGCTAAATTCCATCCCCACTATAGAACTTCAGACCATTGGGGTCAAATATAGGACTACATTGATCATTTGGGCCAGGAGGGTCATTGGCAAGAATAACCTTCTAAAATCAGTCCAAACCAAGGCCATACATATGGAGTAGAGTATACAGGAATTCAAAGATTTGTTTGAAGAGTTGTTCATAAAAGGCCTCCCACCATTTTGGGATGGCAAAGGAAAATTGTATGATCAAAAGGAATACAACTCTCTCCTCATCCAATGAAGAATGGATCACTCCAAGTTTGAAATCCTGGAGGAAAACTTGAAAGGAGCAACCCTGGTGGAATATTTGATCACACATTTTGAGATCTTGAATCAATTCAAGACGGTGAAGATCAGACTGCCAGTCATGACGTATGCCTGTTGCATTGACCTGGAGATCCTAATCAAAGAAATGATGGACTAGGATATCCCTTCTGACTTGCAGTGGAAGGAGATAGTGCGACTAGGTAAAACAAAGTGCAGTTTTCTAGGAACCAACATGTAATGCCCAGGTGTCACCAAAATGGTAGATCAGACAGATGACCAAAACAAGATAAATGGAAAAGGAATAAGCTGAAGAGTCATAGGAATCGACAGTTGGTTCATGAAACGTTTTTTATTAATCATTATAATCGGTTCCCATACCGAAAATGTCAGATGTAATTATTGTAGTCAGTTTTAGAAGCTGAAATGTTTCAGTTCAACTATTGTAATTAGTTTCTAATTGAAGGAACTTGAATTGTATAAATGTTAGAAGTTCCAAATGTATTAACATTGGAAGAAGTGAAAGGACACCTCCTTAGTTTTTTTGAACTAAATCGTAATATTTTGGAGCTGAATTGAATACATATGAAACATCTTTTGAAGTCTCTATGAAAAGATTCTAATGGTGGTGATATGAGTTTTGTCTTGTTTCATTGTATGTATTTCCTGTGTTCTTTAATTCCATTTACATTGTCTTCTGTTTAAATTGGATAGTTTAAAAGCCCATAATTTATCTTGTGATGCTCTTGGCTTAAGCAATTTAAACTGTGTTAAGTTCTTCATAACTAATTCAAAATTCATTTCATAAATTCTATGATGCAGTTACCTGTTTTATTTTTCTTCTTACACTCTGCAAACTACAATTTATAACTCAGATTCATCGCCTCACTTAGCCTTTATCCTATGGAGAGTTATACTGGCCATTCATTGTTTTCATTCATTTTCAAAATTTTGACTCCATAGCCATAAGTGTCCCTCCCCTTCCTTTCCAGCAAATTTATAAAAACCCCCCCAAAACAAACTAAACCTAGCCATTTATTTCCAAAGGAACATCAAGTGACATGAGAGAGCCCTCTCTGAGCTTAGCAGGCTAGTACCCAGATCTAAAGTTGGTTTTTAGGTTACCTCTGTCGTTTATTTATCAGACAAACAAATTTACAGAGTGCTAACAATCTCCATAGTGAAACAGGGTGTTGGACAATTCTTAAAACGTCATGGATCTATAGAATTTGTCATCTTTGTGACACTAAAAGGGTTGAAGATGAAAAACACTTTCTCTTAGAATGTCTCGTGTACACCCACTTTACGTCACAATTTCAAAATATTTGTTACAATGCTTCCCTTCTTAAGTTTTTAACCCATCAAAACTATGGTGATCTAGAAACATTTATCTTAAAATTGTTCAAGCACATACATAGAATTCTAAAGCAAACCAAGTAATTCCTTACCTTTCTTAAGGTCCAATAAACCAAATTTGATCTCAGTAGAAGTTAACCGTGATCATCATGATATATAATATTGAATTAGATATTACATTATATAGTTATTATTAAAATTTTAAATTATTATGATTATATTATTTAATCGCAATTTTAGTTATTTGGAGATTTTTTTTTATTATTAAATATAAAAAAGTAGTGGTATACTTATTTAATTATGAAAAAATATTTTAAATAAAATATGATATAAATTTAAATGTTTGGATATTACATCATTTATTATCTCAAGGAGAATCTAAACCTTTGATTATTATTTTTAACTTTCACCTCTAAACTCTACATTAACACAACTTCCTTATCGACTATTATTAATGAGACAATATAAATTACCCTTCACTATATAACACCTCTAACTTAGTATGATGTGGCATATGCTTTTACTATTTTAATATTTTCCTTAGGAGGCACAATTTAGACTCCAAATTTACTCAAATGTGTTAGCAAATTATGATTTTTTAAGGCCATGGTCGCAAAATATTGTAATTTTAACCCTAAAAAATGGGGTGCTACCGATAGCATTGCCTTTTGATTTGGGGGTTGATTTTGGTGTTTCTAACCCAAAAATATGGGTTTTTAGGGCTAGAGTTCTTGTTTTGAGTTCATAGTTTGATAACTATGTTATTAATGTGTCTTTTTGAATGGATACTTACATGAATAAATCTACATGGATAAACTTCCAAAATTTTCTCATGGTGACCATTTTGCTCTTGTTTTTTGCTTCAACAAGTTACTCTATCGACTCTAGCAAGAACGATAGGATTGATATGAGAATATGAATCAATTTCCTCTTGATTCATGATTTACAAGGTTCCATTTTGACCCTAATGTTTACATTAAATGTGTTAATGACGAACTCCTCATTCCTGTGTTATATGTTGATGATCTCATCTTCACTGAGAGTGAAAACCAATTGAACAACCATGCAAAGTCAAATATCAAGAGCCAATTTGAGATGACGGAACTAGGCCCTTTGCATTATTTTCTTATTCTGCAATTTTTGCAAACAAAGGAATGCATTTACCATATTTCATAGCCTAAGTATGTAGTTGACCTTCTTTCAAGGTTTCACATGGAAGCTTCCAAACTACCACCAACCCCTTTTCAGTCAGAAGTTAATATTTCTGGAAAACATTCCATCCCTAAGGAGGATCATACTTCGTATAAGTGGTTGGTTCGAATTATTTTGTACCTAAATCATACCCATTAAGACATTTCTTTTGTTATTGGTCTAGTTTCTCACTTGGAGTAGCAAAGAAAATACTTCAGTTTATCTAGAGTATGACCTAGTTTGACATTCAATATGCATTAGGGGGTTCTAGTTTTTTGGCGGGGTTCACAAACTACAATTGGGTTGATGATCTTGATGATAACAAATTCCATTGTAGGCTATGTCTACAATCTTGGTTCAAGTCTTTTTACTTAGTCATGCAAGAAACACATTGCAATTTATATTTCTTTATGAGAGGAAAAACACAATGCAACATGCTAAGAATAACTATGGCTTCGATATATTCTCTCCAAGTTTTTTTTTTCACAAGAGAATATCACTACTTCATAGTGCAACAATCAAAGTGCAATTGGGATTTACAGGCACCTAGTTGAGCACCAACACACTAAACACAATAAATTGATCCGTAAACGAGGGACTTATAGCTCACTCACTTCACCAATGTGGATCCTTTGTGAAATTTAAGTTCTTGTCTCTATCTAAGATTTGTTCTCATGCTTGTACAAAGTTATCTATATTCTAGAGGATACTAGGCCTCTATTCTCTACCCTATATTAGAATCTCTATTCTTCTCTTAGCTACAAGGCCTTCTCTCAATGTAGCCTGCACACAACAACTAGCTAGCAATGGAAATAATAATAAGGTCAATATTAAACAATTCTCTTCAAACACTCTGAATTTGGTGACCAAATACCAATGCTAATATCCATTGTGCCAATGCATTATATCTT
>ML802163.1:179603-204707 GCA_009831015.1 Picea engelmannii | reverse complement strand
TAAAGATGTTGATGCAAGCTGGTGGAACTTGATTATGATGCATAAGTGATCATTGGGTTGTTGGAGGAAGTTGAATCCACTCATCTCCACAAACTCAAAATACCTGCAACTTTCTCCATCCTAAGTAGAATGGAACTTTCACTGAAAGAGCTCATAGAAACGACCCTCGTGCATATTAGGCAATCATGGAATGAGGTCACCAATATACTTACCAATGGAATTAACTCTAAAGGATCTATTTATGAAATAAGTTAGGAGACCTACTATTGGAGCCGGAAGTCACTCCTGGATTGCTTGCAGGAGCAAAGCCCGGCGCCCATTAGTTTAATGTCATGATTTGTTTAAAGGGGGTGATCAAATGGAGAAAAACTCAGAACAATATCGTGTCAACTCAAAAACTAGGCCAAGCATGCATGAATGAGTGAGGTCCTGATAAACTTCAAACAGTGAGTTGCAATAAAGGGTGAGTAGGAGGAATACTTGCGTGAGAAGAATGCTAAGGTCTATTATAAACATCCGGTTCGTAACAGACTGGAGAAGAAAGCATCTGAACACAAAATCCTTTTACATTCAAACACAGAAGACCAGAGAATACAATAATGTCACAACAAATCCTTTATCATAAAAAAATTGCAACCATCCACACGAATCCTTCGACTGTGAACTCTCTGGAATGAGATGAGATATAGATGAAAAAGGAGAACTGTTTGTCATAAACCAAGAAGTCTCAAACATAGAGGCATAACTAGGAAACCAAAATGTTTGCTGAAAATTTATCGTCGGGAGCTTAGCTCTACCATCGATAGATACAAAAATGGTGAAAACGCCTTCATATACTCAGAACTACAACAACAGCGAAATCAAGACACTGCATTGAAGGCTTTGCGTCTGCATGGTTGCATGACAGTCAACCTCTGAGAGGTCGTGCATCTTATGTCAGACGCAATCTGACTCTTTGACAATTCCAATGGCGAATCGACGTGCCTTTAATTCATGGCTGTGCTTTCCCATTATGGCGGAGGCGATATGTAACCACCACCAACCACTTCAATAACTGCTTCATCGAGATCGAGGATGACTCAGCCAACTCGACACTTCTGTAATGTGGAGGGACTCTTGCGCTGCCACCTGGAATAACTGAATGGCTTGAAGAATATGCATGGAGGCCAGCGCGGAAGGTGGGGCACGGGAACGGAGTGATGGGGCCGAAACAACGGGGGGCAGAGTCAGAAGCGATGAGGGAGAGAGAGAGGTTATAGGGGAGACACATGGAAAAAGGCGATAAGTGGAGGAGGCATGAGAGAATATGTGATGGATATGGGAGGCTGACGTGGAGGGAAGGAAGCACGTGGAAGGAAGTGGGTGGATGATGATAAGGAAGGAAGACCACGTGGACCAAAGAGAGGAGGTGGATAGATGATACATGGCAACAGGAGACAGGTGGAAAGGAAGATGACATAACGGGAGAAAGGCCCACGCAGACTAAACACGGAGCGGTTGGGAATGATAGGATTGTGTGAGCGCTGTTGATCTGGGCGCTATGATCTCGGCCATCAGAAAGATGCATCTACGATTCCGGACCCCCCCCCCTCCACTTAAAGGTAGAAAGGCAGGGGGGGTCCAGAATCCAATATGTGTCATTGATCCGGGTGCACTGATCTGGACCGTTGGAGAGGTGCGCCCCCGATTCCGGACCCCCCCCCTCCGCTTAAAGGTAGAAAGGCAGGGGGGGTCCGGAATCCAATATGCACCGTTGATCCGGGCGTGCGAATCGCTGCCGCTCGGACTTGCTCGTTACTTACCACGGGCGCATAATCACCCAAAACTTAGGACAAGTGGTTTCTTAACCCATTCTTTTGCATTCTAACCCCCTTACAAGAAATATCGCTAACATTTGGCTCCATGGGGGATAGAGTCGTTCCTGTGATGCTCTAAGAACTCTTTTGTAGATTCAGTGCCTTTACTATTGGGTTATGGAGTCATTTATTGGTCCAAAAAACAAAAACAATAACAATATTTACAAAACAAAACGAAAAGAGCCGACTGTGGCTCACAAAAAATATTTTTTCAAGAAATGCCCATGCACTGGGCCATTAAACAATTCTTTGCCTTCCAGATCTTGCAACCTGTAAGTGTTGTTTGAAAATACTTCGAGGATCTTAAAAGGTCCGAACCAGAGGGCATCAAATTTACCGTGCTTGCCCCTGTCCTGCTTGGGTGCGTCCCACTTGAGTACCAGGTCACCCTGCTTGAATTCTTTCTTCCTGTTCTTCCTGTCATAAGCCTGCTTGACCTTCTGCTGATGATTGTAAGCTCTGTCCATGACCTGTTCTCTGATCTGCTACACTTCCACCATCTGATGAATCCTTCTGAGAACATGGTTAGGTTCTCCTTCAATATCCTGGAGGAAATTAGCCACAGATAAGGCGAGCTGAGTGGGGAAAAGAACCTCTATTCCATAAACAAGTTGGAAAGGAGAGACGCCCAGGGATTTCTTAGTTGTCACCCGATCAACCCAGAGAGAAAATTTGATCTTTGAGTCCCAGGCCCTTTTATTGTCCTCCAGTAGCTTCTTAATAAGCTTGATCAAACTTTTATTTGAGGACTCTACCAATCCATTTCCTTGAGGATAGTAGGGAGTGGAGTGAATTAGTGAAATCTCAAAACGTTCACAGAACTTGACCAGAGGCTCAGACCGAAAAGGGGTGGCATTATCAGTAACAACTTTGCTAGGGCAGCCAAATCTAGCTATGATATCTTCCAGGAAGCTGATAATTACTTTGTGAGAAGTGCTTTGAGTGGGGACAACTTCTATCCATTTGGTGAAGTAGTCGGTTGCAGTCAGAACCCATCTGTGCTGGCCACTTGAGGGAGGATGAATTTCTCCGATAAAGTCCAATCCCCACTGCTGAAAGGGTGTTGAGACTACCACAGGCTTTAATGACAAGGATTTGAGTTGCTGCTTTCTTGAGAATTTCTGGCATTTGATGCAAGATCTGATTTCCTTGCAGACATCAGGAAATAAGGTGGGCCAATAATACCCAGCTCGGAGGATCTTGTGAGCTGTGGTCTTCCAAAAATGATGGCCTCCACAGAGACCACTATGGAAATTGATCATAACCTTTTGTGCCTGCTACGGGTCTAGACACCTTAGTAATACCCCCAGAGGGTCTTTCCAATACAAGGTTTGGTCAATGAGGCAATACCTGACAACTTTGAGCTTTAAATCTCTCACCTTACTTCTTCCCAATCCATCAGGGGGCTTCAATTATTTCAGAAAGTACAAGATGTCCTTGTACCAGAGGCATGCTGCTAATGGTATGATGGTCTGAGAATCCTTGTTCGATGACTCAGCTTGTTCATTGATGAAGTTAATTCCCAAGGCTTTACAATTGGATTCAACCAACAACTTGGCCAAACCCTTCCCCTTTATCAGCTTGGTGGGCTTAATTTCCAGATCGAATTCTATAATTTTGGCAATCCACTTGCCTCGTCTCCCGTCTATGTCAGGATGTATAAGAATGTCCTTCACAGAAGCCGAAGGGACATACGCAGTGATCTTTGAATGCAAGACATAGACTCTGAAAGCTTTAAGAGCCTTCACTAAGGCATAAGCATGCTTCTCCATGATCTCATACCGAAGTTCTGCATCTCTTGGTGCTTTTCTATAGAAAGCAATAGGCTGTTCTTGTCCTTGATCATTTTTTTGCAATAAGACTGCTGCTACTGTATCACAAGAAGAAAAAGAAAATATCAGGAAATCTTTTGAATAATCGGGACTGATTAGCACATGTACTTCAGTCAATGCCTTCTTTATTTGGACAAAAGATTCCCTGGCTTCAGAGGTCCATTTCACTTCGTTCCCCTTCCCGAGAATGGCTGTGATGTGTTTCACCAACTCAGCAAAATTCGAGACAAATATCCTCAGGAAATTTATCCTCCCCAAAAAGGCCTGAACTTCCTTCTTAGACCTGGGAAGTGGCAGGGTCTGAAGTGCTTCTACCCTGTCAGGATCAATCCTCACTCCTTCTGCTGACACTATATGGCCCAATGATTTTCCCTCTTGCATAGAAAACAATGATTTCTTGGGGTTTAAAGATAGTCCATACCTCCGACACTTCCTGAACACCCTTTTTAAGTGGCAGCAGTGCTCTTTATCAGTCTTGGAGAAGACTGTGATGTCGTCTAGATATATCACCACAAACTGGTCCTTCACCCCAATGAAGGCTATGTCAATGGCCCGCTGAAATGTTGCACCTGCATTCATCAGTCCGAAAGGCATTTTGGCATACATGAACGTGCCCCAAGGAGTGGTGAAGGTTGTTTTTTCTCGGTCCTCAGGCATGACTGATATCTGATTATATCCGGAGAAACCATCAATCATGGATATTCTGGAGGCACCGGTGACTTTCTGCAATATGTGCTCCATATTGGGCAGGGGATAATTATCTTTCCTTGAGCTCTTGTTTAGGTTCCTGAAATCAACGCAGAGTCTAATTTCGCCGCTTTTCTTCCTTACTGGGACCAAGTTGGCCACCCAGTCAGAATATCTCAAGGGGACAATGATCTGAGCATCCATCAACTTCTTCACTTCCCTCTCCATGACAGGTAGTAGCATGGGATTTATCTGTCTTATCTTCTTCTTGAATGGCTTAGCCTCTTCTTTTAGTGGGATCTTGTGCTCAATAACTGATGTGTCATACGTCTTGAGGTCTTCGTAGGTCCATGCAAACACATCAGCAAACTCCCTCAACAACTTGGTATATTTATCCCTCTGCTCCTTGGTCAAACTCCTTGACATATTGAAAAACTTGGGCTCCTCTGGTGTGCCTATGTTGCACTCAGCTGTGTCAGCCTCATCTCTCGAAATCCTACCCTTTACTGCCACATCATTCCCATCAAACAACCTTTCTAATGGGATTAGTCCTTTTGGTATGTGATTGCTTGGTAGCTGTATAATCTAGTGGTCAACAAATTTATTCAAGAATTCCCCAGGGTGATGGTCAGGTTCTCCTTCCATGTCAGGATCCTCATCTATGTGTAATGCAGAAAATTCATCAATGGATTGAACAAACTTTTCAATCTCCTGATTGTCTTCAAATACCTTCCAATGTTTGACATTGTCTGGTACAGAGGGTCTATACTTTATTTCAACATCGGATCCAACAATGGGCAGCACAGGAACTTCGAGCACACTAGCTGTGAAAGCTAAAAAGTCGGCTGGAGCATTTTCTTCCCTGGGAATGAAAGAGATGTTAAAATCTAGGAAGAAATTATTGACTAGGTCCCATACCATGTTCCTGTAATTCTTGAGTCGAGGATGCTTGGCCTGATAAACGTTCTTGACCTGTTGGACAATCAATTCTGCATCCCCGAACACAACCATCTCCTTAATTCCCATTTCCTTTGTAGCTCTTAGTCCCAGAACCAGAGCTTCATACTCTGCCACATTGTTGGTGACTTGGAATTCCAGCCTGTATGACAGAGAGATGGTCTCTTGACAAGGGGACATGAATACTATCCTGGCACCAACACCCATACTAGAGGAAGCTCCATCAAAGAACATCTTCCAAATAGAGGTGGTTGGAGGGGGTGTCTCCTGATTAAGGATGGGTTGCTTTCTGATCTGTAAAGGAGCTTCAGGGGTGTGGGTGAGCTGTAGTAGACTGGAGCCTAAATCAATGTCCAAGGCATAGATGGGGTGATTTGTAGGATTGGCTTCATCACTGATTATGTAGGCCAGCTGGGCTTCCCTATACAGTCTCCTATGCTCCCCTCCAAACAATGGAATGGTGGCGTATGTGAGATCCATCTGCAAGGTTCTCGCCAATCTCTTTATCCAATATCTAGACAACATCATGCCAAACTTAGGGGGGACATCGGCTACTACGATATCCATAACCATACTTTTCATGGGCAGCTGAAACAAGGAGACTACCAGGTCCTTGATGACTCCCAAACACTGAACCCTCCTGGAGTCAAAAGAATAGAGGTCATGATAGGCTCGGGTGACTTCTAGTCCCAACTCTTCCATAACATTTTTGGGCATGAGGTTGTGAGAGGCCCCTGAATCCATAAGGCAATTACGCAACACTTTGTCATGTATGTTCAGGGATGTGTAGAAGGGAGGGGATGAATCATCTCTATATTCTACCATGGGACCTAGGACAACTGCAGGCCTTTCATCTTGGAGGTTTATGGAGTCTGTGAGAAGGTACGAGGCTTCAGATTTCAACAGCTCAGAGAAGCGTTTTTTGAATTCCCCATGTTTAATTAACTTAGTGAGTGGCACGGGAATTTTGATCTTTTGAATCTCATGTTCAAAATTGAAAGAAGACATAAGCTTTGGGAGTTCTCTAATTTCAGGAACATGATTATGGACAATGGGAGAGAGAGGTTGAGCTTTCTTACCTCTTTGAGCATCTGCTACTTCATTAGCAGGTTTCTCGGTTCTAGTGGATTTCTCAGGATCATCAGGTACTGCTGCTTTTTTGTCGGATCTCAGGTTATACCTGCCTCGACCGCCACTAGCTTTGTATCCCTTTCTCAATTCATTCAGCTGACCATCCATGAGAGACTCTTCATGAGCAGTCTGGGTGAGATGAGGGAAAGGAGAATGGACTTCTAGGTAATGGATTTTAGGCTCAGGCTCATCTGTTTCTCCTTCGTCTTCATCAGCAACAAAATTGTTCTGAAAGGGAGCCTAAATTCTTTGGTCGTCCCTGTCTCTTCCTTTCTCTCGGTGCACCGTTGGAGGAGAAAAAATATTTGTCCTTCTGAAACCTCCTTTATTCTCCACACCCTGAGGGCCCTTGTTCGCCTGCCTCCTTTCCACCTTCAATCTCTCCATCTCTTCTTTCAGGAAATTCATTACTTGGGCTAGCTCATTTACTTGAGGGTGAGGTAGTGATGGGCCGAAAGTTGAGGCTTCCGATTTTTCCTTTCTTATGTCTGCGTCGACCTGGTTCCTTAGTCTGTCAGCTGCCAATATGTTGGATTCCACTTCTACGGCAGCGTCTTGCATTTGAGATAAGGATGTATCTCTTCTTTCTCTTAATAGCAGGCATAAATCAGGGTCAAATGCACCAGCATAGGAAATTTGAGTAGAGGCTTCTGATGGCTTTATCTCTGCAGGGATCTTATTGTACATCTTATTAAATATTTTGGAGAAGTCTGAGACAGAATCTCCTTCTATTTTCTTCAGAGCCCCAAAATCTGTCATGTAATACATATAATCCTTCCTATCCCCCCACTGTCTCAGGAAAGCACTATCCAGAGCCTCAATTCCAGCAATAGATCCGGGGGATAGTCCTCTAAACCATTTCCTCACCTCACCCTCCAGGCTCTGGACAAAGACTCTCATCCAGACATCTTCATTTTCAATGTTTAGGTTGTATGCATAACTGTAAAAAGAAACCAAGTTCTCTTCGGCAGTTATGTCCCCCTCCCCACTGAACTTGGGCATGTATTTCAAATAGTCTCCAGCAGGGAGAGGGTTCATAGGATGGGGTAGGATTAAAGGAGCATATCTAGAAGCGACTATAGCATCCATCCTATTGAGAGGGGGATTAGCACCAGCCATAGGAATATTAGGTGGAGGAGAACTAGGAGGAGAAGGGGCGTGGACGGGAGATGTCAGGAAAGAGTTTCTTGGAGGAGACAACAGAGAAAACAGGGAGAGAGATAAGGGACCCGAATGTGCAGATGATTTTCTCCGTGCAGTAGTATCAATAAGAGGAGGGGTGGAGAAACCTTCATAGGTTTGAGGTCTGTATTGAGGTGCAACTTCCAGGGAGGGGGGAGTGACAAGGATCTCTCCTTCTCATACCAGACTAGGAGGAGAAAACTCAGCAGGAACACTCCTGAAATTCAGAAAACGGGAAACCTCAGAGGGAGGACGACTAGGCAGCTAAGAATAAGAAAATGGAGTTCTCACAGAAGGGGAAGGTGCATTACCTATTTTGGTGATGGAAACTTCTTTCACAGAGCTCTTTCCCTTTCTGCGCACCGCTTCCGAGTCATCTTCTGGTGTAGCTAAAGGCAAGTGTGGATTAGACCTCGTGTGTCTGCCTCTCGAAGCCACAATTGATAGAACAGGTTCTCCCCAGCGGAGTCGTCACAGTGGAGTCACTAGGTGCACAATAGCAATCTTCAAGTTCTGATATCTGATGCACCTTCAGAATCAGTTGATCTTTGTCGTTCAAATCCGGGGAAAATATTCAACTTCGTCCCCCGCAACGATGCCAGAAATGTTGGAGCCGGAAGTCACTCCTGGATTGCTTGCAGGAGCAGAGCCCGACGCCCATTAGTTTAATGTCATGATTTGTTTAAAGGGGGTGATCAAATGGAGAAGAACTCAGAACAATATCGTCTCAACTCAAAAACTAGGCCAAGCATGCATGAACGAGTGAGGTCCTGATAAACTTCAAACAGTGAGTTGCAATAAAGGGTGAGTAGGAGGAAGACTTGAGTGAGAAGAATGCTAAGGTCTATTATAAACATCTGGTTCGTAACAGACTGGAGAAGAAAGCATCTGAACACAAAATCCTTTTACATTCAAAATCAGAAGACTAGAGAATACAATAATGTCACAACAAATCCTTTATCATAACAAAATTGCAACCATCCATGCGAATCCTTCGACTGTGAACTCTCTGGCATGAGATGAGATATAGATGAAAAAGGAGAATTGTTTGTCATAAACCAAGAAGTCTCAAACATAGAGGCATAACCAGGAAACCAGAATGTTTGCTGAAACTTTACCGTCGGGAGCTTAGCTCTACCATCGATAGATACAAAAACAATGAAAACGCCTTCATATACTCAGAACTACAACAACAGCGAAATCAAGACACTGCATTGAAGGCTTTGCGTCTGTATGGATTTCTGATAGTCAACCTCTGAGAGGTCGTGCATCTTATGTCAGACGCAATCTGACTCTTTGACAGTTCCAACGGCGAATCGACGTGCCTTTAATTCATGGTCGTGCTTTCCCATTATGGCGGAGGCGATATCTAACCACCACCAACCGCTTCAATAATTGCTTCATCGAGATCGAGGATGACCTGGCCAACTCGGCACTTCTGTAACGTGGAGGGCCTCTCACGCTGCCACCTGGAATAACTGAATGGCTTGAAGAATATGCGTGGAGGCCATCACGGAAGGTGGGGCACGGGAACAGAGTGATGGGGCCGAAACAACGGGGGGGGTGGCGGAGTCAGAAGCGACGAGGGAGCGAGAGAGGTTATAGGGGAGACACATGGCAAAAGGTGATAAGCGGAGGAGGCAAGAGAGAAGATGTGATGGATATGGGAGGCTGATGTGGAGGGAAGGAAGCACGTGGCAGGCAGTGGGTGGATGATGATAAGGAAGGAAGACCACGCGGACCAAAGAGAGGAGGTGGATAGATGATACATGGCAACAGGAGATAGGTGGAAAGGAAGATGACATAATGGGAGAAAGGCCCACGCAGACTAAACACGGAGCAGCTGGGAATGATAGGATTGCGTGAGCGTCATTGATCCGGGCGCTATGATCTCGGTTGTCGGAAAGCTGCATCTGTGATTCCGGACCCCCCCCCCTCTGCTTAAAGGTAGAAAGGCAGGGGGGGTCTGGAATCCAATATGCGCCATTGATCTGGGTGCGCTAATCTGGACCGTTGGAGAGGTGTGCCCCCGATTCCGGACCCCCCCCCTCCGCTTAAAGGTAGAAAGGCAGGGGGGGTCCAGAATCCAATATGCGTCGTTGATCCGAGCACGCGAATCACTGCCACTCGGACTTGCTCGTTACTTACCACGGGTGCATAATCACCCAAAACTTAGGACAAGTGGGTTCTTAACCCATTCTTTTGCATTCTAACCCCCTTACAAGAAATATCGCTAACACCTACCATTCTCAAATGTGAAGTTGAGTTGTGAAGAGTTGCTATATAAGTCCAACCTCACTCATAAGCTACGGTAATGGTGGAAATATGGCTATATCCTCATCAAGCAAAATGAATAATGATCATTGCACCTAGATCCAACATCTTGCAGACCTGTCATTCTTGACCTTGAAGTCGAGTGTGAAGTCTGACCTTGCTCGTAGGCTATTGGGTAATGGTGGGAAATATGACTAAATCCTTGTTAAGAAAAATAAACAATGATTGTTACACCCAAATCCAACACCATGGAGGACCATCCAAAACCCAATGATATGGACCTTCAACATATCAAGGTGGACCTCAATAGCAGAAATGAAGGGCACAATGCACGACTATTTCTATAGAGGGCTATGTTCTTAACTTTTGAACGACATATTTCATATGTGGAAAAACAAACAAGTATAAGCCACCAAAAATAATAGATGTTAGGCTTTGGTTTATCATCTATCGAGTAGGGAAACCATGCGTGCTCATCAATCTACTAGACCTTTTTATGATAAAAGTGAAAGCTAGACCTCCAAAATTAACATGAACCTCCAAAATTGTGAAGCAGAAGGTTAAAAGTCCAAACCAAACTACACAATAAATAAATAGTAATATGGTAGTTGATATTTGTACGATGCTTATTTTATGAACTTGCTGACTTGTTGAACAAACTTTAGTTCAAGCCTTCAAGCATGCCAAAGATACTCAAATCAGCATGAATGGGCAAGTTACCGACAAAAACTAAATTTATGTATATAGGGGCTTCCGCAGTGCAATATATTAGATATTATTTTTGGGATTAACTGCGTAGTGTAAGTCATTAATCTATGACCCATATTCATGAGTATTATTCTCAACTCACCAATAATTCTCATGATTTGAATAGTCCACTTAGTACTCATTGCATTGGGTGATGCTCACACGGGTGAAGAAATGGGATTGAAGCCAATGAAATGAATCACATAGCATCGATCATCACTTCCGGGGCTTGCACCCAGTAACCAGGACTTCCCAGGTGGTCACCCATCCCAAGACGCCTCTGGCTCAAGCACACTTAACTGTGGAGTTTTCTCCACAATCAAGCCCACTTAGATTGCTACCCCATTTGCAAAACCTTAGAAAGTATTCTGCCTTATGAACTACCCAGTTAGAGCTCCCTTGACTCTTATTATTTAAGTATATAGGGGCTTCCGCAGTGAAAGATATTAGACATTATTTTTGGGATTAACTGCGTAGTGTAAGTCATTAATATATGACCCATATTCATGAGTATTAGTTAGTTGAGATTAAATATTGGTTGCACATGCTCTGGCGACTCCATTAAAAGTTTTCGATGGTGATTTCACTGGCAGGAGAACTCAGAATTACGGCTTTCATGGTGCCCTGTCAATCTGGCAAGTTCAACTTCCCGTCTCTGCGCTTCATCAAACATAACATCAAGGGAATACGTGATCCTTACGTATTCATACAACTTGGCATTTGTATTTGCAAAGAGAGTAAGTCATTTGGGCGTACCAGTTTTATCAAATCAGAATTTAAGAAGATATGTTTCCTTGACAATGGAAGAAAAGATAAAATCTTGTAGACATCCTGTGGGACACTTCGTGGCAAAGTGATAAGGAAAATCAACATGTCTAACGCAACACAACGCAATCCCCTATTGCCAGAATGCAAAGAAAGAAGCTGAAATAACACGCTATCCTGATTGCCACTCAAAGGAAGGGAATGGAGGAAAGATTAAAACTGCATAATCCCCGATTGCTCCCTTTTGTATTTAATGTTGATGATGAACTTCTTGACGACAGCTGAAACAAGTGGGACTACTGTTTGCATCACCCAATGTGAAAGAAAGAAAAGTGAAATTGAAATCTGCATGTTACGATAGCACTAGTCGGTGGAAGAGACGGTGAGGAATTCCATATTTTAACTCCAGAGAAAATCGATCAGCAGAAGAGCAGAGTCAATCCTCCCTCCAAAAAAAATAAATAAATGGCTACCAGTGCTAAAACTATAATTCTCAAGATGAAGTGGCGGGTTAGGAACCAATTTAGTGTACATAGAAGGGAAAGCAAAAATAAATCCACTGAACATCCTCTGGTGGATGATGATGATGCTGCTGCTACGCATAGTAAGATGTAGCAACAGTTTAGTTCTTTATACGAAATAGAGGCACACCAACAATTGCAAGACGTTGATCAAGAGGGTGGAGGGGATTCTATTGAGGAAACATGCGTGAGGATTCCAGGAGAAGCAGTGGTGAACTTGGAGGCGGCCGCTTTGGGAAGTATATCAATTTTCAAAATGTTTTTCTATAAGCGGAAGCGTTGATGAACATGTTGATTTCGCTTTCAATGGTCCTTTGGTAGCCCTGTTAGAGGCTACCATGGCGGTGAGTTCCTTAATGTTCACAGATGGTGGAGATATTCTCAGTCAATGTGCTAGTTTTCTCTGTTACCATTCCAACTATCAGATCGGAGAATAAATCTTTTCATAGTCCATCACCTAGCCCCTTGATTTGTTTCATCGAAATGCAGTCACTCAATCTAGTTACTTGTTCTCAGTAGATAAGGTGGCATAGGCTACAGGTTACAACTTTCGCGTTTGGGTCGCCTAATGTATGAAGGCACATGGTCTACTGTTCTTGGCACTTTACGGGAAAGTACCATCCCTAGAGGGAGCCTATGTTGTAACATATGTTGCAAATTACTAAAATCAACGTCTTTCTCATATTAGTCAAAAAGACAATGAACGACAACGCTGGCATTTAAGAGATGATTACTTTGAATGAATTAGTAAGATGAATGCACAACTTATTAGCAAGGGAAGTGGCCACATTAGAATGACTCTCTTTGATTTAACAACATGCCCTACTCCCCGTCAATCGCTTTATCCTTCCAGCATCGATGATCAATTAGGATTAAGGTATCAGATTCTGAAGCTTCTATTTTATTGAAGCGACTCCTTCAAGATGAAGGATGAAGAGGATCCAGTCAAAGTTGTGAAAGAGGCTCTACCAAAGGTTCTAGTGCATTACTATATTTTGCCGGAATATTGAGAGATTTAGATAGCACTAAACTCACAGTGGACTGTACTGGCGAAGGTGTTCTTTTCGTGGAAGCTGATGTCGATATTTCCTTGGAAGAATTTGGAGATCTGTATCCACCTATTCCTCTTGGAGATGACTTTATCGATAAACATTCCGGGATCGGAAGACATTAGATTCTCCACTACTTCTTATTCAGGTAACGCATGTGGAATGGAATTGGCTGCGATAATAGCTCTTCGTCCATAAGAGTTTCTGAAATTTATTTGTCTGGAAGAAATTTGACAGGATCGGTGCTTGAAGATATTACACAGTTGACTGCATTAATTAATGTATCACTTGACAATAATCACTTGATGGGATCATTGCAAAAATTCTCCAATTTAACCATGTTGGAGAGACTATATTTACAAAACAATAACTTCAACGGTACTGTTGAGTGGCTATCCGATTTTAAAAACCTTAAAGAGTTGAATATAGATTTCAGCGGGGTAATTCCTGCTCAGCTTCTCCTCAATTGTTCGTTGAAACTCAATCACTCAGGAAACCCCTACCTAGTTATCAATAAGAGGGGATGTACTCTACAAATTTCAAACAATAATAAACCGAAGTTTGTCCTCGGAATGACACTCAGTGGAATTCTAATCCTATCTTTAGCATTGATAGTGGATATTTTTTTGTATAAAAAATGTCGGGAGAGACAGAGAGGCTGTAGCGAACCAAATGAGTACGATGGAAAAGAAACTAAAACCGTTGTTGGACAAAGGCTTCTCGATGATTATGGTGCCAAGTTTCCAGAGCGCATACATCACCGAGGCTCGTCATTGCCTTCAATATACACCCATCCACATACTATTTCCTACAACGATGGTTTCCGGTCGTTCTACAGCAAGGGTCCGAACCCAAACATTTTGGTTGGTGTTGTTATTGGTGGCCCCAACAACATGACCGCTTCTCCGATGAGCGCAACGACTATGCGCACTTTGAACCCACAACTTACATCAAAGCTCCGATTGATCGGTTAGTTGATGAAGTAAAGTATCAGCTCTGTACTGCTTCATAGTAAACTAGCTAGATCAGTTTTCATTCTTTCTCACCATGTGCATAATATGCCAGTGGAAGAATATTGTTGTTGTCTGTTTGGATTTTCCACGTACCACTTTCGAAAGTGTTATCATCTATCTTTTGCTGTGAATTTAATCAATGCTACCACACAACAAAGATGTTATACGACCAAGGGATCATCCATACCCCACTTGTCAAAATAATTAGTAATGGTTTAAAGAGCTGGCAGAGCATCTGGCAGTCACAAATTTTTGAGAAGGCAAACCGTTTCATATTTCTCTAAACAAAAAGAGATTTATTTTAGATTTTTCTTTTAAAAGAAGGATTGATGTAACAGAGAAGGAGGAGGCGAGTGGGGAGCTGGGGGAAAAAACTCTTTGAAGAGGGGCTCCTTTTGTAAGCCGAGTTAATTTGTAAACTTGAATTGGGAGTAATACAGAGACGTGTTCACTTGATATTGTGAGATTCATCATGGTAGATTCTTTCAGTATGTTCTCCCTATTGTCATTATCATATTGTTTATCTCTTCCTCTTTCAGCTGTGTTAAATTTGTTTGGAATTCATTTTATATGCTCCTTACACACAATTGATATATATGTGTTGCGTTCTATGGTGATTGGTCAGAATTCGTTCAAGATAAGCTCTCTGCATCTAGTTATCAACCTTCTGTTTTTTTTGCCTCTAAAGTTATAGTGAAAATTCATCCTTGATAGATGCTTTCACTGTGATGGCCTTTTCTTTTCTTTTTCTGCTACCTCATCATGATTATCAATTGTTGAAAGATAGACTTACTTTGCCTCATTTTCCGCAAGTTATACGATCACTGCTATTATCACCTTTCTTCAGTTTTCACTTGACTCCATGCCCAATGGACTGTTTCCCTAGTCCAACCCCCAAACTTTAAAAAATCCAAAACTATCATTTACCCATAAATCTGCCCACCATTTTATGCTTACTGAAAATCATATTGTGACATTATCCGAGAGATCCCTCTCGGGTTGGGAGGGGCAGCTTCCAATCCAAAGTGGTTCGAGGTTGCCTCGAGATTGATTTGCATGCAACCCAAATTCAGTTCCGAGTGACAACATTTTCTTTTAGGGTTTAGGGAGAGCGAATCTAGGGTTCAGGTTAAAAATAAATAAAAATTATTTTTTTTCCTCCAAAAGTGTGCCAAGGCCTATAGGGAACAAACTAGTATCGACTCGGCTGAGTTGGATAGGTTTGGTACTAAAACAACCGGTTTGTACACTGAACCAACTGGTTCAATACCTAACCAGTCCCCAATCCTGTTTGAAGGTCGAATCAGTACCCTAGATTACATACCCCTTGGACCTGGCATAAGGAGAGCCCAAGCAAGCAGGAGAGGTTATTCTTAGTAATTTTATTGTTTCAAGAAGCCCAAAAATCATTGAAATTCTCTTAGATGCAAAGAAACGGGAAGCCTATCTGAATAATCAGAAAATTACATATTATAATCTAGAATATACCGTCCGAGGTCCATCTTTTTTGCGACACAATGTAGTTGTATATACTGCATGTGCTGGACAACTGTTCACAATTAATGCACAATGTCCTTAAGTATTGTGTCCAACAGTAAAGGATAACTTCTATGAAGTATCAGATTCCTTTAAATTGATCCTTTAATTGGAAATCACATCCTTCTTGTTCTATTGTTGTCATGCCTTTTATTTTAAACCATAACAAGCACACATAGTTTATTTAGAACCAGAACAAACATTACCCAGACATGGAACAAGATGTATAAATTATGTACATATACAAGAAGAAGAGTAATACAAATTCCTTGTCTAGACAATGACATTTGTTTTCTATTGAATGATCTGTTGGCCACTTCATTTATGCAATTTATTCTGCCTCACACTAGATTTGTCTCTTTTATTGGAAATGATTAATTTATAGATCATATATTCCAAGGTTGATAGAAAATGCCTCTCAACATAAAAGTAATCAGGGCCTAAGTACTTTAAATAAATAATTAGTCTAGATATTAAGGGTTATCTCCAAGCTGAGAGTTTATACAGTACTGGGGAGTAGTGAATGGCAGGGGCGGTGAGGGGTTAAAACTTTTGCCAACATCAAAGGGAAAAGATTGAACACATGGTTTGGTGGGACACATTATAAAGAGGATAAATTCTTTGGGGGTTTCTCTTCCAAAGTTATTTTCCCCCCTATTTGATGGAGCAAAATAAGGCCTACTTCAGGGTCAGTGTGCAGAAATTTTGTTTGTTGGTGCCAAGGAGTTTACACAATTATCCAGGGATTTTAAGCTGCTCGTGCCGAAGTACTTATCTTTGTGACGTATTCTGCAGGGGTAATATTTGAATCATCATTTCCAGTTGTAATGCCTTTATATTATGACCTCATTTTCATCAAAATGTAGGGTTCTATTGCATAAGTTGTTTCCTAGTCCCTTTGATTAATACTTTAGAATGCTGCAGTGTTTGCATGCCAGGATTATTATGACTCTACAGTTGAGTTTGAAATATCTTATAGAATAGATCAAACAAGTTCTATGCTGCACTTATATCGGAGTCATCTTTTAGTCAATACTGCTTGAAGTTGAAAATGATTGGAAAACTACTGCTTATTAGAGAATACTTCACCCTATTCATATATGGTGCCTCTTTATCACTGGAGAGTCATATTTTCACCCTAGTCCTAATGATTGGAGAGTCATCTTTTCATATATGCTGCCTCTTTATCACTGATGTGCTCCTCTATTACTTCACCCTCAACCTGCATATGAAAACTATGTCGCAGAACTGTATTGAAGAGATTATAGGTGTAGACATCTCGGGATTGAATGGTGGAGCAGCTGCCAAAAGTTTCTTGCTAGACTCTTGAGAATTTAGACTGCCTGCTTCTCCAAAATGACTTTCATCTGATGTGGGCTGCTCATTTTCTTCAACAACATTTAAATTTCCTGGGTCAGCAGAGCTATTCTCACTGATATTAGGACCAATTTATGTCTTCTCTTGAGAAATGGGGAAGTTTTTGGAGACTTCCTGAGAGTCTCTACCTACAGGTGAATCGGGATTTTCAATGTGTGTGTAAGAGGTCATGTCTTGAGTAGTATCTACTAATTCAGAGGAAGTAAGAGAGTCTACATTCTGGCTTTCCATTCCTTGTTCTGAAAGTTGTATTGGATTGTTAGTTGCCTGAACTTCACTGCTTGAGTTGGTTGTTTTCACTTCTCTTGATTCTGCAGGAATTGAAGACTCCGGTTCTTTTCGACTGATGTTCTCCACATCCCTTTCTTTTTTTCTAATATCTACATCCTTCTTCCGACTACATGTGAAAACAAAGTTTTGTTCTTCCTTTGCCACAAGCTCTATCTTTAACTGTTCTTTGATAACCTTCACTGTCTCATTTTCCACTTCAGTTTCTTTTTGAGTTTGTTTTTCCTCAACAGATTCCTCACTCACCTGTTCATCTGGAGCATCCTCCTTGGATGTGTCAACTGATGCTATTACTATACTCCCTGGGGGTGCTAAATCTGCTTCTTTGTAAGAAGGACCTTTACTAGGAATAGGAGTTTTGAGAGAACTTGATGCGTTTGTTGCTGTTGTTGTCGAAGAAATTTTGGAATAAACAGGGGTTGTTGTTTTTGGAGTTGTTTGTCGAGTTGGTTTAGATACTGGCTTTCCTTCTATGTCTTTACTTAATTTTGATAGATTTGTAATAACAAGAGTGGTAGGTGCAGATTTAGAACTACTGCTTGCCAATTGTGTATCTGTGCCAGTACCGTACTTCACTAATGGCATGGGTCTACCATGGAAAGTTGAAGACTTGACCAATTTTCTTGCAATTGATGTATCTGTAGAAGCATTTCTTGGGGATGGATATGTATCTGTAGAAGCATTTCTTGGGGATGGATATGTATCTGTAGAAGCATTTCTTGGGGATGGATATGTATCTGTAGAAGCATTTCTTTGGGATATAAAATTATTACCTGCTCCAGAAGACATGATTTTCCTCTTGGATGCTAATGAATTGGCATTTACATTGAGATTGTTCACTCTATTGTGTGCAGGGTTAGAGTTATAAAAGTGTTGTTTTCCTAAGTAATGTTCAATCTTGCAAGGCTTGGATTTTTAAGGCCAGATTTACGCCCCCCTACGTTGCTAGATCGGCCTCTGGGAACAGCCTCTTGCCATCCTTCTTCCTCCATATTGTCAGATAAAGAAACTTCAGAGACATCTGCTTGGTCTTCTGCACTGGGTGCAATGACATCATCTTTTGATTTATTAGGGACAAAATCTCTTGCATTAGATTCCCCTTTCTCTTCTGGTTCCGAAGATTGTTTTTCATCATTGTTACTTGGGTACAAGTTGATATGTTTTGTGAACTCATCCATAGGTGCATCCCATTAACTTTGGACAGGTTTACCTCTTAACTGTAAGATATCAATCCAGTATTGTATTTTGTTAGTAATTACAAGAATGTAGAAAACACAAAATCATAATGAAAAGATTCACCTATTCTTGGATTACGATTGACAGAGTTCAATAGAGAAATTATAACGAAATCAATGAACTACCAAAAGCAAATGATCTACCTTGGTACGATTTTGCTTCTTTTTGTCTTTGACTTCTGCACTTGGGATTATGTATTATAATAGATCTGATACACTGGTCCATATTATTGAGGTCCATGTCAACATTTTATGGATTGATTATATCGTAAGAAAGTAATGATCAGAAAATGCAGCTGCCTCAGCTGAAGTTCACAGTACCTGAGATGACCTTTTCTTTCTATGGATGCATCTAGCTTTGGAGTACCATTACGTGCAGCTTCCTGCTGCTCCAAGGCCTTTGAGTCAAAATGCTTCAGCCAGGCAGCAACATCCTGTCACAAAGAAAGTAGATTTATATCTTGGGATTAGAAAAAGGCAGTATGCATGAACTCTAAGTGCCCACAATACCATTCTTATGCATCTGTTTGCCCAACAAAAAACCTTAGTTTAAAATGCCTCCAAAAGTACCCGTGTACATAAATCCTCAGGACCAAGTTTTGCTTGTAAAATTTGCAAAGTAGTCTGTTCATGCTGAACACTTAAAGAGTATGCTTCCATCAATGAAAGAGAAATAACTATTGCATGATAGCTAGCAATAGTCTGCAGAAAATCAAAATAATACAAACAATTCAGCTATGTATTGGGACAGTGAATTGCGACTGCTCAATTTTAATAGACAACTGCTTTATAGAAAGTATATCATAGTATTTCTTTTTATCTTTTTTGATCTTATTCAGTGGAACATAGGATTGAATGTTGCACACAAGTAGGACATCAATGAAGCAATATATCTACATGCTAGTCTTTGTTTCATTCTTCCAGCCAATTAATGAAGATGGTTTCTTAGAGAGAATAACAAAATTGATTCAGTATATTTCTATGTGTCTATCTTTAATAAATTTGTAGTGTTTATGTGTAACACACACACACACAGAGATACCTGTAAATGATCTTCTCCAAGCAGTCTTTGATTTCGTTTTAGGGCCTTATGCAGATACCTGAGAGCTACATGTATATTTCCTAGGCCTTCTTCCATCATAGCGACATTGATGTATGTTGCAGCAGTGTTTGGGTGTGATGGTCCACAAGTCAGGTGCAAAAGATACAATGCACGGTTGGCATACCTGCATTCAGGGCCCCCAAAGTTTGGTGAAAAGTGCATCAAAAATTGGCCAATAGAAAATGTATCAAAACACTGTTGATGCATATCCATAATCCCCACTTTAACACTTGGAGGTTTTTAAAGGATAAAAAAGATAAACTACTTTTGTGAGCTTTCAGAAAGAATGTTATAAAACATAGCTGTATTATTTAGGTTTGAGGTTTAACTAGATGCACAAGTATGTTCATGTTATTGTGTCTTTTCTATGAAGGCTATTTGTTTGCACTTATTCACTTGAACTCTCCTGGTTGCACAACCAGCTCTGTTTCTCCCATTTTATGTGCACTTTGAAGTCTGGACTTTCCTCATTTCTAATTGGCAATGCAAGTTTTCTCTCTCTATCTATAGGACAACCAAGTTTTCTAGTTCATTCCCTATTTCTTTTATTCTTACTTTTCCTCAGGTACATGGAATACATGTTTTATATTGCATATGCAAAGTCCTCAATTGGGTGTGGATTCATGAACACACGTGGATTCACTAGGGTAGGTGAAGATAGAAAATAAAAACTAGCACATATGATGAGTCTCAACATTGGAAACTGTACTTGAACTTGCAAAAAGAAGCACATTTGGACAATCTAGAAAACTTCTAAAAGGAGATAAAATACATCAATCTTTTCAAGTCCATTGAGAAAATACTTGATTTTGTTAGATCAACGTGCCATAAGTTGAAAGTCAACCAAATACACAGACCGACTTGGAATCCTAGTTGCCTTTTAAGAGCTTAAATACAACAAATATATTGGTAGGTGAAGCTGTATCAACTTTTTAACTAAAACTCATTCAATAAAACAAGGAATTAGAAACAATAATCCAACCAAGTTTGAATCCGGACACTGAAACTGAAACAAAATTTGAAATTTTGAAGTTACATACACTCAATCAACAATTAGCTAATATTGTGGATTTGATTGACAAAAGAAATATTCTATACATTTAGAACTTATATTTTGTTTGTCATGAATATAAAAAGAAGAGAAAAGTCAAAATAGGGACTTCCACATTGGGTTTATTATTAGCAATTGAGCAAAAGAATAAGTGATATAATAACCAAAGAAAGTGAGATTTATCTGCTACCAAGCTTTTCCTTTAGTCTGTACATCATTGAACAGGGTTGTAAGTAGGAAGAAGGACTACATGTAACTTACTTTAGAGCCAATTCAGTGTGCTGAAGCCGATAATAGAATACAACAAGGTCGCCATAACTTTTCATGGTATCTGGATGGTCAAGACCTAGTTCTCTTTCATTGATATCCAAAGCCTTTTGTTGATATATTGTTTCCTGTTCAGATGGAAAAACGAAATTAAGAAAGGATTTTAACTTATAGATGTAGGCCGAATTCTGGCCTGTTGAAATCTTTCCCCTTCCCTTCCAAATTTTTATATTTAATAAAACAAAGAAAGCTCGATAATAAGTAATTCCAAGATGTGCGATTCTTATGCAGGAAAGCTCTGATAAGAAATTCAGCTATTGGGAATCTCCAATCAATAATTTATTAGAGAATGGATAGATAGAGTTAAGTTTAATGTTTAACAAAAAGTTTTGAGTGGTGCTTTACAAGTAGCTTATAATAAATGGGTGGAACTTAAAATATCAGCATAAGAGTTTCCAAAGTAAAAATGTCTGTAAGAAAGACACTTGGATCTCATGAACTATATGATGATAGAGGTATAATTAAAGGACCTATGAAGAAAAGATGCACAGCTTTTTAATTGCACAATTTTGTTCTTGGGCTCATGTTAGTGCTTAAAGTTCAATGCAGCAGTATAGAACATAGGAGAATTTACATCTCTTCAAAATTATGAGAGTAATTTCTTTGAGACTGCAAGGAATAGTTATAACAAACACGCATTCAGGTATACAGATAATATGAAAGAAAAACTCAGAATTAAAATGAATAACGTTTCATCCCATCATATTTAAAAGTTCAGGAAACTTCAAAAATACAGGATAAGAGTTTTTGAATATTCTATATCGTTGTTGAACAAAGAATATCTTGAGCATCTTTATTTTTTGTTCAAATAATTTCTCTATGAAAAGAATCCTTTACAAAAGTTTCCCGGAAGGGATTAGAAGCTAGTGCCTGTGGGGACTGAATAAAAGTAAAATGGTAGAGAAATATTCATATTGGACTCATATTAAGTAATTCCAGTCTAGGGCTATACAAATGCAAAGAGGGATTTGTTTAACAGTGAGCATGTTGCCCAAGATGTTTCAATCTTTAATCAGTTTACTGCTAGAAACATTAACCTGAAGGCTTATTGTCATGGTATCAGTTGGAAGTAGCCATGAGATTTTACTTATGATTTGAAACTGGGCCACAAAATAGAATCCCCCCATTACCCTAAACTCTCATTTCAAGAACAATGGGACCAATGTGGCGGACTGGAGAACCAGCGCATAAAAGCATAAATGTTTATAAAAATGCGGCCTCTTCTATAATTCGCAATTCTCTGATCTTTTCTAGTAAATCGAACTCCAAATTTTCTTCGAAAACTTAAATAGGAATAATTAATATCTGCACAGAAAATGCTACACATTTTTTTCATGGAAATCCCTTGCCCTATTCCTGCATTCGATGCATTCTTACCAGGAAATATCGGAGAGATCATGATAGATTTCCAGTTATTTTGACTGGCATTCTCCCGATCATGGCAGGATTGAGAATTCCACCGTCGAATTTATCAGATGAACTCTTGTTTTCTTTGCCATTGATGAACCCGAGTAAAGCCTACCAGCTTGTAAAGTCCGACCACATCGTAGCCTTCGGCCTTGGCAAGAATAGTTGCAGGCTCCATGGTATAGGAGTACAGAGGGGTTCAAATATTTCTAAGGTCCTCCTTTTATTTATTTTCTTTGGTCGCTTCTGCTGGTGTTTGCATCGCTGGCGTTAGTGTGAATGAATTTGTTATTTTAAATTAACACAATCATCCTTGATAAATTGTGAAGTAGGAAATGTAGAGAGAAAATAATAGAACAGTATATTCAAATGTATGAAGAAGAAGATTCAAATGTAATGGGAGATGGCTGAGCTAAATATGCTCAAGCAAGAAAAAAATAGAAAGTACAACTGTCCAGTACAGCTGGTAGTGTACAGTCAGACTGTTGAGGTTACATTATATTTAACACTCCCTCTTAAACTCAACAATTACAATCATCAGCACTGACTATGCCTAAGTGTTGTCTCTGAAAATCAAAAACTGACTTTCCTAGTGGCTTTGTAAAGATATCAGCAAGCTGATCTCGAGAACCACAAAAGTGTAGTGCAATATCCCCATTATTGACTATCTCGCGTATGAAATGAAACTGAGTGTCAATGTGTTTACTTTTCTTGTGAAACACGTGGTTCTTAGATAATGCAATTGCTGATGTATTGTCACAGAAAATAGGAGTTGGATCCTTTTATGTATGTGACATGTCTTTCAATAATCTTCTAAGCCACACAGCTTGACAAGAAGATGAGGTAGCAACTACATACTCTGCCTCTGCAGAAGATATGGATACAATTGGCTACTTCTTCGATGCCCATGAAATCAGGTTCGTGCCCAGTTGAAAAACATATCCAGATGTGCTTTTCCTGTCATCTAGGCTTCCTGCAAAGTCACTATCTGTGTAACCAGAGAGTTGATTACTATCAGATTTAATGTACCATAAACCGAAATTTATTGTTCCTGCTACATATCTCAAAATTCGTTTTGCCATTTTCCAATGCGAATCTTTTGGTGATTCCATGAATCTGGAAACAAGGCTAGCTGCATACATGATGTCAGGCCTAGTTTTTGTAAGATACAACAAACTGCCTACTAAACTTTTGTATAAAGTAGAATCCACTGTGGGACCTTCATCAATCTTGCTTAATTTTGTGCCTAAAGGTATGGGGGTTTCTGCTGGATTGCATCCTTCCATGCGAAATCTTTTGAGGATGTTTGCTGCATACTTTTGCTGACAGACACAAATTCCTTTGGCTGATTGATGAACCTCAATGCCTAAAAGATATTTCATTATGCCAAGATCTGTCATCTCAAACTCAGATTGCATGGCATGTTTGAAATCTGTTAGCTCTAGATTTCCTATGTAGATCATGTCATCAACATATAAACATACAATTAGTATTTTACCGTGCTGATCTATTTTGGTATAAAGTGTGGGTTCATTTTGACTTCTGTTGAAGCCACTTTTGATCAGATAAGTGTCAATTATACTATACCAAGCTCTTGGAGCTTTCTTTAAGCCATACAAGGCTTTCTTCAACTGATACACTTTGGCTGGGTGCTCTGGGACTTCAAATCCAGGTGGTTGATCGACATAGACTTCTTCTTCTAAAAAACCATTTAGGAATGCTGACTTGACATCCATTTGGTAAACTTGCCATTTGTGTTGTGTTGCTATGGCCAATAGAGTTCTGACAGTGTCTAACCTTGCTACTGGAGCAAAAGTTTCACCATAATCAGTACCTGGTTGTTGTGAGAATCCTTTGGCAACAAGTCTTGCCTTGTGCTTTTCAATCTGTCATTTTTCATTGAGTTTAGTTTTGTAAACCCACTTGACACCAATACTCTTTTTGTGCGTTGGCAGATCAACAAGATCCCATGTCTTGTTCTTCTCAATGGAGTCAATTTATTGGTTCATGGCTTGAACCCAATGTGGCTCCTTGGCTTCTTCCTTAAAGGATGAAGGTTGACATGACATTAAAACAAAAAGATTGTGTTTCTCAAAGTCATCCAACTGTTGATGGATCTCTCTCAAACTTCGAGTTCTCTGATTCTGTGGTTCAAAGAATGATTCTCTGCTGGAAGTTGAGTTATCCTGTGAGTTATCTGGTTTTCCTTGTACCTGTAGTCTTGGAAGAGAAGTTTGAGGTACTTGCTGTTTTGAATTATCTATTTTTTCAGAACTTGGCAGCAATGGATTTTGACTGTCCACTTGCTGAATTTCTGAATCATTCCAGAATTGGTTTTTCCAAAAATTGTACATCTCTGCTGAGAATTAATTTCTTGGTGATTGGATTGTAAAGCCTGTAGGCTTTAGATGTTTCGCTATATCCAGTGAAAATGAATTTCTCACTTCGGTCATCAAGCTTCTTCCTTAATTCAGAAGGTATGTGTGCATATGCTATGCATCCAAATGTCCTTAGATGAGCTACATTGAGCTTTGTCCCACTCCATGCTTCTTGGGGAACTTTCATATGTAGACTGGTGGTTGGTGATCTGTTCAAAAGGTAAACTGAGCATGCTACTGCTTCAACCCAAAAAGTATTTGACAGACATTTCTCTTTGAGAAGTGTTCTTTCCATATTCATGATGGTCTGATTTTTTCTTTCAGCCACTCCATTCTGCTGTGGAGTATACCTTGTTGTTGCTTGCATGATGATGCCTTGAGATTTGCAG
>ML802163.1:151717-162543 GCA_009831015.1 Picea engelmannii | reverse complement strand
AGGACCTGGCAATTTCTCTGGTGGACGTAGCCCACACTGGGTGAACCACGTAAATCTGTGTCTCTCTTGTATTGTGTGTCTTCTGTGTTTTGTTTTTGCATTTGTTTTATTTTATTGCTCTGCGGTCCTGTTTTTCTAACAGAATGTGGATATGAAGAGAATTAAACAAGTTTAAATGATCTTTTTTGAGTCATTGGAGGGAGGAAAAGGGAGGCTAGGGATCATTGGAATCCATATTTTTTATTCATGTGTCAACTACTTAAGAATCCAGAATCCAATTTGTTGCATACTATAAGAGCCCAAGGTGAAAATTTCCTTCATAGTTTCCTAGAGGGAATTGAAATTTCCAAGGGAATACTATGAAATATTCACAAACCTTATTCACCAAAGGGTCAGGGATTTGCACACTAGAGAAATTAATCCAACAAACTTGATGAACCCACACCAAAAATCATGCCACATACCACTGCGGGGTGTCAGAATGAAATTTTAGTGGCCCAAGAACATAAATTAAATGAGAGGGAAGACCTTGACTGAATTGCTAGGGTTCATCTTCTCCAAACATAAGTTGAGCAAAGGTCGACTGGAGACGGGAGCTAGGAAGCAACATTATCCCACCTTGATGTTTCAAGAAAGAGGTGGAGAAATTATTACCTGAACTGGATAGTAAATGAAGATATCATCGGGGGCAGGGCAATTTTGTACTTGCAATTTGAACTACGTGGGAGTCAATGATGTGAGCAACCTCCACTTATTGTAATGATTCAGTTGACCAAAAGATGAAAAAACCTCCACTTGTTGTAATGATTTGAGTGACCAAAAGATGAAAATACTAAGGAATAGGAGACACATAACAAGAATTATAAAAAACCCCACATTTTTAATAATTTCCAAGTTAAATCGACTTCTCCATTGTGTTCTCAAAGCACATGGATCCACTTCAATGTGTCAAATTTCCAACATGAAAAAGAAATACTTTCCGAGACTAATATTAAATGAATTTATGATTGAAACATGTTATAGATCATATGTTGAATTATTAGATGAGAATCCCCAAACTATTATATTCTTGATATACATGGAGAGAGTTAGACTAATTACTTTCAATAATACATATGCTTCTGCTTTATTATTTTTCATTGTCGCACAGTACCATTCATAATCCTATATGCTTCCTCTTTATTGTTTTTCATTATCGCATGGTACCATTCATAATCCTATTCGATTTCCCTGGCCTATATATAGTCCCTTCCGTGCCTGCTTCCCCGAATATCCATTTCATTAATTAATAATTTAAGAAAACTATAATAATATTCACTTTATTAAATTATCTCACATAAAAGTACAAAGCTACATAATTATACATTAAATGTGTTATCCTTGTTTATGATTATATGTGAAACAAGTGTTGCATGGCAGCGTAGTCCCTGCCAGGTTGGAACGAGAGTAAATGCGTGGGTTGCAAGTTGCAGTACATGTTGTATCCATGCAAAATTTAGTATTCCCGAATTAGTTTTATTTGAAATTTATAAAAAATATTAATGTATGGTACTTCAACGAAGGTTCCCAGTATCTAAGTTTGATAGTACATAAAATATTTAATACATAATGCATGTAACCCAATAATTACGGAGTAGCGGGTTGGCGGAGTGGCGGGTTCACATTTTTCAATTTTCATGTCCAGAGTGTTCTGTGATATACATTTTTCACCCAACACTTCCTCCATATACATTTTGCACCCAACAATTCCGTCATATACAATAGACTGAGTAATTTATAGAATATCATAACATTGCACCAAAAATTATAGTAATTTATATAATGCTATAACACTTTTTACTTAATGAATAGTATAAACAATTATTTAAATTTTATTCAATATTATTTTTAAGGTTTTTAAATGTAAATTTGAAATTTTGGAATTTTGATTTTGTTTATGATAATAAATGTGAAATTTATTTTAATTTTTCATTTTTCATGTTCAACTTGTTCCTTGACATACTTTTTGCACCCAACACTTCCACCATATACATTTTGCACCCAACAATTACAGAGTGGCTAGCGGAGTGGCGGGTTTACATGTTTCATTTTTCATGTCCACCATGTTTCGTGATATACATTTTGCACCCAACACTTCCGTCATATACATTTTGCACCCAACAATTCTGTCATATACTTGTACGTTTTTAAATGCAAATATGGAATTTTGGAATTTTGATTTTGTTTATGATAATAAAGGTGAAATTTATTTTAATTTTTCATTTTTCATGTCCATCTTGTTCCATGATATACTTTTTGCACCCAACAATTCTTCCATATACATTTTGCACCCAACAATTATGGAGTCGCTGGTTGCGGAGTGGCGGGTTCACATGTTTCATTTTTCATGTTCAGCATATTCCAAGATATACATTTTGAAACCAACACTTATAAAGGTGAAATTTATTTTAATTTTTCATTTTTCATGTCCATCTTGTTCCATGATATACTTTTTTCACCCAACACTTCTGCCATATACATTTGCACCCAGCAATTATGGAGTCGCTGGTTGCGGAGTGGCCGGTTCACATGTTTCATTTTTCATGTTCAACATATTCCAAGATATACATTTTTCACCCAACAGTTCTGTCATATACTTATACGTTTTTAAATGTAAATTTGAAATTTTGGAATTTTGATTTTGTTTATAATAATAAAGGTGAAATTTATTTTCATTTTTCATTTTTCATGTCCAGCTTATTCCGTGATATACCTTTTGCACCCAACACTTCCGCCATATACATTTTGCACCCAACAAGTATAAACAATTATTTAAATTTTATTCAATATTATTTTTAACGTTTTTAAATGTAAATTTGGAATTTTGGAATTTTGATTTTGTTTATGATAATAAAAGTGAAATTTATTTTAATTTTTCATTTTTCATGTCCAAGCTTGTTCCGTGATATAATTTTTTCACCCAACACTTCCCCCATATACATTTTGCACCCAACAAGTATAAACAATTCTTTAAATTTTATTCAATATTATTTTTAACGATTTTAAATGTAAATTTTGAATTTTGGAATTTTGATTTTGTTTATGATAATAAAGGTGAAATTTATTTTCATTTTTCATTTTTCATGTCATTCACATGTTTCATTTTTCATGTCCAACATGTTCCTTGATATACATTTTGCACCCAACACTTCCGTCATATACATTTTGCATCCAACAATTATGTCATATACTTATACGTTCCAACTTGTTTCGTGATATACTTTTTTCACCCAACACTTCTGCCATATACATTTTGCACCCAACAAGTATAAACAATTATTTAAATTTTATTCAATATTATTTTTAATGTTTTTAAATGTAATTTTGGAATTTTGATTTTGTTTATGATAATAAAGGTGAAATTTATTTTAATTTTTAATTTTTCATGTCCATCTTGTTCCATGATATACATTTTGCACCCAACACTTCCTCCATATACATTTTGCACCCAACAATTACGGAGTTGTGGGTTGGCAGGGTTGGCGGAGTCGCGGGCTCACATGTTTCATTTTTCATGTCAACATGTTTCTTGATATACATTTTGCACTCAACACTTCTGTCATATACATTTTGCACCCAACAATTTCGTCATATACTTATACGTTTTTAAATGTAAATTTTGAAATTTTGAAATTTTGATTTTGTTTATGATAATAAAGGTGAAATTTATTTTAATTTTTCATGTCGAGTTTGTTCCGTGATATACCTTTTTCACCCAACACTTCCGCCATATACATTTTGCATCAAGTATAAACAATTATTTAAATTTTAATCAATATTATTTTTAATGTTTTTAAATGTAAATTTGGAATTTTGGAATTTTGATTTTGTTTATGATAATAAAGGTGAAATTTATTTTCATTTTTCATTTTTCATGTCCAGCTTGTTCTGTGATATATGTTTTGCACCCAACACTTCTGCCATGTAAATTTTGCACCCAAAAATTACGGAGTTGCCGTTGGCGTGACGGGTTCACATGTTTCATTTTTGATGTCCAACATGTTCAGTGATATACATTTTGGACCACATGTTTCATTTTTGATGTCCAACATGTTCCTTGATATACATTTTGCATCCAACACTTCCATCATATACATTTTGCACCCAACAATTATGTCATATACTTATAAGTTTTTGACATTTTGGAATTTTGATTTTGATTTTGTTTAAGATAATAAAGGTGATGGTTGAGTCGTGGGTTCACATGTTTCATTTTTCATGTCCAGCATGTTCCGTAATATACATTTTGCACCCAACACTTTCGTCATATACATTTTGCACCCAACAATTCCATCATATACTTATACGTTTTTAAATGTAAATTTGGAATTTTGGAATTTTGATTTTGTTTATGATAATAAAGGTGAAATTTATTTTCATTTTTCATTTTTCATGTCCATCTTGTTCCGTGATATATTTTTTGCCCCAACACTTCCGCCATATACATTTTGAACCCAACAATTACGGAGTTGTGGGTTGGTGGAGTCGAGGGTTCGCGTGTTTCATTTTTCATGTCTAGCATGTTCCGTGATATACATTTTCCACCCAACACTTACGTCATATACATGTTGCACCCAACAATTCTGTTATATACTTATACGTTTTTAAATGTAAATTTGAAATTTTGGAATTTTGATTTTGTTTATGATAATAAAGATGAAATTTATTGTAATTTTTAATTTTTCATGTCCATCTTGTTCTGTGATAGACTTTTTGCACCCAACACTTCCGCAGTATACATTTTGCACCCAACAAGTGTAAACAATTATTTAAATTTTATTCAATATTATTTTTAACCTTTTTTAAATGTAAATTTGGAATTTTGGAATTTTAATTTTGTTTATAATAATAAAGGTGAAATTTATTTTCATTTTTCATTTTTCATGTCCAGCTTGTTACCTGATATACTTTTGCACCCAACATTTCCCTAGATACATTTTTCACCCAATAATTATGGAGTTTCCATTTGAGGGAGTGGCAGATTCACATGTTTCAGTTTTCATGTCCAGTGTGTTCCGTGATATGCATTTTGCACCCAACACTTCCATCATATACATTTTGCACCCAAGAATTCCGTCATATAAATTTGGAATTTTGGAATTTTGATTTTTTTTATGATAATAAAGGTGAAATTTATTTTAATTTTTCATTTTTCATGTCCAGCTTGTTCCGTGATATATTTTTTGCACCCAACATTTATGCCTTATACATTTTGCACCCAACAATTACGGAGTTGCAGGTTCACATATTTCATTTTTCATGTCCATCATTTTTTATGTCCACCATGTTCTGTGATATACATTTTGCACCCAACACTTCCATCGTATATATTTTGCACCCAACAATTCCGTCATATACTTATACTTTTTTAAATGTAAATTTGAAATTTTGGAATTTTGATTTTGTTTATGATAATAAAATTAAAAATTATTTTCATTTTTCATTTTTCATGTCCATCTTGTTCCGTGATATACTTTTTTCACCCAACACTTCCACCATATACATTTTGCGCCCAACAAGTATAAACAATTATTTAAATTTTATTCAATATTAGTTTTAACGTTTTTAAATGTAAATTTGAAATTTTAAAATTTTGATTTTGTTTATGATAATAAAGGTAAATTTTATTTTCATTTTTCATTTTTCATGTCCAACTTGTCCCATGATATACTTTTTGCCTCCCAACACTTCCGCCATATACATTTTGCACCCAACAATTATGGAGTTGCGGGTTGGTGGAGTCACGGGTTCACATGTTTCATTTTTCATGTCTATCATGTTCGGTGATATACATTTTGTACCCAACACTTTCATCATATACATTTTTCACCCAACACTTCGCCATATACATTTTTCACCCAGTATTTATAAATAATTATTTAAATTTTATTCAATATTATTTTTAATGTTTTTAAATGTAAATTTGGAATTTTGGAATTTTGATTTTGTTTATGATAATAAAGGTGAAATTTACTTTAATTTTTAATTTTTCATGTCCAGCTTATTCCATGATATAATTTTTGCACCCAACACTTCGGCCATATACATTTTGCACCCAACAATTACGGAGTTGCGGGTTCACATGTTTCATTTTTCATGTCCAACATGTTCACTGATATACCTTTTGCACCCAACACTTCCGTCATATACATTTTTCACCCAACAATTGCGTCATATATATGAGACTGAGTAATTTATAAAATATCCATGGAAAAATTGAAAATGGAAAATGTGAACCCTCGTGGATGTACTTTTTGATAAATTTCAAATAAAACTAATTTGTGAATACTAAATTATGCATGGATACCACATGTATTGCAACTTGCAACCCACCCATTTACTTCCATTCAATAACTATAAATTAAATTTATGATATTTATCATGTAATATTAATATTAAATATAATATTCATTATTAATATGTGATAATATTTTGTTAAATTTTATTCAATTAATTATTCAAATTTATTTTTATTTTTCATGTCCAAGTCTATTCCGTGATATACATGTTAAGTAAACATTTAGGGCTCTCAAAACCGTTTAAGTGCATCGCACTGTGTAAACATTTAAGAAATAATGGGTGTGGCACGATTTACATACCTTAAGTACTTAATAATAATAAAAAATAGACAAACCTTGGATAAGCTGGATATCAAACATTGGGATAAATTTAACTAGTAGAAAATGGTAAGAAAAAACATTAATGCTAGCATTAATTCAGCTTCAAGAAATGCATAAAAATATATATGATTCAAAAAGACGGTATACTATCAAAAAGTTTGGATATCCTCACATATAAAACATTGGGAATAGCTAAGCTGGCAATAAGACCTCCAATCTGTTATAGATCATGACATGCATAGTCCTTTTTATTATATAAAAATAAATGTTTTTTGTTCCCTAGTTCCAATATTAAATATCAAAGAATTATCGATTGATATAGTCCCTCTATGCCTACCGCAAGGACTAATAATATCAAGCTACATAATAATACATTAATGTATTATCATAAAACAATAGAATTTTTTTATAAGATTAAACTATCAAAATTTATTATCCTTGTTTATTGGTTATATGAACAAAAATACTTATCCAAATATAGAAATTTATATAGATTAAACTTATAAAAAATGATATTTAATTAGTACAACTAACATAAAACTAATATAATAATTTATTGTTTTATATATTTAATTTCTCTTATTTTTTAAATTAACAATCATCCTTGCCATCATCAATTTAAAATTTTTCTTTATTAAAATTTATTAAAAATGTATTACTATATCTCTATTTATTACATTAATATATTTATTTTTATATTGTAAGTTTTCTCTT
Organism: Picea engelmannii; assembly: GCA_009831015.1. Lineage (NCBI taxonomy): Eukaryota > Viridiplantae > Streptophyta > Pinopsida > Pinales > Pinaceae > Picea > Picea engelmannii. The sequence continues at coordinate 155,170 of ML802163.1, read as the reverse complement.
AAAATTAAATAAAAATGTATTACTATATCTCTATTTATTACATTAATATATTTATTTTTATATTGTAAGTTTTCTCTTAAAATTAAATTTGTATTGAAAAATTATCATTTTAGATTCATTTTAAATACACATTTATTAAATATCTAGAAAGATTCAATTTTTTAAGATGCAAATTTTTTTATTATTATTTCATTTTAAGTTTAACACGATGTAATTGTTTTTTAATTAAACCAATTTTATTTTTATTATTGTATTGGAAAATTATCATTTTAGATTCATTTTAAATACACATTTATTAAATATCTAGAAAGATTCAATTTTTTAAGATGCAAATTTTTTTATTATTATTTAATTTTAAGTTTAACATGGTGTAATTGTTTTTTAATTAAACCAACTTTATTTTTATTATTGTATTGAAAAATTATCATTTTAGATTCATTTTAAATACACATTTATTAAATATTTAGAAAGATTCGATTTTTTAAGATGCAAATATTTTTATTATTATTTCATTTTAAATTTAACAAGGTATAATTGTTTTTTAATTAAACCAACTTTATTTGTATTATTATTATTTTTTAATTAAAAATACTTTATTTAATGTTATCTAACATAACACAATAGCTCAACATTTCCCTGTAATAGGCTCTAAACACAATAGCTCAACATTTCCCTGTAATAGACTCTAGAACAAATGTATCTCTATTTATTATATATTTTAATATAATAAACTCTAGAACACGTCTTTAGGTACAATTAATGTATCTTTATTTATTATATTTTAATCTATTTTATTTATTACATTAATATATTTATTGGTTTATTATGGTACCAAAAACTTTAAACTATCAGTAACATCGGGCTTTACCTTGTTGATCTCTTATCAAGTTTATTCATAAAGATTTATTTTTAATTGTGAAAAATAGTCAATATATTATAGGTATTGGAGGACGTGGGTATCAGGTGGTTTATAGGCATTGGGAGTATAAAAATGGGTATCTAGTAAAAATAGGGATTTATTTTATTAAAAAATATATTGAGAAGGGGTTCAACAAAATGATTTTTGGAGATATTTATCAATACCTAGTAAAAATAAAGATATTCTTTAATATCCCACAAAAAAAGGTGCTATGTCACAAGTTTACCAAACTAAAATTGGCGAAAATGGAGTCATGTAAATTTAAAAAAACAACAAATATCGAATAGACTTAGTTCCATTCAAAATCGTGCCACTAATCAATCTTATATATGTACACTAAACAATCTTACTGTTCCTGCTATAACAAAGTTGTACAAACATTATTTAACAAAATTTTGTAAAATCTATTTTTTTTCACAGAGGATGGTTGTCCTCAAAACCATCGTCATGGTGATCGTAATATGGCCCAAGGATTACAGGAGGATGATTAGAATAATAGATTAGTGATCAATTTATACCATGGAAAAATGGGTGTTGCTTAATTTCAATCGCCCCTCCATTATATGTCAGTCGTAGCTTTAGATCTTTCATCAACAAACGCTTGATCAAATCGTTTGCAGCAGAGCTTACCAACACGAATTCAGAAAACTTAATAGGCTTCTCAAAATCATCTGGTCCTCTGAAGGTTGTCTTTCCGAAGAGAAGTTCGTATATAAATATTCAAAAATCCCACCAGTCCACACTACTTCCATAGCCTTTGCCTTAAATCATTTCTAGAGACAAATACTCATACTTTCCTACAATTGGCATCGAATGGGAAGTCGTAGGTTTTGCCTGAATATTGCATGGAATATTGGTCATCTCTTTATCACGTAGAACGAAGCTTGATTATTTCATTTCTTTCATTTTTCTTTATTATTTAATTGCTACCAAAATTTGAAATTGGTTCAAGAAGTGCATTTTGAAGTAGCTTAGCCCAAGCTTGGTGGTTGGGTACGTTACTATTGCCACTTGTACTTCTCCTAAAGTTTATGCCACTTTGTATCATCAATTAATTGGCAGCCTCTTATATTTGACTCATAATCATCTTGATATTTCCTTTGTTGTTGGTCTTGTTTCCTAGTATATGAAAACACCCCATGAAAGCCATTCCAAAGCAGCTAAAAGTATACTTCAGTATGTCTGGGTGCAGTACAGTTTCAAATACATTACATTTTAGGGGGTCTCCTTTGTTGGTTGGTTTCATGGATTCTAATTGGGCCGACAACCCTGATGATAAAAATTCTAATGCGAGTTATGTTTTCAACCTATGTTTTGGACATGTCACTTGGGCATGTAGGAAACAACAAACTATTTCTTTCTTCAATAGAAGTAGAGTATCGAGCAACGGTTAATGTAAGTCAAGAATCATTGTGGCTTCGACAAATCTTTTTCATAGTTTGGATTACAACAACAACATATGACCACCCTCTGGTGCGACAATCAAAGTGTCGTCAAGTTTTCCAAAGTACAATTCAATATTAACACAACAAACACATTAGGCTACACATGCAATTCATTAGAAATCTCATTCATGATTGAGTTATTAAAGTTATCTTTTTCCCTATAGAATATCAGGTCACAGACATGTTCACAAAGTCTCTTACAGAAGCAAAGATTTTCAAACTATGATCTATGTTAGGAGTTCAGGAAGTTTTCATTAAGGGGGGATAGGCTCTAATGCCTCCTTCCTTTTCCTATTTTGTTTCCCTTGCAAATCCTTCAAGCCTATCCCAAATTGTTCTTAAGGGGTTATGTTAGGATATTTAGACACTAAGGAGTTAGTTAAGATCAACTTGGTCTAATGTGTCATTAGGTTAGAGTGTGTTTCTTACTATGTTTCTTTAGTATGCATTTGTAATCTGACGATCATGATATGTTCTCGACATAGAGTGATATGAGGACTCATATTCTCCTCGATCTTAGCATCTACATTGATCTATGTATTAGCACCTGATTGGTCCATGTTATATATTTAAAGAGCATGAAGAGTCATTTTCCGATGATTAAATGTAAGAAACTCTCTTGTAATATTTATCTTTTGCAGCATGAATAAATTGCCTCAAGTGACCAGATTGGCTAGGGCTATGGATGTTCCCCCACATGGATTTTACCACGTAAAAACATAGATGTGTTAATCTTTGATCTGGTTGTGTTAATCTTTAATAAAAAAAAAAAATTGATGATGGCAATGATGTAAGAATGTTAATTATTAATTTAAGAAATGAGTGAAATTAAATACATAAAACAATAAATTATTATATTTGTTTTTGTTAATTACACTAATTACATATATTTTTGATAAATTTAATATATATAGATTTATATTTTTGGATAAATATTTATGTTACATATAACCATTAAATAAGAAGGATAATAAACTTTCAAACAAGGATAATATATTCATTTTTGTTAATTACACTAATTAGATATATTTTTGATATATATATATATATATATATATATATATATATATATATATATATATATATATT
>ML802163.1:113733-134528 GCA_009831015.1 Picea engelmannii | reverse complement strand
TCCACGCAGTAATTGTGGATTTACCTCAAAGTGACCCCCATAATACGATCCAACCACCACAATCAGTTAAACCATGGAGGGTTAGTCCCCGTAGCTTACCCGAATGCGACCTCGTGCGTAACCCCTGTGTGAGAGGGGGATCCTAGGCAGACTTATACGATAACTGGATTTAGTCTCTCTAACTCAGGATGCTATTGTTTGTTTTAGAAACTTTGGAGAGTTATGCTCACAGCCCTAATCCAAATTATTAAGCCTAGTCTACTATTGGTGGAGGATCCTAGAAAAGAAAAAGTTCTAGATAACTTTTAATTAGCGTTGATTTTATGGTTGTTCTTTACGCAAAGGGGTGCATGGAAGTGAAACAAATGGAATTATGACTCAGACCCAAAGAATGCATCAAATATGATAAGCATTCATTTCCTTTCGATGAATATCTATCTAAGGGAGAGAGAAAGTTCTTTCACTCATCAAACACAAATAAGGAATGCCCTCAAACGATTCTTTTCTCAATCAAATCCTGACGTAATGAAAAAAAGTTTTAAATGCCTTCTAATATGCACAATCAATCATAAATATGTCTCTTATTGTTTGTGTATGAATGATGATCAATACAACACAATGCTCGTCTTTCTAATTATCTTCTTGGTATGAATGGAAACCAAACTAGCGCAAGCAAAAGTCACACAAACAATACACCCTTTCGTAGCAATCAAAACGAAAAAGCGAAAGAAAAGAAACAATCAATAAGGAAAACAAACTTCACACCCAAAAGCAAAAGTTGAAGAACAATGATCTTGACTGAAATCAAGATGAAGAGGTCTGTAGGCCTTTGATGACCTTCACCAAGGTTTTTACTTAGCTGATGAGGAGAGAAGAACAATGCAGAAGTTTCAAATTTCACTCAACAGGAAAAACTCAATGAACAAGTTAAGGAGGCTACAAGATCCGAACAGTAAGGTGCTTATATTTGAATTAAAAGACAGATATCAAGGTTGAAAAGAAAGAAAAATTGACTCTCAAGATCACTCAGCAGGGGAACACAGAGGCAAAAATCCAAAAAAATGCAATTTTGGAAGGTTTTTGGGCCAAAAGAGGTTGGCGCTCTGTTGCCAAGGGAAAGGAGAGTTATAACGCTCTGTGTAAATCCTTTAGGAGCGTTGGTGCTCTGTTAACACTGGGACAGGGGCGCCAGGGTCTAAAAGTTCCAGAAATGTCAAGAAATTTCAAAAATTGAAGTTCAAACTTGACAAGTATGCTGAGTATGATGGGACAAGGAGCCAATCAGCTCATGAAACTAATCAAAGAGGGGTGAACCAGGTCTGAACCAATCAATGGATAGAACAAGGTCAATGAGGAGAAAAATCCAAACAAGAGGTTTCGAATTGAGGCTATCTCCCCAGTGGAGTCGCCAGTTTCTATTGTAGGAAAATCTCCCTGCGGACAGGTAGATCACCTCTAAGGCTTGACCTTAACCCTAGACAGAAAAATTCTTAACGTGGACACTGACTTCACTAATGCATGAGAAGGAAGGATAACATGAGTACCTTTTAATCGACGTTTGTCCCTGCATGCTCCGAGTTGCGCTCCAATCCTTTGATCCTCGCTGAGGTCTGTAGACAAAACAAGATACGACCACTTCCTACTCTATTGACATTAGCTTGAAAACAGATCTATCACTAAGTGATAAGTTCATGTAACATCAGACACAAACTAGAAAGAAACAGGCCAAGCGTGTCATATTAATGAGAATAACGACAGAAGTACTTACAATCGTAGATGCGAATGCGACAACTTCATCAAGTCCTCTTCGTCTAACCCTTGCCTGAAAGATCCACAACCTGGATAACAGCAGCTTCACTGATCACTCTTCTTTGGATGACTATAAGTTTCCTCCAAGATCATAAGTTTCGTATGTTCAATTCTCTCCCCTTTCCACTATCATAGAGCCTGTTTATATAGGTTGGGAGGGGCCTAACCTCTTGAGTTATGTTTAGAACCAGTTGGGAACCTTCTCCATAGATCAAGGATCTGTTGATGAAAACAAGAATTCGAGCACAACTGCCTCCTAATCTCGACTGTTCCTCCCCTTATTCTTCTTAACAGGTTAACAACTGACCCAGATTAGGGAGTGCTCCTTCAGAAGGGGTCTCTGAGCATTGTAGCGCTCCTTGGTAAGCCCTGGGGAAGCGCCAACGCTCTTAAGATGAGCAACGCTCCTCCAAAAGGGTATGGGCAGCGTTATAACGCTCCCTAAAGCATGATAGGGGAGCACCAGCACTTTTGCAGCTGAAGTAGGGGAGCGTTCCCCCTCCAAACCTCCGTTTCAGGGCTCCTTTCAGGTGTCAAGAGTCATTTGATCCCAGTAAACCAGTTATCGTCCTTCAAATCAGTCATGTGAGATTTTATAAGTGCCTCCTTAGTGTCGTTATCATGTCATCATGTCTGAACATCGTTTGCGACACTAGTGATCAACTTGTGACACTTGTGAAAGTTGCAGGGAATATGCGACACTTACGACGATTGATAGGGACAATGCGACACTTATCCATCTGAGCAATTTTGACGTGTAACAATGAGCATCAACAAAGCATCAAGAAGGCTTTTGACAAGAAAGTAATAAAGGAGTATATTTGGTTCGGAGATATAGTACTCAAATGGGATGCACCCAAACATGAAAAGGGAAAGCATGGTAAATTTGAAGCTCTTTGGATTGAACCCTTCAAATTTTCTGAGGTATTTCCAAATAATGCTTACAGGTTGTAGAATTTGGAGGGATATGAAGTTTTTGGTGGCCCTGCTAATGGGCATTTTCTGAAGAATTTTTTTATTTGAGCCATGGGTGACTCTTTCATGTCATTGTAAATATCATTTTATTTCTATTTTAGTAGCTGACTCCACAACCCAACTAAGTCACTGGAACTACAAAATAGTTCTTAGAGCCTTAAAGGGATGAATCTATCCCCCATGGAGCCTAATGTTAGCACAATGTTGTAAAAGGGGGTTTTAGGTTTGATGGCTGCAAAAGACATGGGGATTAAAGAGATATCAGTGTTTGTGGATGCTGATTTAATTTTCCATCAAATCAGAAATATTTATCAAGCCAAGCACCCTCAACTTAGAAGTTACATAAATGAGGTATGGGATCTAGTTGAAAGTTTTTTATTTTATTTCAACAGTTCATTTGTTCCAAGAGAAGAGAATGCCATGGCCGATTCTCTGGCTATTTTAACAAGTAATTCCAGAGTCCCTCTACCACCTAAGATCAGGTATGATTTAGAAGTGAAATATAGACCCTCTATACCTGACAATGTCAAGCATTGGAAAGTGTTCGAGGATGATCTTGAAATCAAAAGATTCCTAGAGACCGTCGATGAGTTTTTTGCATTTAAAATTGATCAAGATCCTGATTCTAAAATAGATCCTCATGCTGATGTTTTTCTGAACAAGATTGCTAATCATCATATTTTCCAGTTGCCCAGTAATCATATCTCAAAGGGACTAGTTCCTTTGGAAAGACTATTTGATATAAATGATGTGGGAGTAAAGGGAAAAGTTTCAAATGAGGATGTTGATGTAGCTGAGTGAAATATTGGTACAGAGAAGGATCCAAAAATTTTCAAGTTGTCAAGTAGCCTATCAAGGGAACAAAGGGTCTAGTATGCCAAGCTGATAAAAGAGTTTGCTAATGTGTTCTCCTGGACATATGAAAATCTTAGAACATACAACACAAGTGCTATTGAGCATAAGATCTCATTGAAAGAGGAGGCCAAACCATTTAGGTAGAAGTTAAGACAAATGAATCCTATGTTGATGCCTATTATGGAAAGGGAGGTAAAGAAGTTGTTGGATTCCCAAATCATTGTCCCTTTGAGATATTCTAATTGGGTGGCCAACTTGGTCCCTGTAAGGAAGAAGAATGGAGAAATCAGACTCTGTGTTGATTTTAGGAACCTGAACAAAATATCTAAGAAGGACAATTACCCTTTGCCAAATATGGAACACATATTGCAGAGGGTGACTGGTGCATCCAAGATTTCCATGATTGATGGATTTTCTAGATACAATCAGATCTTTGTCCTTCCTGAGGATAGAGAAAATATGGCCTTCACCACTCCTTGGGGCACATTCATGTATGCCAAAATTCCATTTGGATTGATGAATGTAGGAGAAACCTTTTAGCAAGATATGGACATCGCCTTCATTGGAGAAAGGGAGAAATTTGCAGTCATCTACCTGGATGACATTACAGTTTTTTCGAGGTCGGATAAGGAACACTGTCAACATCTAAGAAAGGTCTTCTCAAAATGAAAAAAATTTGGTCGCTCCCTCAATCCCAAAACTTCTCTATTTTCTATGAAGGAGGGAAAACTGTTGGGACACACAGTATCAGTAGAAGGGGTCTGGATTGATTCAAGCAGGGTAGAAGCTATTCAAACCTTGTCACTTCCCAGAACCAAGAAGGAAGTCCAGTCTTTCTTGGGGAAAATTAATTTCTTAAGAAGGTTTGTTTCAAATTTTGTTGAATTAGTAAAGCATATCATAGCCATGCTCAAGAAGGGAAATGAAGTAAAATGGATTGTTGAGTCCAAAGATTCTTTCAACCAAATCAAGAAGGCATTTATTGAGGTACCTATGGTAATAAGTCCCGATTATTCCAAGGATTTTCTAATTTTTTCCTTTTCTTCTTTTGATACAGTGGAAGTTGTTTTATTGCAAAAGAATGTTGGAGGGTTGGAGAAACCTATTTCCTTTATCAGGAGAGCGTCGAGGGACACTGAGATCGAATATGACATCATGGAGAAGCAGGCCTATGCTTTGGTAAAGGCTCTCAAATATTTTAGAGTCTATGTTTTGCATTCAAAGGTCATTGCATATGTTCCTTCAGCTTCTATGAAGGACTTTCTCATTCAGCCTGACATAGACGGAAGAAGGAGAAAGTGGATTACTAAAATCCTTGAATTTGATTTGGAAATAAATCCCACAAAACTAGTTAAAGGCCAAGGTTTAGCCAAGATATTGGATAAATCTAATTGCGAAGCTTTGGGGGTTAACTCCATTAACGCTTGCTCAAAAAATCAACAAGATGAGTTTTTTCATACAGACCCGCAAAACATCCCTCCATTGGTAGAGTGAATCTGGTACAAAGACATCATATTATTTCTGTAGGATTTAAGGCTCCTTGATGGTATGAGGAAACGCAAGGCAAGAGATCTAAAAATTAAAACAACTAGATATTTCCTTATTGATCAGATCTTGTATTGGAAGGACCCTCTGGGAGTGCTTTTGAGAAGTTTAGACCCACAAGAAACCCAAAATATTATGTTTGAATTTCACAACAAAATATGTGGAGGGAATCATTTATGGAGGACTACAACCTATAAAATTCTCAGGGATGGATATTTCTGGCCTACTTTTTTCGTTGATGTCTGTGCAAAAATCAGGGCTTGTGTTAAGTGTCAAAAATTCTCTGGAAAAAAATAGCTCAAGTCCTTACCATTGAATCTTGTGGTAGCTTCCAGACCCTTTCAACAATGGGACCTAGATTTTATTGGGGAAATTCATCCTTCTTCAAGTGATTAGCACAGGTGGATCTTGACGTCCACTGATTACTTTACCAAGTGGATAGAAGCCATCCTCACAAGGAGTGATTCTCACAAGGTAGTCATTGGTTTCCTTGAAGATATTATGGAAAGGTTTGGTTGTCTGAACAAAATCATCACTGACAACACTTCATCCTTCAAGGCCGAGGCTTTGATCAAGTTTTATGAGCAGTTCAGAATTGCATTGATTCACTCTACCGCCTATTACCCCCAAGGGAATGGATTGGTAGAGTCCTCTAACAAGAGCCTTATAATATTATCAAAAGACTGCTAGAGGAAAACAAGAAAGCATGGTATTCAAAGCTCAAATTTTCAATGTGGGCTGATAGAGTGACAACAAATATGTCTCTTGGTGTCTCCCCCTTTCAGATTGTGTATGGGATTGAGGCCATCTTTCCTTCTCAGCTTGCCCTACCTATGGAAAAATTATTTCAGGACTACCAAGGAGAGCCTTATGATATGATTAGAAGCATACAAAAGATGGTAGAAGTGCAACAAACTAGAGATAAATTGATGGACAAAACACATGAGCATCAACAAAGCACCAAGAAGGCTTTTGACAAGAAAGTAAGAAAGGAGGATTTTTGGATGGGAGATCTAGTACTCAAATGGGATGCACCCAAACATGAAAATGGAAAGCATGGTAAATTTGAATCTCTCTGGATTGGACCCTTCAAATTTTCTGAGGTATTTCCAAATAATGCTTACAGGTTGTAGAATTTGGAGGGATATGAAGTTTTTGGTGGCCCTGCTAATGGGCATTTTCTGAAGAAGTTTTTTATTTGAGCCATGGGTGACTCTTTCATGTCATTGTAAATATCATTTTATTTCTATTTTAGTAGCTGACTCCACAACCCAACTAAGGCACTGGAACTGCAAAATAATTCTTAGAGCCTCAAAGGGATGAATCTATCCCCCATGGAGCCTAATGTTCGCACAATGTTGTAAAAGGGGGTTTTGGGTTTGATGGTTGCAAAAGACATGGGGATTAAAGAGATATCAATGTTTGTGGATGCTGAGTTAATTTTCCATCAAACCATAAATATTTATCAAGCCAAGCACCCTCAACTTAGAAGTTACAAAAATGAAGTATGGGATCTAGTTGAAAGTTTTTTCTTTGCTTTCAACAGTTCATTTGTTCCAAGAGAAGAGAATGCCATGGCCGATTCTCTGGCTATTTTAACAAGTAATTCCAGAGTCCCTCTACCACCTAAGATCAGGTATGATTTAGAAGTGAAATATAGAACCTCTATACCTGACAATGTCAAGCATTGGAAATTGTTCGAGGATGATCTTGAAATCAAAAGATTCCTAGAGACCGTCGATGAGTTTTTTGCATTTCAAATTGATCAAGATCCTGATTCTAAAATAGATCCTCATGCTGATGTTTTTCTGAACAAGATTGCTAATCATCATATTTTCCAGTTGCCCAGTAATCATATCTCAAAGGGACTAGTTCCTTTGGAAAGACTATTTGATATAAATGATGTGGGAGTAAAGCGAAAAGTTTCAAATGAGGATGTTGATGTAGCTGAGTGAAATATTGGTACAGAGAAGGATCCAAAATTTTTCAAGTTGTCAAGTAGCCTATCAAGGGAACAAAGGGTCGAGTATGCCAAGCTGATAAAAGAGTTTGCTAATGTGTTCTCCTGGACATATGAAAATCTTAGAACATACAACACAAGTGTTATTGAGCATAAGATCTCATTGAAAGAGGAGGCCAAACCATTTAGGCAGAAGTTAAGACAAATGAATCCTATGTTGATGCCTATTATGGAAAGGGAGGTAAAGAAGTTGTTGGATGCCCAAATCATTGTCCCTTTGAGATATTCTAATTGGGTGGCCAAATTGGTCCCTGTAAGGAAGAAGATTGGAGAAATTAGACTCTGTGTTGATTTTAGGAACCTGAACAAAATATCTAAGGACAATTACCCTTTGCCAAAGATGGAACACATATTGCAGAGGGTGACTGGTGCATCCAAGATTTCCATGATTGATGGCTTTTCTAGATACAATCAGATCTTTGTCCTTCCTGAGGATAGAGAAAATATGGCCTTCACCACTCCTTGGGGCACATTGATGTATGCCAAAATTCCATTTGGATTGATGAACGCAGGAGAAACCTTTTAGCGAGATATGGACATCGCCTTCGTTGGAGAAAGGGATAAATTTGCAGTCATCTACCTGGATGACATTACAGTTTTTTCGAGGTCGGATAAAGAACACTGTCAACATCTAAGAAAGGTCTTCTCAAAATGCAAAAAATTTGGTCGCTCCCTCAATCCCAAACATTATCTATTTTCTATGCAGGAGGGAAATCTGTTGGGACACACAGTATCAGTAGAAGGGGTCTGGACTGATTCAAGCAGGGTAGAATCTATTCAAACCTTGTCACTTCCCAGAACCAAGAAGGAAGTCCAGTCTTTCTTGGGGAAAATTAATTTCTTAAGAAGGTTTGTTTCAAATTTTGTTGAATTAGTAAATCATATCATAGCCATGCTCAAGAAGGGAAATGAAGTAAAATGGATTGTTGAGGCCAAAGATTCTTTCAACCAAATCAAGAAGGAATTTATTGAGGTACGTATGGTAATAAGTCCCGATTATTCCAAGGATTTTCTAATTTTTTCCTTTTCTTCTTTTGATACAGTGGAAGTTGTTTTATTGCAAAAGAATGTTGGAGGGTTGGAGCAACCTATTTCCTTTTTCAGGAGAGCACCGAGGGACATTGAGATCGAATATGACATCATGGAGAAGCAGGCCTATGCTTTGGTAAAGGCTCTCAAATATTCCAGAGTCTATTTTTTGCATTCAAAGGTCATTGCATATGTTCCTTCAACTTCTATGAAGGACATTCTCATTCAGCCTGACATAGACGGAAGAAGGAGAAAGTGGATTACTAAAATCCTTGAATTTGATTTGGAAATAAAGCCCACAAAACTAGTTAAAGGCCAAGGTTTAGCCAAGATATTGGATGAATCTAATTACGAAGCTTTGGGGGTTAACTCCATTAGCGCTTGCTCAAAAAATCAACAAGATGAGTTGTTTCATACAGACCCGCAAAACATCCCTCCATTGGTAGAGTGAATCTGGTACAAATACATCATATTCTTTCTGTAGGATTTAAGGCTCCCTGATGGTATGAGGAAACGCAAGGCAATAGATCTAAAAACTAAAACAACTAGATATTTCCTTATTGATCAGATCTTGTATTGGAAGGACCCTCTGGGAGTGCTTTTGAGATGTTTAGACCCACAAGAAACCCAAAATATTATGTTTGAATTTCACAACAAAAGATGTGGAGGGAATCATTTATGGAGGACTACAACCTATAAAATTCTCAGGGATGGATATTTCTGGCCTACTTTATTCGTTGATGTCTGTGAAAAAATTAGGGCTTGTGTCAAGTGTCAAAAATTATCTGGAAAACAACAACTCAAGTCCTTACCATTGAAGCCTGTGGTAGCTTCCAGACCCTTTCAACAATGGGACCTAGATTTTATTGGGGAAATTCATCCTTCTTCAAGTGATTAACACAGGTGGATCTTGACGTCCACTGATTACTTTACCAAGTGGATAGAAGCCATCCTCACAAGGAGTGCTTCTCACAAGGTAGTCATTGGTTTCCTTGAAGATATTATGGCAAGGTTTGGTTGTTTGAACAAAATCATCACTGACAACACTTCATCCTTCAAGGCCGAGGCTTTGATCAAGTTTTGTGAGCAGTTCAGAATTGCATTGATTCACTCTACCGCCTATTACCCCCAAGGGAATGGATTGGTAGAGTCCTCTAACAAGAGCCTTATAATATTATCAAAAGTCTTCTAGAGGACAACAAGAAATCATGGGATTCAAAGCTCAAATTTTCAATGTGGGATATTAGTGTGACAACAAATATGTCTCTTGGTGTCTCCCCCTTTCAGATTGTGTATGGGATTGAGGCCATCTTTCCTTCTCAGCTTGCCCTACCTATGGAAAAATTATTTCAGGACTACCAAGGAGAGCCTTATGATATGATTAGAAGCATACAATAGATGGTAGAAGTGCAACAAACTAGAGATCAATTGATGGACAAAACACATGAGCATCAACAAAGCATCAAGAAGGCTTTTGACAAGAAAGTAAGAAAGGAGGATTTTTGGCTGGGAGATCTAGTACTCAAATGGGATGCACCCAAACATGAAAAGGGAAAGCATGGTAAATTTGAATCTCTCTGGATTGGACCCTTCAAATTTTCTGAGGTATTTCCAAATAATGCTTACAGTTTGTAGAATTTGGAGGGATATGAAGTTTTTGGTGGCCCTGCTAATGGGCATTTTCTGAAGAATTTTTTTATTTGAGCCATGGGTGACTCTTTCATGTCATTGTAAATATCATTTTATTTCTATTTTAGTAGCTGACTCCACAACCCAACTAAGTCACTGGAACTGCAAAATAGTTCTTAGAGCCTCAAAGGGATGAATCTATCCCCCATGGAGCCTAATGTTAGCACAATGTTGTAAAAGGGGGGTTTTCCCTTAGGAAAGGATACGATGGTGAAGTTGTGCAAAAAAGGGGGATAAAAAACCCAATTTATACCTTTTATCCTAAGTTTTGGGCCCAGGCACGTTGTGCTAAGAGGCATGTAGATCTGGGTGGCCAAGATCTATGCACTCAGATCTATGGTGCACAGTCATAGTCAGACCCCTGCGAGCATTCTACCTTTAATGGGGGGCGGGGGGGCGGGGTGGTCCGAGCAAGCGATTTTCTGGTGCGGGTCCCGCACTAACGTGGAGCCTCCTCACGATGCTCGAAACCCCCCCTCTCATTTCCACTTACCACTCCTACCCCCTTCCAATCAAGCCGCTTATCGCCTCCTCTTACAACCTTCCTCTCCTGCCAACACCTGTCTTCCACTCACATCACCCACTCACACATGTCCCTTGGTAGTATCATATATCCCTATCATCGCCTTCCATGTTTATCCCACTACCACTTCATGACACATATTTTTTTCACCTCCTCCTCTCGCTTCACGACACTTGTCTCTGTGTCACTTCCTCCTGTGTCATTTTTGTCCCCACTGTACCTACCACCATAGCTTCTCCTCTGCCTTTTCCGTAGCCTATTGATCCTACACCAATCGCCTCACCAGCTCCTCCTTATCAGTTTCCATGTCCGCCTACAGTCTCTCTGTAGAGGTCCGACAAAGCACAAGTGGTCACAGTCAACATTGACAAACCATTCACAATGACAGGTGCCACATTTGATTTTTCCCTGCTCCGATCCCAATGAAGTAGTTAATGAAAACAAGGAAGGTGGTTGAGACATTGTCTCCTTCCATAAATAGAAGGCAAGAAAGGGACAAATTGTGGAAGAATATTGTCAGTCCAACCTAACACAGAACGCTTTTGACAGAATATTGTATGGGCATTCTGACCAATGTCTACATGCATAGCTTGATAGAGAAGCTCATCAACGCAAAGCCTTGAATGCATGACATGATCACGTCTCATGCATTTGGAGCCAGTTTAGAGTATATGTAGGCATTTTTTCCATTTTGTTTAGTGTCGATGGTAGAGCTAAGCTCTTGATTGTAAAGTTTTAATGAAACTTCTGGTTCTTTGGTCATGTGTGTAATTTGAGACTTCTTGTTTAATGACAACCAACTTTCTGTTCCATCTCTTTTACCTCTAAGACTGAAAGAATGGGGCATGGATGATCCAGTCTAGTTATTGTAACTTTATTGCGATGTATGTTTGATTGCAATATTGTTATAGTGTTTTCAGCTTCCTGAAGTTTTGGATCCAAGAGGATCTTGTCGTTAGGATATTTAGACACTTAGGAGTTAGTAAGATCTACTTGGTCTATTGTGTCATTAGGTAAAAGTGTGTTTTCTAGTGTGTTTCTTTAGTATGCACTAGTATGCATTTGTAGTTAGGAAATCCGACTATCACGATATGTTCCCGACATAGAGTGATCTCACGGTTCATACTCTCCTCGATCTTAATGGCCATTGATCTATGGATTAACACCCGATTGGTCCATGATATCTATTTAAAGAGCATGGAGGGTCATTTTTAGATGATCGATTGTGAGAAAATCTCTTGTAAAATCTCTCTGTAATCTTTTTCTTTGCATTAATAAACTACTCCAAGTGGTCGTGTTGGATGGGGTCGTGGATGTTTCCCCGTAGGGGTTTTACCACGTGAAAACATTGGTGTGTTGATCTTTGATCTGGTTATGTGAGTGGTTACTGAAGTTGTTTGTCCTCTATTGGAATACATTTGTTGTCGAGCATGGTATCAGAGCCTATTTGAAAATCATCTCCTATTGTAGATCGAGAGCGTGAAGCTGAGTTGCCTCATATCAATTTTTTGTCTCTTCCATACATTTCTAGGCTAAGATGATTGTTCCATTATGTCTAGAGCACTCATTTCATTCAGGAACACTTTTTGTTTCACTCTAAAAGGTTTCTGTTTTCCCAAGATACATCCATTACAATCAGATCTGGAGGTATAAAGTTTGAATACACATTTTGAAATTTTTTGCCGAGAAGTTTTTTTATTTCAGTTTTGTATTTTTTTATTTCCGGGTTACTACTCTTTTAGATCTTCATATTCTCTTTGCCCCGTGCCCTATGCGATCTCGGAAAATCAGAAATAGACAGGAAAAGGTGCATCTTCCCGGTAATCTAACCATGATCTAACCCTTCTTTTCATCGAGAAGGGAATTTTTTTTCTTGTGTGAAAATAGTTTTTTTTTAGCACGTTCTCCAAGGCCGTTTTCAACAACAACAACAACACCACCTCCAATCTTCTTTCTGAACATTACAATATGTTTTGCTAGACCATTTGGTTAAAAGTTTCCTTATTAAGTAAGAGGTCTTGAGTTCAAGTCTCTTTTGTTACCTTTTTTGAAAAAGTTTTGCAAAAATTGTAAAGTGTATTTCACTTCAAGTATAAAAGTGAATCACTATAAGTAGCTTTAATATTTTATTTTAGAGTTATTTTGCATGAAACATTTTTGTTATAAGGTAACTTCATTGTAAAAGTGATCCCCACTTCTCTTTATAAAAGTGGGTCACTTCATAAAGCAACTTACACTATCACATGGTCATTTGGTTACCGTTTATGCCTTTTTTTTAAAAGGGCATAAATCTCACATCGAAAGTCCATTTTCAGTGCCGTTTTTTTTTAAAACTGCATAAATTTTCGAGCTCTTTGCATCCAGATCATCAGTTTCAATTTTTAAATCCACATTATCTGCATATTTAATATGGCTTCTACAAGTATTGTCTTGCTTACCAGCAAAAACTACTTCCAATGGAAATATCATATGGAAGATTTATTAAGAAGTAAAGGCTTGTATCGGATTACCTTGGGAAAGGAAAAAGCACCCACTGATGCTGATAAGAAAGCCAAGTGGGATAATAGGAATGACGAAGCACGTGGACTAATCGGAATTTCCATATCTCCTAATTTAAGGTATCACATTCAAGACATTGATGACCCCGAAGAAGCTTGATAAAAGATTGAATCTGTGTTTGGTAAACTCAATATTATTCGAGCACAACAGTTAGAAAATCAAATATTGATCTTGAGTCCAAGTGATTTTTCTTACCTTGGAGACTATCTATCTAGGTTTAAAACACTCAGAATTTTATGTGAAGAATGTAAGATAAAGATGGAGGAAGAGCGTTGCATCTATCTTATTCTTTCTAAGCTAGGTAGTGCATATTATGTGTTTGTATCTACATTTTATGCCATAAGAGAGGCTCTAGGGGAAGAAGCTTATGAAAAACCCACTTTTGAGTCCTTTTTTGCTTCTTTGATTCAAGAGGAAGATAATCTTGTACAATTTGAAGTGATCAACATTCCAGGTCCCTCCAACAAAGCCTTAGTTGCCCAGCAGAAAGATAAACCCAAGTATCCCAAGAAGAAACATCCTCGCTACAACAAAAAACAACATAAGGGTCCCAAACCTTCTCAAACAACTTCAGCTCCTACTGGTGACAAAGGAGAAAAATATAAAAGTAAGAATACTAACAGACATTGCAACTTTTGTGATAAAGATGGTCATGATGAGTCCAAATGTTTCAAGAAGATGGTAGCTTTATAAGCAACAATGAAGATGCATAACATCATTATTGATTCTACTTCTTCTTCTCATGAACATGCACTTTCTGCTTGTGGTTTCTCCTTCAATGAAAATTCTACTTCTACTACTTCTTCTTCTGATGAGTGGCTTATTGATTCAGGAGCATCTTATCATATGGCTAAGGATAAAGTCATATTTTCTTCTCTAAATGAATGTAACACCAAGAAAATATTTGTTGGTGATGATAGATCTCTTAGTGTGATAGGATCTGGAACAGTTCAAGTAGATAATGGTCATTTCAATGATGTATTATGTGTTCCAAGTCTTTCTTGTAACCTTCTATTAGTTTATCAAATCACTCATTCAGGTGAAGGTAAAACCATTGAGTTTTCACCTCACCAAGTTGTAATCAAGGATCTAAAATATCCTAAGCATATTCTTGCAACTAGAATTGTTGATGATATTACCAGGTTGTACAAGTTTGACAACTTTGGGTCATTAGCTTTTTCATCAATTTTTGTTTCTCATAGTGATGATTTGAGCAAAGTTGGCATTAGCGTTTTGGTCATATAAACTATTGTTCATTGCAGCAACTATATAATCAACAGATGGTGGCTGGTCTTCCTCTTGTTTCATGCAGAGATGGTGTTTGTGTCGGTTGAGTTCTCGACAAACATCATTGAGACAATTTTGACAAATGTGCCTCTTGGCACGCCTCGATTCCTTTGCATCTTCTTCACAGTAATTTGTGTGGTCCACTTTCTTCTTCTTCTTTTTCTAGGTGCAAGTATTTCTTAACTTTCATTGATGAATTTTCTAGACGTACTTGGGTTTACTTCTTAAAACTCAAGAGTGACATTTTTGACAAGTTTTTGGCCTACAAGGCCCTTCTAGAAAAGAAATCTAGACATCAAATTCAAAGGTTAAGAACAGATAACGGAGGCAAATATGTGAACAATAATTTTACAAGCTACTTCATTAAACATATTCACAGTTCCAGCGAGCCTCTTCTCTTTTGCCTCAAGTTTCAAAAACTCATGATCAAGAGACATTTGAAGAAGCTTCAGGTCATCCAGATTGGGATACAACAATGAATGAAGAGTATCGTTCTTTAATGACAAAGGATACTTGGGATATTGTACCTCTTCCAAAAGGAATAAAACTTGTTAGATGCAAATGGGTCTACAGAACTAAGTATGCATCAGATGGAAGTGTTGAAATACACAAGTCTTGGTTAGTTGCCAAAGGATTTTCCCAAGTTGAAGGAATTGGCTATAATGAAACCTTTTCCCCTGTAGCAAAAATGAATTACATTCACCTTGTTCTTGCCCTTGCTTCCTCACATAAATGGGAGGTCCATCAGATGCATGTTAAATCCACCTTCTTGCATGGAGATTTGCAAGAAGAAATCTACATGGAACAACCTTCTGGTTATGTCCATAATGACTCTAGCCTTGTTTGTCACCTCAAGAAAACTCTTTATGGTCTCAAGCAAGCTCCCCGATCTTGGTATGCCAAAATGGATAGCTTTCTTATTTCCACTGGATTCTCTAGATGCCATTCTAATCCTAATGTCTATACCAAGAAAGTAGGAAGCCATCTCATAATCCTTGTCCTTTATGTTGATGACCTTATCCTTACTGGTAGTGACTCAAAACTTTTAAACCATGTGAAAACCAGCCTTAAGAAGAAATTTGAAATGACAGACTTAGGCTTTTTGCACTATTTCCTTGGCCTCCAAGTTTTGCAAACCAATGAAGGATTTTTTCTTTCCCAGTCTAAGTATTCTTGTGACCTTCTTCGTCGCTTTCACATGGATGATTGTAAATGAACCCCTTCTCCCTTCCAGTCTGGAGTCAATCTTTCTGCCACCTGTACTTCTCCTAAATTTGATGCCACCGTGTACCATCAATTAGTTGGTAGCCTCTTATACTTGACTCATACCCATCCTGATATTTCCTTTGTTGTTGGTCTTGTTTCCCGCTATATGAAAACACAACATGAAAGCCATTGGAAAGAAGCTAAAAGGATACTTCACTATGTTTCTGGTACAGTTCAATTCGGGATACATGACAGTTCAGGGGGGACTCCTTTATTGGTTGGTTTCACTAATTCAGATTGGGCCGACGACCCTTGTTGTTACAGAGTTTGTACTTAAGGATAAAAAGTACAGGTTCTAGGCATCCGAAAGTGAGTAAACGATAAAAGGGGAGAAATCAACCTTCGGGAAAAAGGAAGCTAAGGATGATTTATAAGTTGTCTCTGTCTCACTTCCAAATGTTCCTGGATACTTATATCCCGTTCAATTGCAACCCATGAACGTTCGAGTTCGACCCAAGTGATGGTGGTTTTAAGCATGGTGTCAAATAGGTTCAAAGTGATACTGGTTTGATCTGATAGGCCGGGTTCAATGTTGGGTTGTCTTGCAAAGGGGACAGACATGGAGGAACAAAAAATGAAAAAAAAAATTGAGGTTTAAAATGTCACTTCAATTCTTTTTTAGCCGTATAAAAGAGAACTTTCAAAATCCGATGCTAAAGATAGAACAAAAACCAAAGGCCTTCTCCCGTAACTGAGTTAAATTTTTAAAGAATCATGTATGAAATGTGATAAAACATTAAGCAGTCGATAATGTGAGGCTCCTATCAAGGGAGAATCTCACCCTATAAACAGAAGAAGAAAAAGGCAAGAAGTAATTTGACGAAGCATAAAATATAGAGATATAAAAATGCAAGCGATTAGATGACTAAAAGTTGGTCACCACAGTAGAAGTTGCACTAAATTGTAGCTAAGCATTCATCAGAAATATATATGAGAAATGAAACTTAATATAAGATAACAGAGAAAACAAAACTCATAACTCATTCTTCATGGAATCAGGAGTCTTCGGATTGCTTTGTATTAATTTTCGAAAGGATGAAAGTCTTTATTACAATCGGCCAAGAAAGGTCCAACCTCTATTCTCACTTCAAAATGCATATTTATACAAACTTCTAAACGCTAGAATATCAATCATTCCAGAAGTTTTCGGTTACAAAATGGGAAATTTATGCATTTCACTTCTTTGTCTTTGTCCTCCTTCCTGTGGGAAGAGCACCTTCCTTTCTTTACTCTTTGGGTTCTAAAAATAGAACAGGTAAACATCTATCATTATTTGACACCAAAAGCTTGCCCTTTCCCCTGATCAGTGCAAGTGATGCACCTCTCCACCAATTGGGCTATCAACCTAGAAGGCTCTGCTTGGTCGCTTGCTTCAAGAGTGTAACAATTCTTTGCCAGTTGTGGTAAACTCTTTCCCACTTGTCGGTCCTTTGTGATGATGGAGCATAATTGTAAACTTGGCTATACTAGCCATTTGTCCATTTGGATCATATCAACCTGGCTAATCTGGGATATCTCCACTTGCTTCTCCTCCATGTTTTCTTTGATGTCCAACATATGTTTATCTATATTGATTTTTCCCAGTTTCCTAGCACTGCTCTCCTTATCAATATCTAGCAAACCTTTACTTACTAAAGAGAACGTTTCCTCACAGAAATTATTTACTTCGTTAGCTCTCCCCCTGCTTTTGAATATGTTCTTCTCCCAAACCTTCAGCAAGATATTACCTCTGGTTTGTTCTGCCATGGATAATTTTGAGCTGCTGACCATCTCTATATTTGTTGTAGCTATAACAACATCTTGGAAAGAAACCCGTGCTTCCCGAACTTCTCTTTATCTTGAAGAAACGTTTCCTAATATTTTCTCTATCGTCCAGAAATGGTTCTGAATGGTCCTCACCTTTGCAAGAAAGTTTTTTTGAGCCGTAAGTACCTTTTGTTAGATTTTGGTGGCCTGCGATCTGAATGATTTTATGTCTACAACATGTTTCTCGGAAACCTCCAATTTCGACTGAAACTCTATAATTTGTTTCCCCTGCTGGCTTACCTGTGTTTGGCTAGTTTGTGCCAACTAGAACACCTCCAATTTTTTAGCTAATACGCCCTCTTTTTGATAAAATCCTTGCCTTACCAATGCCTTTCTTTTCTTGTCAAAGAAACATTTGTTGGGAGGCAGCTCCTCTACAAAAATATGCATCAGTTCTTCATTGAAAATCCATCCTGTGTTAGGATTTCCCTTTGTGAATTGCAAGGGTGTGACAATAGCAATCAGACTGTCGATTTGCTTGGATGTTTGTTTCGGGGTGACTTATGTAACTGACTCATTTGGAACGAGTGAAAGTGATTCGTTTAATCCTTGTGAAGGTATCTCTGCTTGGCCTGGGGCCTGCTTGCCTGGCGCGCCCTTTTCGGGGTTTCCTTCCTTCTTCTAGGGGACTTTGGCTCCTAGCTCTGAGGTTCTAGCCTCCCTAGTTTTCCCTTGGTCCTTCTCCCCACTAGGACTTGATTCCTTTTCACCTTTGGCTCCCATATGATTTGTAACTGGAGTATTTTTGGCTTCACCTTGTAAAATCTGGGGGAGACAACTCTGTCGGTGTTCCCAAAATTTCAAAAATTCAACCATGTCTCTGGGTGGCAAGGCTTGAATTCGACTTAGGACTTTAGGGAAGGACCTCGTTCCCCAGAATAATTTTTCATGCAGGGAATCCTCGTGTTCATACCTCTTCAGGCTGCAACTTTCCAGGTGATTGCTCACAACCTTACTAGGGTCGTGCTTCTTGAACTCAATGTCTACCAGCTTCATTTCTTCTAGAGCTGCAGCCTCGGCTTTGGCGTGGCCAAAATATAAAAATGAATATGCACCAATGCAAATAGGGAAGGGTGGCCATACCTTTTTTGATACTCCTTTGAGCTCCTTGCTTATTCTGTCGAGCACAGACTATCTGGCAATCTCACGGCACAATAACTTATCTGGCAGAAATAGCGGGAGGGCATATGGAGGGACAGAGTTTCCGAAAACCCTGATATACGAAAATTTCACCTCTAAAGACCAATCTTCCATGCTTCTTAGGCTGGTCGTGATGCTATCTGATATCTTGGGAGGCGGTTGGCCAAAAATGGCGACATGCAGTGGCACCATTACCCAGTTGAAGATCTCGTAGATGAATTCTCTGGCCTTATCCTCCCAAAGATTCGAGTGGTAGACATGGATAGGCTCTGTACAAGATGGAGTCCATCTCCAGCTCATTAGAGGGAAATGCGTCATGAAACAAATGGCGTCCATGATCTAGGTGGACATGAAAAATGAAGTTGCTTTCCCACTCACCTTCTGCGCTCGATATTCGGTAATTCGACTGGTTAAACGGTCTGACAACAGTTTGGACTAGTCGAAAGAAAGACCTTTAGTGACTGTATGAATTAGAGGCACCCATGGGAGGAAACAATTTGTGGTGTCCTCCCTCCCATACAACCTACAGGACATCATTGCTATATACCTGAATGGCGGCTCTAAGGAGGAGACTGAATTAATTCCATTAGAATCCACCCTAAATTCGGTAGGGTGCGAAACCCAATCCCTGATCAGATCGGACAAGTTTATGCCATATTGCTCACATTCCTTCTCCTTGAAACCTTCCAGAAACTTGGCATTGTACGCAAAGTTTGGTCTGGGTGACAGTTGATACATTGCCTGCAAATGTTCTGGTCTAGAACTCCCAATTGTCACCTTCTTCTCGCTGATAATAGTTATGGTTGGGATATACACATGGTCTAGCACCCATATGATCATATCATAATAGGGGAGGAGACGTGGTCTTGCCGCTATTTTTTTCATTTATGCCTGAATGACGATTTTGTATTTGGTGGCCAAATCATCCTTCTCATTATCGCTGGAATCATCTGAACAATTCACCGATTCAGACTGAAGAATGTCGGAGATGTATGTCCAGGTTTTGACAGTATTAATACTTCAGGGTTCAGTATCAGAAACAACATCGGAGCCCTGACTTGAACTTTCAGAAGTCACCTTGAACACCTTTCATGAATCCATGAAAGGGAATTTTGTACGCAAATCACCTGTAGTAAGAATCATAAATAAATACAGAAGTTATCCTGATGAAAAAGATCTGCACACAAAATAGAAATAAAATTGAAATAATGAAACAAACCCCTTATCTTAGTCATTTAAAACCCTGGTTTCCTTGCGAACTAAATGGTCAAATCGCTTAAAGAAAGATTTAGCAGTAAAATCGAGATCCTACTATCTGTCACCTCGTTGTAGTCCAAATAAATGCCATAATTGTTTGACGAGTCATAGCATGAATCAGCGCAAAAAAACATTTAAAATTACTCCGTAGACGGTGCGTATCAAAGTTTTTATTGATGCATTGATTAATCTTGCTTAGCTCCTTTAATTAATTTTGTTTTAGTCTTTAACTTCCCCTTTTCGGTGTTCACTGTATCAGGAGAATTCACTCCTACCCTTTGAGCCCCCAAAACCCGAAATCGTGATGATGCGATTTAGTTTAAAAAAAATAAAAAATGTGATCTGACTTAATTACTAAAAATCACGACTTCGCGACTCGGGGCTACGAAGGTATAGTTATTTGGGAGAGCGATCGCCGAGTCGCAAAACCCCGACGATTCTTAACTAGGGTTTAAAGTGACTTACCC
The DNA here is from genome assembly GCA_009831015.1 of Picea engelmannii. NCBI lineage: Eukaryota > Viridiplantae > Streptophyta > Pinopsida > Pinales > Pinaceae > Picea > Picea engelmannii. The sequence continues at coordinate 114,301 of ML802163.1, read as the reverse complement.
CTGACACTAACCTGGGTAAACTTTTAAAACCGTTTCGCGACTTCGCATATCGGAGTTTGGAAACCTTATGACTTGTAACTCCCGAAGCGCAATAGCGTGAGGTAATAAAAGTAATAGACTCACTAAATGGTTAGGTGACGGTGACTTAGGACTATAACGGCTATCGTCACTTCGCATGTCGAGGTAAACTTTTGATTGCAAGAATTATATTTCAACCACTTGTAAAAGGTGTCTCCAACATAGGCTCCAACTAGGGATCCCGTCTTCCTGCAAGACGGGAAGAATAGTAGACCACGTGCCTGTATTGGGTAAATGGATTCATTGGTTTCTTTCTACAAAACTTGTTTTAGGAAGGGGATACAGAGGGAAAGAGAGATTTAGTCTTTACCTTTGAAAATCTTTTCAACATTCAATTGTGTTCTAAACTCAGCTGCAACCCTTTCGATGACTTTCTCCTTCTCGATACTGAATTCAGGTCTGCTTTAAGATAATCTAAACAGTCCTAGGAAATTCAATAGATCCTATGGATTTTGTCTTGCATCAAATGAAGTAAATTTCATGCTTTTAA
>ML802163.1:63969-113683 GCA_009831015.1 Picea engelmannii | reverse complement strand
CAGTTTCGAAAAGGCTGGTTACCGGAGTAGAGTGAAAATTACGTATGATAGCCTTACAAATATCTAAGATATTGCTTCACCTCCAACGAGCCTGTTCAGTACCCCGGTGAAGTTATCTGGCCCTTTTTACTGAATTTCCTTTCACCACTTTGAATCGTAATTATGCATTTAAATGTTGAGATGATGACAATCATTTATGAATTTCCTTTCATCGTCTTCATGGACTTGATGGGGGCAATCAAAAATGAATTTCCTTTCACCATTTTTCTTATATTTTACTTTTTTAAAACATGAAGTGGTGGCAATCAGTTTGTATAAGGCATACCAGGGATGATATCTGTGTAATATTTGCAGTGGAGGTCTGTCAACTTGCTTTTATTACTTGGGACCAACCTTCTCTTAACTTTCAAAACACCTTAGCCCGCAAGGAAAATGGGAAAAATTACTTCCAGGGGTCTTTCTTCGAGCAAGCCTCAATCCTTCAAATACTGTTAAAAACCTAGAAGAGTCAGGATAAACCTATGCATAACTTTATTTAGTAGGAGACTGAGGAGTTATGAGGGCTGGAATTCTTTTTAAGATCTATTTCCCAGCTTCCAAAGCTAAAACATCACCTCTTCTTCCCCTGTAGGAAACACGAAAAGGTGTCTGGTTTTTTTAGAAGGTAAATCTGGGGACAGAAAAAGGGTGACAAATAAAGGCATGGATTTCAAAAAATAGAGGTCATGTATTAAACCGGACTCTTGGAACCATTTCTTGGAGACGCTTTACTCCCTCTGCTTATTTTAATTACCTCTTATCTTTATCCGGGTGAAACTTTTAGGACCCAGAGTAAGAATTCCTTCTTTTAATGACATATCAAGTGAAAACAACATACTTATGAGAGCATCATAGCACTTTAGCGATACTTGTTTGAAAAATAGACATCTCCGAAACTTGTACCTTTGCCTTACCATTTCGTTCTCTTCCAAAATAATGGAAAAAAAATTCTATCTCCTGTTTTTTTTTTTTTTTTTTTGCCGAATTGATTCTCCGATATATGACCTTCTATTTATTCCTTTCTCTCATTTGGGATGCAATCCAGGATCCTACAAGGGAACAACACGAAGAGTATCAGGGCTATAAAGGAATTGAATGTGTTGAAAATTTCGTATCCCTACTTCTAGAAAAACACTGACCTATTTTATTTGTGATGAAAGTAGACTTACCAAAGAAAAATTTTGAAATAAAAAGAAAACACAAAACGGTATATACAGTGGAAATTTTGGAAACCATTTATTGCATATAGTGTTTTAAATAACGCCCATTGACAGGGGTGTTGAGGATTTTACCGTCCAAATTCTCTAATAGAAACAATTTTTTCCCTTCAAGAGTTGTGACTTTGAACGGTCCATACCAGATATGATCAAATTTACCATGTTTTTCCGAGTCTTCCTTCCTAGCATCCCATTTCAAAACCAAATCACTAGGGATAAATTCTCTATCCTTGGCCTTATGATTGAATAATGCTTTCATTTTGTCCTAGTATTTCTGCAGCGTTTCTTCCACTTCAGCCTTGTGTTGTTGAACTTCAATCAACTAGTTTATTCTTCTTGTGACATGATTTGGTTCTTCTTTCTCATCTTGCCAAAGTTTCATTACGAGAAGCGCTAGATTTATAGGTAATACTATGCCGGTCCCGTATACCATTTGGAAAGGAGAAGTGTCGATAGATTTTTTTGTACCTATCTGATTCGCGCACAAAGCGTATTTCAAATGCACATGCCAAGATTTTTTGTTTTCGCTCAACACTTTCTTAATTACAGTGATTAGATTCTTGTTTGAAGACTCGGCTAGCCCATTTCCTTGGGCGTAATATGTCGTGGAATGACCGAGCACGATTTTATACTTCTAGCAAAAGCTGACCATAGCCATAGATTTAAATGCCTGGGCGTTATCTATGACTATCTTTCAGGGGCAGTCGATTCTAGACAAAATGTTCTCTTCTAGGAAATCCATTACCACCAAATCCGTTGCCTTTCTAGTTGGAATAGACTCCACCCATTTGGTGAAGTAATCTGTAGTAGTTAGGATCCATTTATGTTGAGCGCTAGAATGAGGGTTAATTTCTCCTATAAAATCTAGTCCCCATTGTTGAAAAGGGGCTTCCATTTTGACCGGCACCAACAGTAGCACTGGGAGTTTGTGCTTGCATGCAAACAATTGGCAAGGGTTACAGGCTATGACTTTGGCATTGATGTCTGGGAATAGTTTGGGCCAATAATATCCTACCCTCAAGATATTATAAGTTGTTTCCCTCCAGGCGTGATGTCCTCTGCACACTCCTTCATGAAATTCGTTTATGACCTTCTCTGTTTTTTATTCAACTAAACAAACCAATAGGAAGCCTAGTGGGTCTTTCCAATACAATTGGCTTTCGGATATACAATACTTCACCGCATGTAGCTTTAGCGTCCTGGCTTTAGATGGGGATAAGTCACTCGGGCATTTCAAGGTCAATAGGTAGGACACTATGTCTTTATACCAATCTAATGAGGCAAACTTCTCTTCGATTCTAATGGCAGTTATTTGTTCATCAAGCTCGTTCATGTCCACTCACTCTTCACATCCCTGTAGGCCATTTATCCTGAGGGATTTGAAATTGGATCCGTCTAAGAGCTTAGCCAAAACTTGTCCCTTTACTAGTCTTGTCGGTTTTATCTCCAGGTCAAATTCTTGAATTTTAGCAAGCCACCGTCCCCTTTTCTCATCACTGTCGAACTGAACCAAAATGTCTTTTACAAAACTAGTGGGTACGTATGCAATTACCTTGGAATTTAACACGTAGGTTCTGAAAGCCTTTAACGCCTTCACCATAGCATATGCTTGCTTTTCCATTATATCGTATCTGAGTTCAGCGTCTCTAAGACTTTTTCTAAAAAAGGCTATTGGTTGCTCGAAACCTTCTTCATTTTTCTAGAGGAGTACTGCGGCAAGTGTGTGTTTGGAGGCAAATGAGAAAATGAGAAAATCCTTTAGATAATCAGGGCTTGTCGGTACTGGTGCTTTGCTTATAAACTTCTTGACGCGTTCAAATGATGCTTTGGCTTCTGTTGTCCATTTCACTTTATTGTTCTTCTTTAGCATATTTGTGATCAACTTCACGATTTTAGCAAATTTTGGGATAAATATCCTCAATTTTTTTTTTTTTCCTAAGAATGGTTGAATCTATTTTACATTCCTAGGGATATTTATTATGTCTATAGCTTCAAATCTTTTAGGATCAATTTTAATTCCATCTCGAGACACAATATGGCCCAAGAGTTTACCTTCTTTCATAGCAAAGTGAGACTTTTGGGGGTTTAACGACAAACCAAACCTCCGACATTTCTAAAATGTCTTCTTGAGATGTATCAGATGATCTTCATCAGATTTAGAAAAAATGGTTAGATCATCAAGATAGATAACCATGAATTTGTCCCTTTCGTCGATGAATATGATATCCATAGCACGTTGGAAAGTAGCACCTCCATTCATTAAACCAAAAGGCATCTTGTCATACATAAATGTACCCCAAGGGGTGGTGAAGGCTGTTTTTTCTTTATCGTGCTCGTTGATAACAATTTGATTGTACTCGGAAAACCTGTCGATCATTGACATGCTATTTGCCCCAACTACGTTTTCTAAAATGTGATCCATTTTGGGTAGGGGGTAATTATCTTTGAGGGAAGATTTATTTAGGTTTCTAAAATCAACACACAATCTGATCTCCCCACTTTTCTTTCTAACTGGGACCATATTTGATACCTAGTCGGAGTATCTTAGTGGTACGATGTTTTTTGCGTCTAGGAGCTTCTTGACTTCCCTTTCGACCATGAGAAATAGATTAGGATTGATTTGTCTGAGTTTTTGTCTAAAAGGTTTGCACTAGGCTTTAGGGGTATCTTGTGTTAAATCACAGCGGTGTCATAGGTCCTCAGCTCTTCGTACAACCAAGTGAAAACGTCTTTATACTGCTCGAGTAGATCAACATATTTACTTTTTGTCTCAGGAGGGAGATACTTTGATATTTTTACTATCCTAGGATCCTCTTTGGTTCCTATGTCGCAGTCTTCAACCTCGTATGGTTGGGGTTGAAAAGTAGATTTTAAGGGCATATCATTTTGGTCGAATAGTCTCTCCAGAGGGATTAGTCCCTTTGGAATTTGATTGTTATTTAAAACTAACATGCAATGATTAGTGATATTTTCCTGGAACCCCTGAGGATCCTCTCCCTCTTGCATGATCCATGTGTGGTCATTTTGGTTTTCTTGGTCAATGTGAGTTTTGGCAAAGTCATCCACCATTTCGAGGAACTTCCTGATTTGTTTGTCATCCTCAAACACTTGCCAGTGTTGGATGTTGTTTGGTATGGAAGGTCTGTTCCTCCCCTCTATGTGGTACCTTAGTTTGAAAGATGTAGGGGGGGAAAACATTGATGCTTCTTTGGCTAATGAATCGACTTGCAGGTTTTCAACGCGCGGGATGAAATGAACATATACCGATGAGAATAAATTTTCTATTAAATCCTAGGCACAATTCTTGTAAGATCTCAATCTTGGGTGTTTGGCCTGGTATTGTCGATTTATCTGTTTGACTATCAACTGTGCATCTCTGTATACTTCCAAGTTTTTTATGTTCATCTTCCTGGCAGCTTCCAACACTAAGACTAGGGCCTCGTAATCACATACATTATTGGTGTAGTCTATATCCCACTAAATCCTGTAGGAGAAAGGAACAACAAATTCATTTTCAGGTGCTACAAATAGTACACCTACACATGCTCCTTCATATGACAAGGCACCATCAAAAAACATTTTCCAAATTCCAGTGCTATACATATCTTTGTCTATATTTCCTGATTCATTTTCATCTATGTAGTTGTCTTCTGTACAACTATTTACACCATGATCAAAAGAAAAAATACAATTCCCTAGATCTTGATCGACAACATAAATAGGATAATTGTTAGGATTCCATGGGTCACTCACTATGTATGCTAACCTCGTTTCCCTATATAGACGAGTAAATTGTCCACCAAACACAGGAATTGTGGCGTAGGTCATGTCTAATTGAAGACACCCCCCAAGTTTGGCTCCCCATGACCTAGATAGTATCAAGCCATACTTCGGAGGTATATCGGCGATAACTACATCCATCAGGACACTTTTAACTGGAACCTATGCAAGAGTGAATACTAAATCTTTTATCATACCCATGCATTTAACTCTTCTTGAATCGAAAGAGTAGAGATCTCTATAAGGCCTCGTGATCTCAAGGCCTAGTTTGTCCATAATAGTCTTGGGCATCACTTTATATGAGGCTCCAGAGTCTAGCATGCAGTTATGCAGCAGTCGATCATGCACATTCAGTGTAATATAGAAGGGAGCGACGATGTCTCTAGCACCCTCAAAATTTGGACCAAAAGTGATATTAGGCTTATCATCTTCCAAGTTTATCATGTTGGAGTGACTTTCTGGATCCAAAAAACCTATCATTTTGGTTATCTGCTTTCGATACACATGATTCTTTGCTAATTCAACAAGAGGGATTGGTATTTTGATCTTATTTATCTCATTTTCAAGGCTGAAACCTCCTCCACTTTTGTCTGTTTCTCTAGTTGAAACCTCAGACTCCTTCTTTTCTAACTTATTTGTTTGTGCTGATTGATTTTCCATGAGTTTATTTACCGATATACGTGTTTCAGATGTCTTAGTTTTATTTTCTTGGGTCTCAACCTCCTTTACTTTGGAATTTTGTGAATCTACCTCTTTTATTTTTCTATTAGGTATCTCGGTCTCCTTTGGGGTAGGCTCGTATATTTAACCTCTACGAAGAATTTTATTGGGTTGATGAGTCAACACGGGTTTGTTTTTGGGCCTTAGGTTGTACTTATGTTGGACCTCAACCATTATTGAATTGGTCATTTCTTGATAGACATAAACATCAGTGTTGTTTATGTCATGATCTTTATTTGACGGTTTCTCTATGTTCAAGGAATTCTCGTAATCTTCTTTAGTTAAATGAGGTTGTGTGCAATCGTCACCCAAATTGTTTATGTCTTCTTCTAGATTCTAGAAATCTTGTAGGTCATTTCCTCCTATAAAATTTTCAGTTTTTAAAGGAGTTTGGATTTTCTGGTCTTCGTTTTCAATCTATCTTTGTTGATTTTGAGGGTTGGGGTTTCTTCTGAATTCTCTTTTATTGAAAGGATATTCCTTGGATTGATCTAGCTCCATTCTGGAAATCTTATTTCATATCTCTTTAATTATCCTAGCCATATCATCCATTTTATCATATGAAAATCTACTAGGCCCTGAGGGTCCTGCTTGTTCCCTAAAATGTTTGGTTTCTTGGTTTCCCATTTCTAGTTTTGTTTTTAATTTTCCCAAAGACATCATGTTAGATTCAATCTCTACAGCATCGTCTTTCATTCAGATTAGGGTAGCCCCTGTCCTTTATCTCAACAGAAGTGCAAAATCGGGTTCGAAGGCTCCTGCAAAGGTTACCTTGGCTACAAGTTGGGATGGTTTAACTTTGACTAGGATCTTATTATATAACTTGTTAAACCTTTGAATGAATTCCATAACAATTTCCAAATTTGTTTTTCTTTAAAGACCTGAACTTCGTTAAATAGTACAAATGGCCTTTTCTTTTGCCCCATTGTCTAAGAAAAGTGTCTTCTAGGGCATCATAGGATAATATCGAACTTGCGGGTAGACTTCGAAACCAGGATCGTACCTGTCCTTCGAAAGTCTAAATTAATAACCTTGAATATACGTCTTCGTGTTCGAGACCTAGGATATCTGTGAACTGATCAAAGAAATTTATATGTTCTGCCATGGTCAGGTCCCCTTCCCCTGTTAATTTAGGTAATTTTTTCATGTAGTTTTCAAGAAGGTCGTGAAGAGGGACTGGCAGGACTAGAGGTGCATATCCGGTAGCTAATTTAGTGAAAAATCTAGGAGGTGGGGGTGGCCCTTGGCCCCCCTCTCCTCCTTCTGGAGCCCCTCCACCTCCTCCTCCCAAAACCCCTCCCCCTCCCCCTCTGGCAGTCGCCATCGATACTATTAGATAGGAAAACGGTGTGTTATACAGAGGGTTCTAGAACACTAAAAGAGAATCTTTAGCTTCTTCGAGAGATGAGAAAACCGAAGAAGGGTGAAAAGGGATGTGAGGACTTGGTTCCTCGGATTTGCAAGAGATGTAATTAGGGGAACCTGTGGGCATAGAATATGAATCTATGGTATACTCCTCGAGACTCGGTGAGGTCGGGAAATCTCACCGAAGATTCAGCGGGATATCGATCATTGTTAAATTTACTGAGGGATTTCCACCTTTATGTACGTTGAAAGTTGTCGGATGAATTTCATTTTTAATTTCGGGGACAGCTAAAGTTGGGTTGATGGTTTTAGGGGGGGATTCATGCGAAGTTAGAGGTTCAAAATGAATCTTAGCTTTGGGTTGTGTGTACCTAGGCTGGTACACCACAGTGGTTGGCTTAAGGGAACCTCTTGTTTTCAGTATTCTTTTGGGATCGGAAACAGGCGTGGTCTATTTACCATCCAAGTTTTGTCTGGTGTTCCTTCGATCGGATGCCATCTTACTTAAACGTGGAGTCGCCAAGTGAATGATAAAAGAAAAAGGCTTTAGAAGGTGTTCACCCTTTGTTCACCATCAAAGGGTAGAAACTTGCAAAAATGTCATTCTCTTAGGGAAAAGGTTTCGTAACTTCGTCTCCGGCAATGACGCCAGAAAGATGTTGTTCCAAAGTATGTACTTAAGGCTAAAAAGTACAGGTTCTAGGCATCCGAAAGTGAGTAAAAGATAAAATGGGAGAAATCAACCTTCGAGAAAAAGGAAGCTAAGGTTGATTTCTAAGTTGTCTCTGTGTCACTTCCAAACGTTCCTGGATACTTATATCCCATTCAATTGCAGCCCATGAACGTTCGAGTTCGACTCGGGTGATGGTGGTTTTAAGTATGGTGTCAAATAGGTTCAAAGCGATACTAGTTTGATCCAATAGGCTGGGTTCGATGTTGGGATGTCCTGAAAAGGGGACAGTCATGGACGAACAAAAAATGAAAAGAAAGTTCAAGGTTTAAAATGCCACTTCAATTCTTTTTTAGCCGTATAAAAGAGAACTTTCGAAATCTGATGCTAAAGATAGAACAAAAACCAAAGGCCTTCTCCCGTAATTGAGTTAACTTTTTAAATAATCATGTATGAAATGTGAGAAAGCATTAAGCAATTGACAATGTGAGGCTCCTATCAAGGGAGAATCTCGCCCTGTAAATAGAAGAAGAAAAAGGCAAGAAGTAATCTGATGAAGCATAAAATATAGAGATCTAAAAATTTCATAAGTCTTGTACCTATTGATAGCCGATACAAAGGAAAAAATGAAAGCGATTAGACGACTAAAAGTTGGTCACCACAATAGAAATTGCACTAAATTGTAGCTAATCATTCATCGGAAATATATATGAGAAATGAAACTTAATATAAGATAATAGAGAAAACAAAACTCATAACTCAGTCTTCATGGAATCAGGAATCTTCAGATTGCTTTGTATTATTTTTCAAAAGGAATAAAGTCTCTATTACAATCGTCCAAGAAAGGTCCAACCTCTATTCTCACTTCAAAATGCATATTTATACAAACTTCTAAACACTAGAATCTCAATCGTTCCATAAGTTTTCGGTTACAAAATGGGAAATTTATGCAATTCACTTCTTTGTCTTTGTCCTCCTTCCTGTGGCCAGAGAACCTTCCTTTATTTACTCTTTGGGTTCTAAAAATAGAGCAGGAAGACATATGTCATTGTTTGACACTAGAAGCCTGCCCTTTCACCTGCTCGGTGCAAGTGATGCACCTCTCCACCAACTAGGCTATCAACCTGGAAGGCTCTGCTTGGTCGCTCGCTTCAAGAGTGTAACAATTTTCGCCAGCTATGGTAAATTCTTTCCCACTTGTCGATCCTCTGCGATGATGGAGCATAATTGTAAACTTGGTTGTACTAGCCATTTTTCCATTTCGGTCATATCAACCTGTCTAATATGGGATATCTCCACTTGTTGCTCCTCCATGTTTTCTTTGATGTCCAATAGATGTTTAGCTATATTGATTTTTCCCAATGTCCCAGCACTACTCTCCTTATCAAGATCTAGCAAACCTTTGCTTATTAAAGAGAACATTTCCTCACAAAAATTCTTTACTTTGTTAGCTCTCCCCCTGCTTTCAGATATGTTCTGCTCCCAGACCTTCAGCAGGATATTACCTCTGGTTTGTTCCATGATGGATAATTTTGAGCTACTGACCGTCTCTACCTTCGCTGTAGCTAAAACAATGTCTTGGAAAGTGACCTGTGTTACCCCGACTTCTCTTTCTCGAAGAAATGTTTCCTAATATTTTATCTATCGTCCAGAAATGGTTCTGAATGGTCTTCACTTGAGCCATAAGTACCTTATGTCAGATTTTGGTGGCCTATGATATGAACAGTTTATGTCTACAACCTGTTTCTCAGCCACCTCCAATTTCGACTACAACTCTATAATTTGTTTCCCTTGCTAGCTTACCTGTGTTTAGCTAGTTTGCGCTGACTGGCACACCTGCTCGAGGTCGGACCTGAGCTTCTCGATTTCACATAGGTCGGCTATTTGGCCTTTCTCAAGGATCTTGTTCACCTCATCCCTGACATTCTCTTTGGTAGTAGCCACCTTAGCTTCCAATTTACTGATCAGGAGGTTCTTTCATTTCAAATGGGTCGTCAAAGTCCCAACTGAGCACTGATTGGCTGTAGCATAAGCCCCTAGCATCCCAAATATATCCTTTGTAAATTCTCCCTCTTGCGTGGCCTTCCCATCTGTCATGATTTTAAATTTTTTAGCTACTACGCCCTCTTTTTGATAAAATCCTTGCCTTACCACGACCTTTCATTTCTTGTCAAAGAAAAAATTGTTAGGAGGCATCTCCTCTACAGAAATAGGCGTCATTTCTTCATTGAAAATCCATCTCATGTCAGGATTCCCCTTTATGAACTGCAAGGGTGTGACAATAGCAATCAGACTGTCGATTTGCTTGGATGTTTGTTTCGGGGTGACTTCTGTAACCGAATCATTTGGCACGAGCGAAAGTGAGTCACCCAATCCCTATGAAGGTATCTCTGCTTGGCCTTGAGCTTTCTTTCCTAGCATGCCCTTTTTGGGGTTTCCTTCCTGCTTCTGGGGGACTTCGACTCCTAGCTCTAAGGTTCCATCCTCCCTAGTTTTCTCTTGGTCCTTCTCCCCACTAGGACTTGATTCCTTTGCAAATTTGGCTCTTGTTTGGTTTGTAACTGGAAGCTCTGGGGCTTCACCCTGTAAAATCTAGGGGAGACAACTCTGTCGGTGTTCCCAAAATTTAAAAAATTTGGCCATGTCTTTGGGTGGAAAGACTTGAATCCGACTTAGGACTTCAGTGAAGGACCTCGTGCCCCAGAATATTTCATCATGTAGGGAATCCTCGTGTTCATACCTCTTCAGGATGCAACTTGCTAGGTGATTTCTCACAACCTTACTAGGGTCGTGCTTCTTGAACTCAATGTCTACCAGCTTCATTTCTTCCAGATCTGTAGCCTTGGTTTTGGCGTGGCCAAAATATAAAAAGGAATATGCACCGATACGAATAGGTAATGGCAGCCATACCTTTTTTTACACTCCTTTGAGCTCCTTGCTTATTCTGTTGAGCACAGACTATCTAGCAATCTCACGACACAATAACTTATTTGGCAGAAATAGAGGGAGGGCATATGGAGGGAAAGAGGTGTTGAAAACCCTGATATATGAAAATTTCACCTCTAGATACCAATTTGCCATGCTCTTAGGCTGGTCGTGACAATATCTGATATCTTGGGAGGTAGATGGCCAAAAATGGTGGCATGCAGTGGCACCATTGACCAGTTGAAGATCTCATAGATGAATTCTCTGGCCTTACCCTCCCAAATATTTGAGTGGTAGACATGGATAGGATTTGTACTATATGAAGTCCATCTCCATATTATTAGAGGGAAAGGCGTCATGAAACAAATGGATTCCATGATGTAGGTGGAAATGAAAAATGAATTTTCTTTCCCACTCACCTTCTGCGCTCGATATTCGGTAATTCAACTGGTTAAACTGTCTGAAAACAGTTTGGACCAGTCGAAAGAAAGACCTTCAGCGACTCTATGAATCAGAGGCACCCATAGGAGGAAACAATGTGTGGTGTCCTCCCTCCCACACAACCTACATGCCATCATTACTATATACCTGAATGGAGGCTCTACGGAGGAGACTGAATAAATTCCATTAGAATCTACCCAAAATTTTGCGGTGTGCGAAACCTAATCCTTGGTCAGATTGGACAAGTTTATGCCATATTGCTTGCATTTCTTCTCCTTGAAACCTTCCAGAAACTCGACATTGTATGTGAAGTTTGGTGTGGGTGACAACTGATACATTGCCTGTAAATGTTCTGGTCTAAAAGTCACAATTGTCACCTTCTGCTCGCTGATAATAGTTCTGGTCAGGATATCCACATGGTCTAGCACCCATCTAATCATATCATAATAGGGGAGGAGCTGTGGTCTTGCCGCTATTTTGTGCATTTCTTCCTGAATGACGATTTTGTATTTGGTGGCCAAATCATCCTTCTCATTATCATTGGAATCATCTGAACAATTCAATGATTCACACTGAAGAATGTCGGAGATGTATGTCCAGGTTTTGACAGTATTAATACTTTGAGGTGAAGTATCAGAAAAAACATAGGAGCCTTGACTTGAAATTTCGACAACCACCTTGAACGCCTTTCATGCAGCCATGAAAGAGAATTTTGTACGCAGATCACCTGTAGTAAGAATCGTAAATACAGACAAAAGTTATCCCGATGAAAAAGCTTTGCGCACAAAATAGAAATAAAATTGAAATAATGAAACAAACCCCTTATCTTAGTCATTCAAAACCCTAGTTTCCTTGCGAACCAAATGGTCAAATCGCTTAAAGAAAGATTTAGCAGTAAAAGAGAGATCCTACTATCTGTCACCTCGTCGTAGTCCATATAAATGCCATATTTGTTTGACGAGTCATAACACGAATCAACGCAAAAAAAAATTAAAATTACTCTGCAGATGGTGCGTATTAAAGTTTTCATTGATGCATCGATTAATCATGATTAGCTCCTTTAATTAAGTTTGTTTTAGATTTTTAATTTCCCCTTTTCGACGTTCTCTGTATCAGGAGAATTCACTCCTACCCTTTGAGCCCCCAAAACCCGAAATCGCGATGATGCAATTTAGTTTTAAAAAAAAAAAAAAAAATGTGATTTGACTTAAGCTCTTAATTAACCCATGCTTAATTAATAAAAATCGCGACTTCGCGACTCGAGGCTACAAAGGTATAGTTTTTTGGGAGAGCGATAGCCAAGTCGCGAAACCCCGACAGTGCTGAACTAGGGTTTAATGTGACTTACCCTTGACACTAACCTGGGTAAACTTTTAGAACCATTTTGCCACTTTGCATATTAGAGTTTGGAAACCTTGCGACTTGTAACTCCTGAAGCGTGATAGTTAAAGAGATATCATCCTGAGTTTTCATCCATTAGACCCCCCTTAAATTTATTCATTGTGACATAAAAACTGATGGGTACTAGGCTTACCTCTTCCGCAATACAGAGGTGACTTCTAGTGCTAACACCATGGATTGAAGGAGGATGATTAGAATAATAGAGTAGTGCCTAATTTATATCATGGAAAAATGGGTGTTTCTTAATTTCAATCGCCCCTCCATTATATGTCAGTCGTAGATTCAAATCTTTCATCAACAAACACTTGATCAAATCCTTTGCAATAGAGATTACCAACACAGATTTTGGAAACTTAATAGGATTCTCAAAATCATCTCGTCCCCTGAAGGGTGTCTTTCTAAAGTTAAGTTCGTATATAAATATACGAAAATCCCACAATTCCACACAACTTTCATAGTCTTTTCCTTCAGTGATATCTCGAGCCAAATACTCATGCATTCCTAAAATTGGCATCGAACAAGAAGTCATAGGTTCTGCCTGAATATTGCATGGAATATTGCTCATCTCTTTATGATGTAGAATTAATCTTGATTACTACATTTCTTTCATTCTTTTGTATTATTTAATTGCTATCAAAATTCAAAATTGGTTCAAGAAGTGCGTTTTGAAGTAGCGTAGCCCGACCTTTTTGGCTGGGTATGTTACTACTTCCACTTCTACTTCTCCTAAAGTTTATGCCACTTTGTATCATCAATTAGTTGGTAGCCTCTTATGTTTGACTCATAATCATCCTAATATTTCCTTTATTGTTGGTCTTGTTTCCTAGTATATGAAAACATCCCATGAAAGCCATTCCAAAGAAGCTAAAAGGATACTTCAATATGTTTAGATTGAAGTACACTTTCAAATACATTACAATTTAGGGGGTCTCCTTTGTTGGTTGGTTTCATGGATTCTTATTGGGCCGACAATCATAATGATAAAAATTCTAATGCAGGTTATGTTTTCAACCTACGTTTTGGACATGTCATTTGGCCTTATAGGAAACAACAGACTATTTCTCTTTCTTCAGCAAAAGTAGAGTAGTGCGCAGTGGTTAATGCAAGTCAAGAATCATTGTGGCTTCAACATATATTTTTCATAGTTTGGATTCCAACAACAACATCCGACCACCCTCTGGTGCGACAATCAGAGTGTCCTCAAGTTTTCCAAAGTACAGTTCAACATTAACACAACAAAAACATCGAGCTACACATGCACTTCATCAGAAATCTCATTCATGATTGAGTTATTAAAGTTCTCTTTTTCCCTATAGAATATCAAGTCACATACATGTTCACAAAGTCTCTTACATAAGCGAAGCTTTTCAAACTTATGTATGTTAGGAGTTCAGGAAGTTGTCATTAGGAGGGGATAGGCTCTAATGCCTCCTTCCTTCTCCTATTATGTTTCCTTTGTAAATCCTTCAAGCCTATCCCACATTGTTCTTAAGGAGTGATGTTAGGATATTTAGACACTTAAGTAGTTATTTAAGAACAACTTGGTCTAATGTGTCATTAGGTTATAGTGTGTTTAATTCAACAATCATGATATGTTCTCGACATAGTTTGATCTGAGGGCTCATATTCTCCTCGATCTTAACATCTACATTGATCCATGGATTAGCACCGGATTGGTTCATGTTATATATTTAAAGAGCATTAAGAGTCATTTGTCAATGATTGAATGCGAGAAACGTTGTCTCAAGTGGCCACATTGGCTAGGGTCATGGATGTTCCCCTACATGGGTTTTACCACGTAAAAACATCAGTGTGTTAATATTTGATTTGGGGGTGTGTTAATTTTTTTTATTAAAATTTATTAAAAATGTATTATTATATCTCTACTTATTACATTAATATATTTGTTTCTATGTAGTAATTTTCCTCTTAAAATTTTATTGAAAAATGTATTGACCTAGATTCATTTAAATCTAGATTTATCAAATATTTAGAGAGATCCAATTTCTCAAGATGTAAATTTTATTATTATTATGAGTCCATGTTAATGTTTAGGCATACAATTGTTTTTTAATTAAACCAACTTTAATTTTATTATTTTGGGTTTTTTTAAATTGAACAACCTTTAATTTTTTTAAATATAATGTTATATAACATAACATCTCAATTTATTATATTTTAATATATTTTATTTATTACATTAATATATTTAATATATTTATTCATTTTAGTTATTATACCAAAAAACTAATAAAAACTTTAAACTATAAGTAAACAAACATGGGTTTTTTTAATTGTGAATAATAGAGTCAATATTGTAGGTATTGGGGATGTGAGTATCACCAGTTTTATAATTTTTGGGATACAAAAAATGGTATTTAGTAAAAATAGGAGTGTCTTTTATGGGAAATATGTATTGGGAGGAATTAGCATTAGTTGAAACCCTGCCCAGGCTCATGAAAAAAATTAAATTAAAAGAACCTCATTCATGAGGTTAAAACCTTGCGTAAGCAGTTAAACCTCAAGAACAGGAAAAAAATAAAAGAAACTATGGTTTAATCATGTAAACTTGGAAATCATATGGCCTTACAATAATTTCTTAATATAATTAGGTAAATGTGAAAAAGTAAACAGGTTAAAATATGCTAGCATCTTTTATTGCTAGCCATCAATTTTGGTTTTTAGATTAAACGATCATTAGTTATGCACATTGTCAATAAATGTACCACTATTCTATCGGAGTAACAAAATAATTTTTGGAAGTATTTATCAATATCTAGTGAAAATAAAGATATTCTTTAATATCTTAGAAAAATAGTTTCTATATCACAAATTTACTAAATAAAGACTGTAAAGTTTACTGAGCAAAGACCCAATGTAGAAAGAACGACAAAAATAAAATCACATAAATTTATGACAATAGAAAATATCGAACAGAGTTAGTTCCATTCAAAATCGTGGCACTAGTTAATCTTATATCTGTACACTAAACAATCTTACTGTGGAGGTTCAAGAAAGCCGTACAAACATTATGTAATAGAATTTTGTAAAATCTATTTTTCTCACTGAGGATTGTAGTCCTGATAACCATCATCGTTGTGACTGTAATATGGCCAAGGTACTATAGGAGGATGATTAAAATAACGGAGTAGTGAGCAATTTATACCATGGAAAAATGGGTGTTGCTTGATTTCAATCGCCCCTCCATTATATGCCAATCGTAGCTTCGGATCTTTCATCAGAAAATGCTTGATCAAATCCTTTGCAGCAGATCTTACTAACACAAATTCAGGAAACTTAATAGGCTTCTGAAAATCATCCGGTCCCCTGAACGATGTCTTTCCAAAGAGAAGTTCATATATAAATATACCAAAATCCCACTAGTCCACACTACTTCCATAACTATTACACATGATTTTGGTCACTTTGATGATTTTTCTACAAGTGATGTATTTAGGCTCCCACAAGGACTTTTTGCCTGAGAAAAGTGACTATTGTCTTCTTCCAAAAACACATTTTTAAGATGAGTTTACAGGCTGCCTGTATTACAGGGTGAGAAAATCCCCCATTTTCTCAGGGAACCCACACTTGGGGTGCCAACTGTTCACAGTCTGCTCTATAGATATGGTGCAAACCTAATTTTTGGCTTGAAAAGGAGAAGAGGTCATGAAGGTTCTTTAAGGGGATCTTCTATAAAATGAGTTGGCATTCGCATGGTTGGCATCCTACTGACTTCTCAAATTTAGTTTGATCATCATCATCCATGTAACCAACTCTTCTTCTCCTATATATTGAAAGGATTCTCATGGAAAAGGTTAAGCAAGATTGAATGGAGAATTAGTGAAAGGATTGTTTGAAGAACTCTGCTTGGATAGAAGCTTGGAGACACTTTTTGGTCTGTCAAGTTGTATTAGACCTTCTTCATGCAAAGATAGAGCAAGTGTGTGTGTTGAAACCAAGGGTCACTAAAAGGAAGCTTGCAACATCAAGGTGATCTAGTTGTATCTTCTACTTTCAATTAATATAATACAATAGCATGTCCTTTTTCCATTAAATTAATCTTATTTTATTGCATAACTCCTTGATCATATGAATAGGTTGACATTGAATATACTTTTCTATCTTCACTTTGGTTGGTTTGTGTTGTATTGGACTTGATTTTAAAAGAGCATCGAAGTGAAGTGGGAACAACAGAGACCTAAGGAAGCGATATAAAGGTATGTCACCCATCCCTTCTTATTAGTAGATTCAATGACTACAACTTAGGGAAAGAGTCATGTCCTGTCCTATTTTGTTCTATATCCAGGTGGATCTAGAGAGATCTGTTAGTGTCCGCACCTACCGATTTATCCGATAACAAAATTGGCAACTCCACTAGGGATGAAATCCATTTTAGTGGTTTTTTCTTGGCCATTTTCTCTTAACCTACCATTTTTCATTCCCAATCAATCTCTGAGTCTTAAGGAGACCCTTACAGACTCCCTCGATCTAGAAGTTCCCACATAAGTTTTTCCTTTTTTCCAAAATTTACTTGATTACAGACCTTCTCGCACTGCACCCTTCTATAGTCCGTGAGAATAACTGAAGTTCGCACCCTGGTGTTTAGTTCAGTGTGAACTTCTCGTAGTCTGCCTGTGTTTAGCCCGCAAGAATCCTTGATTCTAGCACTGTACCCCACTGCTAGCCTGCAAACTCACTTGTGAAAATTTTGGATTTAGTCTCTTGTGTCCTCAGATGCCTAGATTTGTTTGTGTGTCTAGGAAGAACTTCTATGGCCAGTGACTGAATGTTTCTTGACTTCAAATCTTGCGAATGATTAGTTTTTGGAAATCAAAATCTATTCTTGATCATTTTTTCTCAGTCTTTACCTCTTGACCTTTTCTTAACAAGGGTATAATCTCTGGTTCTGAAATCCGAGTGCTTGTTTGGTTGGGAGTCTTTGATTGGTTTAAAATTTGAGATCAATTGTCCTTTTCAATTGCTTATTACTTGGAAAATTGTTAACCATGTGCATTTGAAGAGACTAGTCTTGTCAGTTTGTTATTTTTATCTTCATTGAAAGATTGGTTTGGGTGTTTGTTGTGTATTTCTTTTTTGTTGGTTGCTTGTTTTTTCTTAGTTCCATCCCTGTTGTTTGGTTTCTAATAAAAAATTAAAAACTTTTTCTTTTTTAAGAACCCTTGTATTCGGAAAATATTGGCATTCAAGTATTGAAAGAGAACGAATAGAGAATTTGCATAGTTCATGGTTGTTTGATATTACATTTCAGAAAATATCATACATCGTAGTTCACATTGTTCCAAAAAACTCCTCTTTCCCTCCTACAAATAGGATTCATCGAACAAAATTTGTATCATTCATTCCTATTTCTGCATTGTTGGGTTAGAGCCTCACACATCATCGGTTTCATTTCTGTCTCCTTCTGAGTAACAACAACCTTTAATAGTCTTGCGCAATTTTAAAACTCAACTAGTAACTTTTTCTAGGGCTCTTTTACACCAACACTAGCTAGGCTAGAGCTTTGGAATAGGAAGTGAGGCACACTCTCCAAATCACAAAACACACAATAGCATCTTGTGATAAGGAGCGTCAAATTCCATTTGCATCATTTTTTCCTGGGAATCCCTTCTCACACAAGGATCAAACTTGAGGTTGCATCGAGATTGACAGAGTTACTCACCCTACTTTGTTGATATCGGTGTAGAGATTGCACGTATTACAAGGGTCACTTGAAGGTATACCCACAATGATGAGTGGAAGCCTCTCAAGTTGATTTTGGGCTATATACCCTGCCCTTGCGTGTGGATCGGACTGCCGACTGTTCCCCCATGCATCATTATTATTGGTGGTAACCTTAGTAGCCTATCTTCTTAGGGTCTTACACAAGGTGACTGTCAAGGGGTAAGTCTTCATGGTACCTAGAATCGACATTGGCCAGAATCACTCGGGATCCTTGGAGGGTATACCCATGATTATGTGTGGGAGCTTGCACCAGGGTGTAAGTCCATTAAGAAGGTCGTCAATGTAGCTTTTCCACCCTAGCCTAGCCCCTTCTTGTCTCATTTTCGCGACGCTGGATTTCATCACCAACTAGTTGTTGTGAGGGAAATCTCCTTATGGACTAGCAAATAGGGTTATTCTTTGCATGTAGATATGACCAAGAAAAAATCTACTTTCTACCTTCGTCCCCAAACTTAAATCCCATTTCCTTTTAGTAAATACATGGCCAGATCAACCTAACTTGTTCAAGGAATTCGATGTCGATCCCTTGTCACACTTGATTACTTGTTCGCAATTCTCCTTCCAAAGATGACCTGCATACAAGACAAGCAACAACTACACATACATCTTACCTATAGACTAATGGGTTAGAGATTCAAACACGTACTTAACAAACTGTGAATAACTCATGAATTGGGACGGGAAAAGCATTTTCTTTATTACTTTGAATGAGTCAACTTACAAAAATTCAAGACCATCCACCGCTCCGCGAACCTGATCCTAGGCTCCTCTTCAACTGTCCTCCAACTTCTTTGCTTAGTATCTCTTCTCACAAGGATGGCTAAAGGGTTGGGACAATGGGAATATGCAAATGGGAAGAGTTTCTTCGTTATCTTTTTCCTCTTCCAAATGGGACCCCTAGCCCTTCTTTTATAGGTTAGAAGAAGCTAGGTATTTGGATGAACCCTCGGCCATGCATGGCCGGGAGTTTCAGTTAACTCACCCAGAGCTGTGTGTTCCATCGACAACTTTCCCTTTTTCATGCTTTTGTCGGTCCACGCAGGCTGTTTTAGGTTAGCTAGCATGTACACGTGTGCAATAACAAAGTAGGATGCATGGGCCCTTATAAAAGAGGTTTTTTAAAGAGTTTTTCAGCAATGCTTTGGCAAAGAAGGGATCTGAGATGGCCTGATGCCAGGTAAGCATGTATGGTGCAATTTAGGGTTATAACAGATGCCCCCTAATGTGTGAGGTCAGAAGAGAATATAATGGTCGAAATACATTACCAATCTTTACTGATGTGCCGAACGATTGAGCCCAAGGATCAGGAACTAGGAGGTGTCATCTTCAAAATAAAAAATGTCTCACCGAGGTGGTCATACCCATGCTCAGGATAAAATAGAATCATGGCTACCAATCAAATACACTGTAGATCCATGTCATATAACTATATAAAGAGTAACCACGAACAATACACAGCGGAGCTACATCTCAAAATAAAAAAGATATACATATAGAGTATCCATTTTCTAGAAGTTGATACGGTCTGATGGCTAGAGATGAGATCTTCAAAGCTCGAGAAACAACTTCAAAATATTCAAAACTCAAGGTAGGAGTGTAATATGAGTGTACCACTTCACTACCTAGAGGTATTTGATTGCTCGTTAGTCATGGACTAGATAATCTTGATGATCAGACTGAAGGCTTCATTGATTTCGAACAAGGACTTCACTGGACATTCAGGATGGTTGGGTATGAGGGAAAGAAACAAATTGCAGAGGGGCCAACTCAGGATTGGTGACAAAATTCCCTTGGACAATAGAACGATAAATGATGAGACTTAGGTAGCATGGCATTAATCATAATTCTACGAAGCAGGAGGCAACGCAAACTCTCCATATGTTTGGAAGGATAACCAAACGGTGGAGGACATAAATCTATATAGCGAGAAAAACATCCTAAGGTCGTACTACATCCCATAGTTTGATGAAAAAAT
Organism: Picea engelmannii; assembly: GCA_009831015.1. Classification (NCBI taxonomy): domain Eukaryota; kingdom Viridiplantae; phylum Streptophyta; class Pinopsida; order Pinales; family Pinaceae; genus Picea; species Picea engelmannii. Next base: position 93,408 of record ML802163.1, on the reverse strand, counting down.
GGACAGATGTGCTTTATCCAAGGGTGACTCGTTATGCTTCCAATAAAGAAAATACTTTTCCCTTCCTCTTTTTGGGGTATATTTGTTTTTTTTTTTTTTTGTCTTTTTCAATAATTTTGGGAAAAAGAATAAATGAATGTTACGTTACAATGGAGGAATGAGTATTGCAAACATGCAAGTTCAAGGGACAAGGACAAGATTGATGTTATAGTATACTGATACTTGGGAAAAATCCTCTGGGGGCCAAGGGTGTTAAAACGTAGAAGCAAACTGTTACAAGGCTAGCGTATAAGATATGAAAACGTGGTTAACAAAACACACAATGGCAATGTCCTTCGATGTAAGTTTAACCAGCCAAGAGAAGGTAAGCTCGGTGGTTTTTCATATTTAGAGAGTCTGAAAAAACATAAAAGGAGACTCCCTTGGGGTACCTTTTTCGAAAATAGTCTAGTCGGTTCGAAAAAGAGGTAAACTAGCACCAACAAGATGTCTATTCAAAACCATTTTAACGAGTGTGACAAAGACAAGATCACTCGGCCATTTTTTCATTTTTATGGAGTCTGAAAAAAGCTTAACTATGGACTCCGTCGGGAATGTTCTTCTTGACTAGGTTAACGAGTGTGAAAGAATAAGGTTACTCAGCGATCTTTTCAATTTTAGGGAGTCTAAAAATATATTAACTATGGACTCTGTGGGGGTTCCTTCTTCGTAAGTTTAGTCCCTCAAGCCCGAAAAAGGGATAAAATTATACCTGAGAGTACTCTTCTAGAGAAATGAAGTTCCCTAGAGTATACCTTTGTTCATTAAATTGACCGTCTGGACCAAAAAAGGGGTAAACTACCGTCGGACAGACGTGACTTCAAATTTCAGTTTAACGAGCGTGAAAGGCCACAAGATCGATTGGCAATCTTTTCATGTTTAGAGGGTTTGAAAAGGGCTTAAAGGAAGACCCGTAGAGGTTACTTTTCTTAGTTAATCCAAACGAGATCGAAAATCATAAATTCATTCTTGCTAGATGTTGCTTACGGATCTCAAAGCGAGCTTGAAAAACAACAAATTTAGCTCATGATCGACTCTTTGTGGGTCGATGCCTGGCATCTCCTCGAGGGAGCAGTGTGCTCTGATGAAAACATTGTCTATGACGCTAGGGGTGCGGGAGATATTGATCGGTAAGGTTTTAGCGATATTTTCCATATTACCCTCAACATAAACCTCGTGTGTAGCTAAGGGATTAATGGGACAAGACCTATTTCCCGTCATAGTCAAGGTGAATTCTCCAGCTTCGGTTCTGCTTAACGCTGGGAGGAAGTATGATCTGTGATGAATATCTTCCCAGGGTTTGTCTAGACTAGTCATTGCCTCAATTATAGCTTCATTAGTGGGAAAGACTAAGTCTAATGAATCGGTGTGAGCAAGAGAACCCTGAGCCCAAATAGACTCTAGAAGTGGATCGAACTCTTGTGCAGGAGTTGGATCAGTGTTGGCTGAATATTGCTGGACTTCAGAGTATGCTACTTTAGTTGCGGATAGGGGCATGGACATGCCTGGGTGCCCTGTCCCATCCATCGTGGCTGATGAGGAAGGAAGTATCCACGGATCGTCGAAGTAAGTTGTGCGGAACAACGAAACTTGACAAATCTCAGCCTTATGGTGATTGGATATAAACTTGATATCGCCTTGAGGGGGCAAGTAATCGAAGGTACCCATCAAAGATGGGCACAAACCAACCCCTATGTTGACGACACCCGGTTGAGGATTATCAATCATATGGACCGTGGATGGCCCCAATGTAGGGTCAGGTCTGGAGAAAGACAATTGATTGATGGTCATGATCCGACCCTCGTGTGGAAACAACAAGACCCATAAAACTATAGCAACCACAACTTGCATGGCATAAGTCCAACTCCTTCCTAACAAGAGGTTATAGTCGAGGGGAGCATCGACTACCTCTACTTTGACACGCATGGTCTTCCCTCCTAACTGCACAGGAAAAGACAGAAGGATACCATGTGGTTGTAACGAACGACCATCGAAAGTGGTGAGGAGAGTAGGTGACGGAAACAAAATAGGATAGCCAAAGACCTTATAACATGCCAATGACATGACGCATGTCGAGGCACCCTCATCAACCACCGTGTGGAATATATTTCGAGTACAAGTTTTCGTGGGATAAGCCACGACTATCTGAAACACTACGTGGTAAGGCAGGTGAGGTTTTAAGTTGGTTGTATCCAACATGATTGTACCTGGATTACAAGTCTCGGTAGATACTAAAGTGGTTAACAAGGCTTTCCTTTGAGAAGGGTAGCTTTGGAGGACCTCCAAAGTGGACATTGCACTAGGGGTTTGTGATAAATCTTCCACCACAGAGTAGTTCTGGTCAAACCTTGCGTTTGGTTTATGAGAATATTTTTTAAATGCACCTTTGGGGATGTGTGTCATTGTTTCACCCAACATATTCTCAATCTGTAGAGGAAGATATGGGAGTTCGACTTCTTTTCCCTTCTCAGAAGTGCTTGGTTTACTATATTCATGCGCTCTAGTTGATATAAAAGAATCACCCTTCACCATATATATGTTCGTGGATGTGGGGTTGTTTGAAGATGGAGAGGGTTCTTGGCTGCCCCATTTCGTTCTTACAGAGGCTTGGGTTAGATTTTTCCCATGTTGAAATGGATTGGTTAACACAACAGGTTGTTGTTGTGTCACAAACTTTTGGGCTTCTGCAAGTTGAGGACATAGATGGGTCGGGTGGTCTTCCGTGCACAAGTTGCATGGATACCTCGCCTTTCGTTTCTCATTGTTATCCCCACCAACATTATCAGCAGGTTTTTTATCCCCCTTACCCTTCTTTTGTTGTTTTTTCTTTCCTTCAGGCTATTGGGTGTCCTTTGGGTTAGTCGATTTCACTGTGTGTACCTCCGACGTTTTGGTAGGGGGAGCAGCCAAAGTAGTATTTTGGCTAGTCGCTGTGTGTTGTATAGATAAATGTTGCAACTAATTCATCACTTGCTCAATGGACATTCTTTATGTTGAACCAAAAATACCATCGTCATGTGGTCCAACTCTCTATCTAGTTTTATCCAGTATTTAGCGTGGCGCATTTGGCAAGATGTTGTATAATAAACTAGATTGAGAATAGATGAGCTCAAATTGTTGAGCTCTCATGATGGCATATTATTCGAAGAATACTCCCGACATTGCGATGTCTTTGGATAACTACGGGACCAAAGACTTAAGGAACCACTCAAGAAGGAATGCTGCTGGAACTGGCACCTTAATTAAACTCTTCTCGCATCGCCATTATCGAATGTGATCAAAGATATGGTCCGTTGTCTTCTGTTCGAAATTGGCCAACAGTTATGTTCCAACATCGTATCTCACAGGTAACTGGAAATGGTTTAGGAAATCCATCGCTAGTTCATCGAAGGAAGAGTATCTTGAGTGATCGAGATCAATGTACCATTTCGTGGCACTCCCAATAAGAGTACGTCGAAACAATCGCAACTGTATGGAGTCATATTTTAATGAGTTAGATGAGAACCAAAGATGGAAGGTAGTCACATGATCTCCTGGATCTTCGTTAGGTTTGGCTTTGAACTTTGGGATGTCCGAAGGCAACTTCATCGACATAGGAGGCCAACGCGGATCGTGACAAATAGGGTCATTTAACAACCTTGTCAAATCTGGCAAGTGCAAAGTTTCCAGGAAGGGTAGTTTGGGTTGTTGGTGATAACCTGAGAAAAAGGGGCCTGGAGTTTGACTGGCACCAGGCTTGCAGGAAAAGTTCGGCTGCTGGCCTAGATTCTGGTAGAAACCATGGCCCTGGTCAGCGTATGGATTTTGCGTATGTGGAGACATCGTCAACTGATTTCCAAAATAGGACATAGATGGTTGGGCATGCATTATATTTGAAGGACATTGGGAAGGGTTGCCCCATGTTGGTCCCATGGGGATGGGCATAATAGTTTGTCCAGGGTTCCATTGATTGTCAAAAGAATTACCCCAGGTCGACATTCTGGATGAGGGAACAAATCCCTACCCAAAATTACAAGGCCCTGATGTGGAAGAAGTTCCTAGGTTTGTCCCCTATGAAGGAATAGTACCCTGCATAGGAATAGGTTGTCCAAAACTGGGATTTCCCCCAGTTAGGAAAGCGATTGACGAGAAGGTGTTGTTGCCAAATGTTCCGGCCAAAGAAAACAGTGTCGAACCTACCGGCATACTATGCGAAGGTGGTCCTTGACTCCCCGCTCCAAATAAACTATGGTATGTAGGTTTCCCGGTGGATTGCTGATGAGAGCCACCGAATGAAGGGGACAAAGGAGGGATATGACCTCCTCCATAAGGGAAAGCATTAAAAGGAGTAGGAGTGCCCCCCATGTGACCTTGCAGGAGAATGATAAAGCTCCCTACCCCCAAACCTAAAGTCTGTAAAGTGGAGTAGGAAAGTACAGGACTTGTACCCAAACTAGGCATCCCATATGAGAATGGAGGGCCTATCGCACTTGGTGTGAAAGGGGTTGTGGTTGTTGCCAAATACGGGATCAGACCATTGTGCGATGTAGAAGTGGTCTAGACCATGGTGGATCAGACCGATGATAGTGTATTAGGAGGTGAAAACTCTCATGTGGTGATAACCATAGTGGGAATTGAAGAATTCCCAGAAGGAGTAACAACATTTGTTTCCAATGTTGTGTGCAACATTTTCTGGCACTTGTAAAATTTGATTGGTACAATGAAAGGTGCTAAGAAATCAATGGTTGGGGTTTCAAATGGGCCAAGAGGGTTCACTTCAAGGTCCAAAATGGTCAATTCCTCTGAAAGTTGGTCAGGCACAATTGCTTGTAACCCAATCACTTCAAAAGACCCTTGTTGGTCTAGCTTTTGCCTTAATGGTGGTGGGGGTGGCTCCAGTGTAATTGACGGAAGGCCAAGAAGCCTTCGTGACCAGCAAAGCTCATGATCCTCCATTGTGTGAGAAGATCAAAGACACTCTAAGGTATTCTAAATGTTCAAAAGCAACACACACACTCAAAAATTTCCTAGAAGATAAGACAAACAAACACTAAATTAATTGGAAGAACAGTTACAACAACCAACACTAGAGCAACTTACCGGTGCAAGTGCAACTCGAACATGGAAGCACCCTCTGGATATACTCTGCAAAGTGTGGCCCGATGTTTGTATTAGGTACCATGGTATACCCCCACAGTCACCTGTGTATGTCCCTAAAAAACATAGGCAACTAGGTTGCCAGCGCGCGAACAGTCACCAGGTGGGTACAGTCGAAAGTCGGGTAGACCACAATGAGCAAGGTATCGAGCCCAAAACCTGTCAAGGGTATCGAAAGAAAGTAGTTTGGAAGAAAACTGAGGACCTCGTATGGATTCGAGACCCATGAAGCCTCGTGGAAAATGCAATCGATGGAATCCAAAAACAATCCCTCTATATGTGTTCTCCACTACGATTGGTCTAGCTTTGGAGGGGTTATCTCCGCTACCTTTCTGCACGCAACCTTGTGTTTATCCCCTGTGTTAGAGGGGGGTACTGGATAAATTTCACGATATTGGACTTAGAAACTCCCTAACTTAGACTCCAATGTTTGATTTTAAATGGCCTTGAAGAGTTTCCTCTCCAACCTAATCCAAGGTCGTAATCCTGAACTAGTTGGTTAACCCTACAAACAGAAAAGTCTAATAAATTTTAGATTTAGTGTTAATTTTATGGATTTTTCTTATGTCAAGGGGTATGAAAGTGAAACTGATGATGTGTAAAAGACGAAAGCAAAAATGAATAAAAAAGCTGGAAACAAAAAACTTTTTCTTAATGCAAAATTTCAACAACTTTTCAAAATAAATATTTTTTTAAATTTCTAAGATTTTCGACAACAAACTCGAAAGAAATTTCACTTGACTACAAGCTACTTATGATCTAAGTAAACTAAAAAACTTATGAAATAAACGACTTTTCCCTGGCTAATAATGCAAAAGCACACTCTTCAACCAAACAAGAAAATGAAAGAGATTTTTTTATTATTGAAATGTTGATAAAGAAAAAAGGAAAAATACCAACAAGTAAAAACCAAGAAAAACAATTATAGCCTAATCGCAGATCGCAAAGAATCACTTCAAGAAATCACACACTAGCAACTTAAAAAATGACTCTCACACTTGTCTAAAAACCCTAATTTTTTTATTTTTTATGACAACTTTTAAATGAGAAAAAAAAAGATAAGGGTAAGATTAATCCTAAGCTACTGACTGCTAAGACAGAGATTCAAACACCTGAGAGGTATAATTCTCATCCAGGGAAAGGATGACTGTCTTACCCACAACAAAAACTATCCTGCACAAGCACACTACTGATCTTCCAACACCAAGCATGTGAACACGATCTGTATAGCGACAGAGGGTGTGTACACGCGGGATGACCTTGTATAGGCCATGTGTATCTCTAAACTCTGAGAAAAAACAAAACAGACAACCCAAACCAGGCAGAGACCACTGATATTGATAAGTAGGATCCCTTGAAGGCTTGGACACTCTTTTTAACAAAAAAAACAAACAATGTAAGGAAAAAAATTTGTAAAACAAACCAATCTGAGACAAGACAACAAACAACCAAGACTTAGAAAGAATCCTAGAAAACCCCTGAGAATGTCTGATTCTGACAGGGAAGAGGATGATTCCCTAAAATATTATTTGGACTCTACACACTACTGCTACTTCTTCAACTAGCGTTCGCACTCGGTCTGTAAGAGAGTAGGGCACGGGTACATGTGTGCGGACCTTATGCAGGTCGCGTGTGCCTCTGTGGGTCCCGACAAACACAGTCAAGCAAATGCCAAAGAAAGTTGGTATGGAAAACCAGACTCTCTGCTAGCTCATACTTTGTAGAAACTAAAAAAAAAAAGGCAAGAAAAATCACTCTTTTAAACTACCCAGAAAACAAATAAAATTTCTAGGAACCCTAGAGATCTCCCCAGTACGGTTGCCAATTCTATTGTGAGGGAAATATCCTTATAGACTACCAAATAGGGTTATGCTTTGCATGCAGATATGACCAAGAAAAAATCTACTTTCTACCTTCGTCCCCAGACTTAAATCCCATTTCCTTTTAGTAAATACATGGCCAGATCAACCTACCTTGTTCCAGGCATTCAATGTTGATCCCTTGTCACACTTGATTACTTGTCAACAGTTCTCCTTCCAAAGCGTACCTGCATACAATACAAGCAACAACTACACATGCATCTTACCTATAGAATAACGGGTTAGAGATTCAAACATGTACTTAACAAACTATGAATAACTCATGAATTGGGGTGGGAAAAGCATTTTCTTTATTACTTTGAATGAGTCAACTTACAAAAAGTCGAGACCAGCCACCGCTCCGTGAACCTGATCCTGGGCTCCTCTTCAAATGTCCTCCAACTTCTTTTCTTAGTATCTCTTATGGCACAAGGATGGCTAAAGGGTTGGGACAATGGGAATATGCAAATGGGCAGAGTTTCTTTGCTATCTTTTTCCTCTTCCAAATGGGACCCCTAGCCCTTCTTTTATAGGTTAGAAGAAGCTAGGTATTTGGACGAACCCTCGACCATGCATGGCCAGGGGTTTCAGTTAACTCACCCAGAGTTGTGTGTTCCATCGACAACTTTCATTTTTTCATTCTTTTGTCAGTCCACGTGGGTTGTTTTAGGTCAGATAGCGTGTACATGCGAGCAGTAATAGAGTAGGATGCGTGGGCCCTTATAAAAGAGGTTTTTTAAAGAGTTGTTCAGTAGTGCTTTGGAAAAGAAGGGATTTGATATGGCCTGATGCCAGGTAAGCATGTATGGTGCAATTTAGGGTTATAACACTAGTGACATCGGAATTGGAAGGTCTTGTTTGCTTGGTTTTTCTTCCTAGATTTTACTAGTGCATGTTGTTTGTTTATCCAAGTTGGCCATAAAATTTCTTTTGTAATATTCTAACTCGATCATAATTGATCCTCCACCCCGTTCGTGTAGAATGCAAGGCTTAACCCCAGAAGATATGGAAGGTTCTCAACCCTTGTCTACCAACTCACCAGAGGGCTCTCCTCAACAGAGTGAAGTCCAAGACGTTTCCACTCCACAAGTGGAAATAACTAACTCTCTACAACGATTCTGAATTACCAATTCTCGAGAGGACTTTCGACTTCCTCTCGACTTCATGAGACATATTGTGCAAGTGAATTCTTTCGGAGATTTAGTTTTTCATTCTTCTGGATCACCAACCAGACCTTTCATAGGACCTGAGGGTCAAGATCATTTTTGGACCACTGACATTTTTAGACGAGATCTCTTTGGCTCAGGAGCAGGTGTTGATATCACTGTTGCACCTGAGCTACCCAAAAGATCTGATCCAGACGCAGTACCTTTTACTACTGCCTATTATTTTTTTGGTATAGATGCTCCGCAAGCCGACCACATCTTGACTATCTCCCTAAAAATAGTCCATCGCACAATGGTCCCAGATACTACGAGTCCTCTCATCGGGACTACTATGACTAACCAATCCCCCATTGGCACACCTCTTTCACCCAGATTCACCCCAATGCTTCCACCCAGATATCATGCATTGAAAGATTATATTCCCGCTCCTACACAAATCACATCCGAGACTCCTGGCAGTTCCACTCCTTCTGAGCACCATCTTCCCAGTTTCATTCCGACACTTCCTCCACCCCCTTTCAGAGGACCTCTTCCATCCTCTATCAGAGGCATTGATCCTAGTGGCACCATCCCATCTTTCACATCTAACTACCAGATTCCTGTTGGTGGACAATTTCACCAAGGAGGCCAAACTCAACCCCCTTTTGCAGAACAAATCCCAATTGAAACGCAACTCGCAATTGGAGGGAAACCCCCACCTACCGCACCCTATGGACAAAACATGCCTCCATCCTTGGCCCAGTATTGGAATTATATTATTCAACATAATCCTCACTCGACTAGGGGGAAATAGCCTCAAGTTAGCTCCAACATACCCCCTAGTACAAGCCAACCCTATCCAGGTACATCTAATCCTATTTGGGGCTCGAATTCTCAACCCCACACCCCTGTTCAAGGGTACAATCCTATGAATTACTTGCCTCCACACCAACAACTGAATCTGCCCAGATCTTCGCATTATATGCAAACATCTTATGGTCCCATTGGTCTATCGATGGGACTCCCTCCCCAAAGTTACCAGTACCCACAGGTGAATAGACAGTTACCCTTCTTAGCCACCTTGGACCTCCTGGATCTATCGAGAATTTTAAATGATCAGATCCGTCACTCTCCTCAATGGCCTGCCATACCAGCCAAACTACCATCCGACATCCCTAAATTCGATAGTAAACCATGAGAAGACCTGAACAATCATGTAATGACTTTTCACCTCTAGTGCTCATCCAACTCCTTGATGGATGACTCTATTCGTTTACACCTTTTTCAACAAACCCTCATAGGTTCCATCACAAAATGGTATATAGTATTACCACAAATCTTCTTCATCGACTTCAACACCCTTTCTATGGATTTCCTCACCCACTACCAGTTACCGATCCGCTACGAAATGGGAACAAAAATTTTGAGTTCTTTCAAAAAAACCAAAGATACTCATATCTCTGATCACATTCATGAGTGGCGACAGAGACGACGTCTCATCAAACTCGAACTTCCCGATCAGTTGCTGGCAGAGTGGTTCACGAAATCATTCGTGAAAAACATCGCTCGTGACATTGCCATGGGTGGAGTTGTCACATAAGAACAGGAAATCAGTCGTGCCCAATACCTAGACCTCGTTTACTTACAGATGGATACTCTTTACGACTTACTCCCTGACGCACCTCATCCTTCTACTTTTTCCACTTCAACCACTCCTGCTACTTCTCATGCAGCTGATGGTGTGATTGGCACTTTCCATGCCCAACCACATTTCGTCCATACCTCTAGCAACAACCCCAAATCCATTTCTTCTATTGTTCAAAATGCTCCGTCTCCTACCCCTCCCACTGGCAAGACTTCTGAGGTAAACTTTGTTCAATCTACCCCCGCCGGCAAAAATAAATCCAAAAAAGGAAAGGGTAAGAAAAAGGAGGATAACAATAATCCACAAACTGAGAAAACCAAAACACCACCTATTGATGATAGGGATAAGCGCAAACCCCGATACCCTTGTCTTATCTGTGGTGATGATCACTACACTAAGGATTTTAAAAGATGAGCCGAGGTTACTAAGTTCCTTCAAGGGACCCAAAATCCTCCCACTCCAGTTTTGTTGTCTCAACCCTTCCCTTCTCAACAACAGGCCTAATTGGTCCTTCACGACCAACCTTCCCCCTCCAATACATCCTATGTCTTAATGTGTACATGTGATTTGAAGAAGAATGACATCACACTTACCACTCGAGCCAAAGATTATTCTTCCTCCAAAGAGAAGGTTGATGTAATACCTCCTTCTTTAGTCCAACCATCTACCATGACTCCACCTACCAAGGGTCCTCTTCATCTTGAATGACCGAGCCTAGATACAGTCCCTCACTCTCCTCCAAAGGGTGTTGTTCAAAATTTGACTTTCAATCCTCATGTGTGTGCTGCCCAAAACTATAGTATTGTCGAAGATCTGGCCCAAGCACCATCCGCGATGTTAGCCCTCGAAGTCCTTCAGAGTTGTCCTATACAATGTAAGGCACTGTTGAAAGCTATTGGTGGAATCGACTCTACGGATACAAATTTAATAATTTTTGACTTGGAAGATAACATTCCAAGGTTACCCCCTCAACTCGCATTCCAAATACAAGTTATTGTCTCTGACAAAAACATTTGTAGAACAGTTATTGATGAGGGTGCCTGGACGTGTGTCATGTCTATTACCTGTTGGAAATCCATCATCTCTCCTCCTTTGAATGAATCCCACAACACGCTCAAAGCCTTCAATGGCTCTGGTTTTAAGCCTTATGGTGTACTCCCTTTGTTTTCTATTACGTTAGAATGAAAAACAGTCAACGTTTAAGTGGTGGTCTTCGATGCTCCTCTCGATTACAGCCTTCTACTTGGCCATAGCTGGATCGATTCTATGCGTGCAGTTGTGTCCAGTCTTTTTGGTGTCGTGCGTTTCCCACATCAAGGAAAAGTAGTTACTGTAGACCAATTGGCCTTCTTTCACTCTGATGTATGTACCGACAATGTACCATTCATTGCAAAACCCCCCCTGGATACAAGAACGTCAGTGTGGGTCTTCTTAAAGATTTCTCGTTGGTGGGCACTTTCCCCATACCACCACCCGATGTTCCACATCCGTTTGTCGCCTTGATCCACATGATATCCACGTCTATTCATAGAACCCTTGTGTCTTACGAACCATGTATGGTACCTAACCCCGATGATCATCTTCGATATGGCGACGAAATTCCTTTGAGTCCGGTCGAATCCGCTTATCAAGCCATTCAATCAGCAACCCATTCTACCTCCTCTCTTGGTGGTTTATCTCCAGGTCCATTCCATGTCATTTTTCCCATGGACGAGATGATTATGTCTGTTATGTCCATGGAAGACACCCCTTGGGATGATGGACATCATCGTTCCATCCTCTTCCTGGAACAACACACCATTGAGGGTTATCAATGGATCTCGACCCCGTCGACCGTTGTCGTCATTTCTACCATTCCCAAGTCTACACACGATCTGATCTATGAAGGGAACTTAAGTAACATTTCACCCACCCTCCCCCTCGACATATCCATCAAACCTAGAATTATCGAAAATGTGCATATCAGAGCTTCGTGTTCCCATGACAAGGTTGTCATTTACAAGTCTCTTTTCCAATAATTTCATGATGTCTTGACATGGAGCTATGAAGAAATGTCGGGTATTGATCTCGATATTGTGGTACATGAAATTAAGACATACCCAGGTGCTAAACCTGTCCGAAAATGACTTCGCCCTGTCCACCTAGGTAAAGCAACCACTATCAAGCTTGAAGTTGAGAAACTTCTTAAGGCTAGCTTTATTTACCTGGTGGCTCTAATTGGCTAGGTTTCCAATCTTGTTCTGGTTGACAAGAAACAAGGCATAATCCGTGTGTGCGTTGATTATAGGGACATTAACAAAGCTTGTCATAAAGACAACTTTCCTACCCCCTTCGTTGACCAGATCATCGATGATTATGCCGGAAGTGAAATCTTCTCTTTGATGGATGGTTTCTCTGGATATAATCAAATCAATATCGTACCCATGAACCAACACAAGACCTCTTTTATTTGTCCTTGAGGCGCTTTCACCTATCAAAAACTTCCATTTGGTTTAAAGAATTCCAGTGCAACTTTTCAACGTGCTATGTCTTACGCCTTTCATGACATAAAGCACATTATGCAGCCATATCTCGATGACTTACCTGCTCATTCCATGCACTGTGTAGATCATCCAATACACCTCTACGCCATTTTCCTTCGATGTCGGTTTTACCATATATGCTTGAATCCCCACAAATGTGTTTTCTGCATAGAATCTGGCCGACTTCTGGGCTTTATTGTTTCACATCAAGGGATCAGGGTAGATCCTTTGAAGGTCGAGGGGATTCTCAATCTCCCTCCTCCTTCCTCACTTTGCTAGTTACAAAGTTTGCAAGGGAAGGCAAACTTTCTCCGTCGTTTCATCTCGAACTATTATGAGATAACTCTTCGATTTACACGACTGCTCAAGAAGGGTTCTGAGTTCGTATGGGATACCACTACCAACAAAGATTTTGAAGCTTTGAAACTATCTTTGACACGTACCCCTCTACTCTTCCCACCTGATTACAGTTGGGATTATTTCCTTTACCTCGTAGCCTAAGACTATACCATCACTATGGTTCTCGTCTAGGAGGATGATTCTCATGACGAACATGTCATCTATTACTTGAGTCAGAGTCTCACGACTACCGAAACGAAGTATTTACATAGTGAAGAAATAGCCTTGGCAGTCGTCCAAGTTGTTCAAAATTTTTGGCATTATATCCTTTTACACAAAACTACAATGATTTCTAACTGCAACCCTATGCAACACATTCTTACACGTCAATTACTAGGAGGAAAATACTCCAAATGAATCTTAATACTCCAGGAGTTTGACTTAGAATTTGAACGCGCTAAATCCAATAAATCCTTGGTGTTTTCCGAATTGATATGCAACCTTCTTGCTCTGAGACAGAAAATGTAGCAGAAGATTCATTACCTGATGAATCCCTTTTCCTGATCAGTTCCGATGACCTTTGGTATGGAGATATCATCATATATCTCCAGACCCAGACTTTCTGACCGAATTTGTCTAGCACTGACCGTCGTCGAATATGCTACCAATCCCGTCAGTATATTATCATCAGTGATACTCTTTATCGTCGTGGGATTGACTCTGTTTTTCGACGCTGCCTCACGTTTGACGAAGTAGAGAAAGCCTTGAATGACTGCCATTCTGGAGCCTATGGTGATCACATGTCTGGGTATGATATTGCCCAAAAAATCTTACGAGCAGGTTATTTTTGGCCTTCTTTATTCAACGATTGTAAAATTGTCGTCCAAACATGCCACGCTTTCCAAACCTACAATAATAAAATACGATCACACCCCGCTCCTCTACACCATGTGGTCTCTATTGGTCCTTTGCAAAATGGGGTATCGATTTCATGACATGTCACCCTCACTCGGCTGGGGGGCATGGATACATTATTGTAGCCATAGATTATTTTACAAAATGGGCCAAGGTGATGCCAACATTCGACAATACCAGAAAGACTGCAACAATATTCATATTCAATCATATCATTGCTCATTTTGGTGTTCTTCAGGATATCGTTACTGATCACGGTAGCCACTTTAGAAACTTCATGATGTCCGAACTCACTGAAAAGTTGGGTCTTTGCCATGAAATCTCAACACCCTATTACCCACAAGCCAATGACCAAGTTGAAGCAATAAACAAGGTCCTCATTACCATGCTTCGACGAATAATAAGGATTCACAAAATGAGTTGGCACACGATGTTTTTTTTAGCATTGTGGGCTTACCAAACATCCATTAAGTCTTCTACCGGGTTTACACCATTCCAGTTAGTCTATGGTCTAAAAGCCATCTTGTTGATTGAATGTGAGATACCCTCCTTAAAACTATCCATTGAACTTCTCCCAAACACTTCTGCTGAAGAAGAAAGTTTGTTGTATCTTATGCAATTAGACGAAACCCATCGCGATGCCACCCTGGTTATAGAAGCCCAGAAGAAATGTGTCAAATCCCAATACGACAAAGATGTCAGGCCACACATTTTCTCTGAAGGTGATCTGGTTCTTCTTTACGAACAAGATTGGGATATGCTAGGAGCCAAAAAATTTGAAGCTATGTGGTGAGGTCCTTATATCGTCAGATGAGTTTTGGAGAAAGGATATTACAAGTTGGTGGACTACGAAGGTATCCCTTTGAGTGAACCCAGAAATGGGTTGTACTTAAAGAAGTATTATGCCTAAGATCACCTATGCATGAGTGCTTCTATTTTATTGTATCATATTTTTTTTGTGTTACTTTAGTATGATTTTTCATTATTTGGTCTCTACCCCCGACCACTTATGTTACGTTGTGCTTGGTTTCCAAATGTCGAAGTCTTCGCTACCCTACATTGGCTTCACCGATGGTGCTAGTCATAGTACTCAGAATCTTGCTTCTGCTGCATGGGCAATTTACGCACCTACAAACGAAATTGTCAGTCTGCGAGATGTGTGCCTTGGTCGTGCGACCAATAATATTGCGGAATATAGCATCGTCATTGAATTGTTGATTGATGCTATTTCGCTTGGTATCTGCCACCTAGTTATACAACTCGATTGACAACTAGTAGTACTACAACTAAGTAATGTCTATGCTATTCGAAGTCCTACTTTATTATGGGTATATTTATGAATTCACCTCTTGGAACTTTATTTTGATTATATTGAGTATCAACACATTCCTAGATGTCTAAATACATTGACTGATGCTTTAGCTAACTATGTGTTAGACATACATTTGGGACATTTATAAACCAATCACACATTACATGTATAACACAACACAAGATAAGTTGGTAGAAGCCATATATATGTATATAACGATAAAAAGTTTTTACAAAAAATTTTTGTCCAAGGATCAAAATCTCAAAAATACGAAGCCCATAAATTCTACAAAATAGCGTCACGGATGACATTCACGATAACACACAATTGCTCGGGCCACCCTACAAAGCAGTCGACTAAGGGACTCAGACACGCCCACAGTATGGTGTTGATAACGTCTCGGAATCTCCCTAATAGTAATATCCGGGACGTCCGCGGTAAACCCCTCTAATTTCCGCTCCACTTCCTCGTAGTCTTTAGCATCCCATCTCACAACTGGAGCCGCTTCTCCTTGCCATTGAATAGGAGACATTCCCGGAGGTCGATACGACCCCACATCTATGTCATCAAAAAGAGATTTTCTAATTAGTTCTTGGATAAATACAAAAACATTTCATATGATAAAAGTTACAAAAATATTTTAAAATAACAAAATGTGTACTTCTTACCTAGGTCACCCCACTAAGCATCCTCAGGCAGGCCAAATCTGGATCCCCTTGAAAATCCAAACCAGTGTATGCATAGTCGTCAATCATGAACATCTGGAGCCGCAACTAGTCGAAAAATGAATCATTATAATTGATTATGGGCCCTGCTACGTGTCGATCCATGAGGTTGCACCACCTCAGCATCCTCGAATCTTGTGGGGCCGGTAAACCTTAATCAACATGTAGTCTCAGTAGTGGGACCCTCTCGAGGAAGAATGACACCAAAAGTGATCCGTACCCAAACTGCTTCAAGTTACCCTTTCTGCACTTTGTCAATTGTCTCTTCATACTGCGGAGAACTGCATCCAACCAGTTGAAGACCTGAGACTCTGTGCACTCTATGGTGTATTGGAAATATCTCTGGAGAGCCATGTACAGAGCCGCGCTTCCAGCCATGCGTGCAATAGTGAACAAGATGGTCCGCAGGGTCAAGTCTTGGACCCCCCAAATGGCAACCTTACCCTTGCTTCTTTCTGCCTTAGGAACACAATACTGGTGGAAATACTCACTCATAAGGAGTCTGCCACCTCGGCCACCAGTCAAAATAGCATGGTATCCGCGTCGTGACAACCCCATTAGAAAATAGATATCCTCGATATCTAGGGTCAGCATATGGACTCCCACGTGAAATAATTGTTGGTCCACGTCCCACATATGGACCAGGTATTCCAACAATCTGAGTTGGGCTCTCATGCTCGGAATCTTGAAGAATTTCAAGAGCCCATAGTCCCGAATGGAAACGACTATACCCGGTTCATTCCCGACAATGGAATCATCTTCCTCATGTTCTCTTTCTTGCCACTCCAACATTGTGATGGTCAAACACCTGCACAAGAGCCATGAGAGAAGATTCAACAACTTGTTTCAAACTTTTACATAATTTTTATTGAGTAAAACTTAACTTTAAAATCCATGTTTCGGCCCTCGCAGGTGAGCCTTTGGAACAATGCGAGATTCTCGCAGGTCCTACAAATCCCTCCTGTGAGAATGCTTGAACGTATGGTCTGGCCATAAAATGGACTTAAAACCCAAGAAATTGCCATAAAAACTAAAAATGAACCATGGAAAAGTTGAAGGATCAAGAGCTTACCTCGTTGGCAGAAACAGTTCGCCGAATGATCACTTGTGCCTCCGGCAATTAAGCAAAGAAATTTGGGGGAAAATGAGGTATATTGGACAAGTTTTTGGCAAAATCACAATGAAATGGTAAAAATCCCTTTTTACCCATATTTATTCACTTTTTACTATTTTTTATTGATTTTTTTATATTATTTTTATTGTTTGCTTATAAAACCTAATACCCTAATAGCCTTGTGAGTATGGTTTTCCACAGATATGGCAACTTCAAAGTCTGAATGAGGGGGTATGGGTGTTTTTTCTTTTTGTCGCATGTACAACTACTTTTTTAGGGTTTTGTAGAAAAAATCTCGAGCTTAGTCTTCATTTGTTCTCGCAGTCAAAAAACATATGAGAACGTAACCGAGTATACTTTTTCTCATCTTTTCATAATCGGCATGATAACATGAAAACGCCGAACCTAAGGGAGTATCCTTTAAGCTCTTTTCATGCTCCATAAAGACAAAAAAAATTGCCAAGCGATCTTGTTCTCTTCACGCTCGTTAAAGTATTTGAAGAAAATGGTCGATGAACGATAGTTTATCACTTTTTCAGTCTTGTCAAACTCTTTTACGGAAAATGAACTAGGAGAGTTCTCTTTAAGTGTTTTTCAGACTCTCAAAACATGAAAAACCCCCAAGTTTTCTTTCTTTGGACTCGTAAAACAAACAACGAAAGACCCATATGGGACCGAACCACTCCTTCCTAGGGTTCGTTAAATATACTCCAAGGGACTTGTCCCAAGGATGAGTTTACATCGACAAGCATATGTTATCCTCCTTAATATTGTATAAAAATAAAGAGGTATTCTCCAAAAATGGTGGGGGAAATTTTGGGAAAGGGATGTGTTTTCGTATTCATATTACTTGCAGTAAGCGTTGCTCTTGAACATGACACCCCCTATTTGTCATTTGAATCCAGGTTGGGAAATCCACTTGTCTCTCATTCGACTTGCTGCAAGGTCATATCTTGGGTCGTCTTTGAGTCAGTGCTTCCAAGTCCTTGGTCATGTCATTCATATGTTCAAGAGAAGTTCAAACAAGCCCTCTATTGAGTCGTCCATCTGTAGTTGTCCATTCTTACCATGTCTGCCTTCCCTGTGTCCATTTCAACCCTTGTTCATACTTTGATTTGCCCTCAAAATCTGTTACTTATTTCGTGTCATTGATGGGGGATACATCAAGGCCCTCCTGTGACGAGTCTTGTTCCGTTGACTCCAACTCATTATCTGGAAATAAGACTTAGAAATAATTTAGTACCTTGGAACCTGCATGCCTTAATAACAGGTCTCTTCGCTTTCGACAGGGGTTTCACATTATCGATCCCTGATCGATAGATTCTTCCGAGTGCTCGACTTCAGCTCATTCATTCTCATTCGTTCAGATTGTACTTTGGTACGTTGGGAGTCATCGACATCAATGGTGATTTCCCTCGCACTTATTAACGGTTCTCATCAATGATCGGTAATCAAGTGGTTTCTACCATGTTCGACTTCAACACATGTAATCACATGGCTAGATTCGTACTTTCAGGTGAAAGGATTGAAAACCCTGGGTCTCATCTTTTTGATCTAGGCTGCGATGGAGTATGTATGATTTGTATCGACACATAGATCCACTTTATATGTCTCGTGGCTATGTCATTATTCAAGTCTTCTCACATAGATCCACAGTGTATTCCTGGTGGCTATGTAGCATTTTGACGACATGGATCCATAGTGTATGATTGGTAGCCATGACGTACGTTTATGATTCCATTCATTTGTGATGCGAGTATGGGAATGCCTACCTCATAACTGGTATTATATTTTGCAGATGCTTGGTTGTTTACATGTTTCCGATTATGTGCGCTCCTTGTTTCTGACACACACACACACATATTACAAAGTATTTCGGTTGTCACAAGTTCCAGTTTCATACTTTGGGGAGCATCCTATTACACATGATTTTGGTCACTCTGATGATGTTTCTACAAGTGATGTATTCAGGCTCCCACAAGGACTTTTTTCCTGAGAAAAGTGATTGTTGTCTTCTTCCAAAAACACATTTTTAGGATGAGTTCGCAAGCTTCCTGTATTAAAGGGTGAGAAAATCCCCCATTCTCGCAAGCAACCCACACTTGGGGTGCGAACTGTTCACAGTTTTCTCTATAGATAGGGTGCGAACCTGTTTTTTGGCTTGAAAAAGAGAAGAGGTCATGAAGGTTCTAGAAGGGGATCTTTTAGAAAATCAGTTGGCATTCGCATGGTTGGCATCCTACTGACTTCTCAAATTTAGTGGGATCATCCTCATCCATGTAACCATCTCTCCTCCTATATATTGAAAGGATTCTCATGGAAAAGGTTAAGCAAGATTGAATGGAGAATTGATTAAAGAACTCTGTGAAGAACCCTGCTTGGATAGAAGCTTAGAGACTCTTTTTGGTCTGTTAAATTGCATCAGACCTTCTTCATGCAAAAATAGAGCAAGTGTGTGTGTTGGAACCAAGGGTCACTGAAAGGAAGCTTGCGACATCAAAGTAATCCGGTTGTATCTTCTACTTTCAATTAATATAATACACCGGCATGTCCTTTTCCCATTAAATTACTCTTATTTTATTGCATAACTCCTTGATCATATGCATAGGTTGACATTGAATATACTTTGCTATCTTCACTTTGGTTGGTTTGTGTTGTCTTGGGCTTGATTTCACAAAAGCACTGGAGGAAAGCGGGAACAACAAAGACCTAAGGAAGTGATATAAAGGTATGTCACCCATCCATTCTTATTAATAGATTCAAGAACTACAACTTAGGGAAAGAGTCGTGTCATGTCCTGTTTTGTTCTATATCCAGGTGGTTCTAGGAAAATTTGTTAGTGTCCGCTCTTACTGATTTATCCAATAACAATAGCCTTTGCCTTCAATCATCTATGGAGCCAAATACTCATACGTTCCTACAATTGACATCGAACGGGCAGTCATAGGTTCTGCCTGAATTACCTCTGGAATCGACGTGCTCAGATATTGAGCTCGCTTGTCTTTTTGCGGCTTCTTCTTTTTCTTGGGGAATTTTACTGGAAGCAAATGTGAAGTCATAGTTTCTAGTCTGCTAGTCACTTCGATTCCGGAGGAACGACTGCCTATAGCCTTATCTTCCTTTCCAACTTCTAGTCTTGTGGGAATCACATCAGCTATAAATGATGAATAGAAATCTGTGAGCATGATATGGCCGTCTTCTTTTATGAGAACATTTTCTGGTTTCAGGTCTCTGTACACAATTCCCATCAGGTGGAGATACTCCAATGCTGAAAGAACCTCTGAAGCATAAAATCTGTTGTGCTCAAGCAAATGGGATTTTAGTTCCAAGAAAACAGAATTCAAAGATTCAAAACTCCAAAAGCCTTAAACATTACCATACATGAAATCTCTAATTGAAATAATAAATCTAACTGCTTTAATGTGTAAAACCTGTGATGCTACAGTTTTTAAAATTGGTGAGGAAATCCCAAACCCTTCCCTAACCAGAACAGAAAACCTAATTAGTAGGAGAGAATCAAACCGTGTATCTCTTTCGGAGAAACGATTGCCAGGCTTCTTCTACCGAAGGCTAAACAGGTCACCCCTAGGGCAATACTCCATAACCAAAGCTGATAAGTTGTCCACCTCGAAGTAATGGTATAACGTAGGCAGAAAAGGATGATCCAACATTTGCAGTATTTCTAATTCGTTGTCAAGGGATTTCAGTTTGTTCGGGCTTTCCAGATGATTTTTGTTCATTACCTTCGTTGCAAAATAAGTAGATGTATCCGCCAGACGAGTTAGGAATACATCGCCCAAGTTCGCTTCTCCAATGGCCCTCACCACTGAAAAGTGTCTCGGCGCCAACTCTTTGTCTCTTCCGATTATTTCTTTCAACACTTCCCATTTTCCAGAATTCGAATTGTGGGGCTTCGACTCCACGGTGATATCGCTGCAGAAAGAGCTACCATCATAGGGGTGACTGTTAATGTTTCTGCTGCTACTGCCGCTCAGTGCTGGCAAGCTTCTTGTTTCTACAATACTACTAGATACGTCAGACAACCGTTCCAGAAAATATTTCGCTGATGTCTCACGGGGACTGTTCAATACCTCATCCACCTCATAAACATGGACTAGATTGATCTGCTCTTCCTTCTCTAAATCGTAGGTTTCTTCGGCTCGGATACTGAAATTCCTAGCTTCTTGTGATATCCCAAAGTTAGATTAATAAGTTGAGCTCGCGATTTGCTCCACGATTAGCTCCGCGATTTTCTGCATGATTGTTTAGTTAACTGCAAAACGTTTGCTTCTTGTTTTCATCAACAGTTAGACTGTGGGTTGCTTCGTTATTTACGAAGCATTCGTTGCATGTAAATTCCTTTATATATGAATTCAATAACAAGATCTGAGTGTGGTGTTTTTTATGCAATTCGGTTCTGTGTTAAATTCGTTTTCTTGTTTCCGCGTCCTGGCAATTCGTTTCCTGCTATTGCAGATTCGTTCTTCATTCTTTCTCTGTCCTGCAATTCGTTTCTGTTTTGCAGATTTGTTTTCAGGCGCCAACTCTTTGTCTCTTCCGATTATTTCTTTCAACACTTCCCATTTTCCAGAATTCGAATTGTGGGGCTTCGACTCCACGGTGATATCGCTGCAGAAAGAGCTACCATCATAGGGGTGACTGTTAATGTTTCTGCTGCTACTGCCGCTCAGTGCTGGCGAGCTTCTTGTTTCTACAATACTACTAGATACGTCAGACAGCCGTTCCAGAAAATATTTCGCTGATGTCTCACGGGGACTGTTCAATACCTCATCCACCTCATAAACACGGACTAGATTGATCTGCTCTTCCTTCTCTAAATCGTAGGTTTCTTCGGCTCGGATACTGAAATTGCTAGCTTCTTCTGATATCCCAAAGTTCTCCATTGTTCTGCGAGCTTCTTCCTCAGACTCCACACCTCCTCCCAATTATATCGGTATGAGATCTGGCCAGCCGGCTAACCCTAACTATATCTATTAAATTTTAGAAAAGAAGTAAAGATATTAATATGATATTAATTATCTAAATTAATGGAAATCTTCAAGCCCGCCCTTAAATCATTCTAAACTGAAAGTCATCATTATTAATCTTCGTGGGCCACCATGGTGCATTTGGGGTTTATGGAGGCCCTACCAATCCACTCCATGCATAAAATATTAGGCAGCATCATTAAATTTTAATGAGAATTTTTGGTTTTTTTTAATTGGTCCGACTCCAGCTATGTAAATTCGGATAAAATTTCTATTTTTTATTGTTTAAATTGTTTTTCTAAATGCATAAATGGATTCAACGTGCTGAAAAACCCCCGGGGCACTTTGATTATACAAACTTAACCACTCAAATCTTCAGATCCAACCATTCATCACCAGATTTCGAGCAAAATCAAATAGAAAAAGTGACCAAAATAACCCCAAAAGATAGAACGTTTAGACTACTCTATTTTTCATTCCATGATTACGGTTGGTTGCTTTTGGTGGCCAATTGCAGTAATTAAATTTCGTCCATCCGGATTTCAAGTTGTGTGAAGTATCCCTTAATGGATAAGGTTCGGTCTTGCATATTACAAACCATAATATTGGTGTTATTCACATAATTTAGTTGCATAATTAGGTTAACATTATGGTCCCTCCACTTAATGTCTTGTTATTAGTCCCTGTCGTAGGTGTAGAGGGACTATAGCGATCAATAAATCGTTGACCTGGTATAAGATTGTGCATTGATTAGAAATATTTCCATGAACAAGGGAAGTGAAGACATCGATTTTAATATAATAAAAAGTATCATGTTTGTCAATATCTGATTGGACAAAGGATTGGAGGTCTTATTCTAGCCTTCGCTATTCCCAATGTTAAATATCTTGACCTGTCCAAAGTATTTGGTAGTATATGGTCTTTTTGAATTATATATTTTGTTATGCATTGGTTGATGGTGGATTAATGCTAGCATTTATTTGAATGTCTCCCTTAGCATTTTCTATTGGGTAGAATACATTCTCTACCACATGTCTGATTTTTTCTTTATTGTTGTGTGCTTCGAGAGAACAGGTTTGCCACGCTGCATATTTTCTTAAATGCTTGCACATGCCTATGCCCTTCGACAGTCCTGACAGTCTTAACTGTTTACCTAACAGCTCTAGCAGTGTTAAATGATTATTGTACAGATGGGTTGCAATACAGTTTCGTTCATGGTTGGCATCGTTGCTCGAGTGTCCGATCCTTGTTCGGTGCTTCGTTTCATGGTTATGGTTCTTGTTTGATTCAATTTTACAAAGTTGAAGTCCTGAAATTGCAGTTCGAGCTCTTCGTGGTTGTTCACTGGCTTGTTGTTTTTCAACTTTGCAAGCTGTTGGACCTGTTGTTGTGGTTTGCAGTTTTTGGGGCTGAGATCTTGTCGTCCTTTGTTGACGGGTAAGTTTCCCTGTTGTTGTTGTTTTTCAATGGTGGCAGTCCCACCATATTTGTCTATGCTCTTAGTTTCTATTCCTGGAAAGCATGCATCTTGCAATGCAGAGGGATTTACGAAAAGTAGTTGGGAGCCATCAGAAGAGGGAACCATTGGGCGGGGTCTGTACGCAGGGTATGCTTTCATTCTGTGGGTGAGAACACTGCGTCTACTTGTTCTATTTCTGCTGAGTAAAGTTATTGTTTTATTTATTTCTCTATTTTCTTCTCATGTTCTATGGGGACTAGGGGGGATTGAAGTTGAGAAGAAGAAGGTTCAAAGATACATACGGCAATTGGTGCCCTACTTTGTTTTTTTTTTTTCTATTTTGCTACCTTTTATTTTTTTCTCCTTCTTTTCTCTATTTTCATAGAAAGTGAAACTATGTAGAAAATATATTTAAAGTGATAGTTGAAGAGATGAATGAGGTAATAGATGTTGAGTCGTATAAAATAACTGCACAATCCATTGTAAATGACAAAATTGACGTGGTTTTGCATAGCAATGCGCTTTTTAGATTGGATGCATTCTCGTATACTGTTGGGGATTGTCTTTTTGATACATTCCAGGTTCTATTGCATTTCCGCTATTCGTTGATCGAGCTACGCAATGGATTGATAGATTATTTCTTGACCTGTTTTAAAAATGGTGATGCCGAGGCTTTGCAGTCCTATGAATACGAACTGGAATCTAATTTTCTTTGGCAGTTGCATGGAATACAAGATGTCACTATGTATTTTTTAAAAATTTGGTTGTCTGCATCTCCAGTTCTGCCTCCGCATGAGAGGGGACTTTGGGGAGATACATTTTGTATACGATGGTTGTCTAACTGGCTAAATATATCAGTTGTCATTTGGTCATTGACAAGAAAAACAAGATATCTACTATTCAATAAAACTGCATCTGACAATCCATATTGCATCTTGTTCCATGATGCCAATGCCGTTAGTGGCCATTATGAACCACTAGTGGTTGCGGTATCTGACCTGCATAAGAACAAGAAACGTAAAAAAGAAACCGATACACTGGAAAATAACAACATTGACTACCTCTTAAGAAAAGACCCGGTGACATGTACTCTCTACTATAGACATAGAATAAATGATTTGAGACAATTGATATGCCATGATGAAACATTTTTCGGAAAAATATTAGACTATTTTTTTGTCACTGAATTCTAGAATAGGGGAAATAAACATGACCACGCACTATTGTGGATAGAGGATGAACCAGTGTATGGAGCTGATAACAATTCAAAGATTGAACAATTTGTGGATAAATACATAAAATGCAACACAAATCATTTGGATCTAGAACTTGCGAAAGTCCAGAGACATTACCATACAAGAAGTTGTAGAAAATGAAAAAAACTCACATTGCAAATACAACTTTCCCGTGCCGCCAATGAGAGCTACAAGAATCATAGAGCCAATTAGTGTAGAGGAAAATGTTGTTGTTGAGAAATCTAAATCCTTGTTTGCATTTCTAGAAGAAGGGGGATTTGATAAAATGATGAGCTTTGATGCCTTCTTGACATAGGTAAATCTTTCAGAGAATGAGTACATCCAAGCCATACAATGTACGCTTAGGCAACCAACACTTTTCCTTAAACGAAAACTCTCCCATATTTGGAACACCATTTTCTCCAAGGATATGGCAGTTATGTGGAAAACAAATATAGATGCGCAGTACGTGCTGAATGCATATGTTGTAGCATCATACTGTACCTCGCATATGCCAAAGATTGACAGATCTATGACAAGTGCATTCAGAAAAATACGCAAAGAACATGAAAGAAGTCACATTGATGCCATATAAATGATACGCAAACTTGGCAATACATTTCTTAATCTTCAACAAATGTCTGCTCAACAAACAATTCACATCGCACTTTCCTTGCCCCTCACTTGTAGTTCAAGAAAATGTGTCTTCATAAATACATCTCCACTTGAAAAACGTACATTTGTCCTTAAACCACCGGTTTTGCTGCAACAAGAGCCTAACAATTCAGAGGATGTGGCATGTTGCTCTATTATTGATTATTAGATCCAGCATCCATCTCCTATTAAGCATATCTGCTTAGCAAAATTCGTATCGCATTACAAAAAAAATGGTGCACCCATATCAAAAATAAAAAAACCCTCTGTCATACAATTTGTCAAATACAACAAACATTGTGACTATGAAAACTATTGTAGAGAAAAACTATTGTTGTACATTTCGTTCGATGAAAATGAAGAAACATTAATGCATAACTTTTGTACATGGGAGACTGCATATGTTGGGTCTGAGACTATGATTCACATCAATGAAACTAGATTTACCTACAATGTTAATCCAACATGGGGCGATCTAGAGGTTGCACTTAATGACCTAGAAAACCCTGATGATCACGATGACACATTTAGAGACCCAAAAACAACCATAACTGCTTCTGAGTCCCATGACTTACAAGGAGATTTGCCTCATCCTCCAACGGCTGGAAGTGAAAAACGTATCAATCTTGGTTTTCAAGTTACAAAACATCCTTTCCTAATTGAAAATAATGAATACCACAAAATAAGATGTCTGTTGAATCATGAACAACAAACAATTGTAAAGGATATTGCTCTTAAAAAACGCTTGAACATGAACAGTCATGTGCACGTGTTCCTTACAGGCGGAGCAGGAACAAGTAATACATTCACAGAAAAAGTTTTGTTCCAAATTCTTATATGAATCTATGATTCAAACAATTCCTCTAATCTTATGAAACCAAAGGGCCTAATAGTTGCATACACAGGAAAAAATGCATACAATGTTGGTGGAACAATAGTCCACTTTGCATTTATAATGCCTTTTAACAAGTCACAGTTTCTTCCACTTAGCAAGGAAATGTTGCATACATTATCTAATATTTATGAGGAACCCCAACTTGTCTTTATAGATGAAGCATCTTTGATTGGGATTCGATTCTTGTATTCCATTGACAACCGACTAAGAAGCATAAAACATGTACAGACGAAATATTTTGGAAACATTGGCATGATATTCTGTGGGGATCTTTACCAGGCACAACCCATCCAAGATTCTTTGATATTTAAACAACCCATGGTCAACATGGAAACAATCACCCATGAATTTTGGAGAGACAATATTAAATGCTGTGAGTTGCATACTACAATGCACCAAACAAATGAAACATTCATTGCAATTTTGAATAGAACGTGCACCAACAACCAAACACATGATGACTTGACCCATATTAATTTGAGATTCTTACGACCTGCACTAATAGACCCAACATTCCCTTACATGTTCTACAAAAATAAGGATGTTGCAAACCATAATAGCCACATGCTCTCCCTAATTCCTGGCGATGATATCATCATCAATTCCATTGACCTGGAAGAAGACAACCATGGAAATGTGCCATGGCATGAACATTCAATCACTTTACCTTTACAGCTTGTCCTCAAATTATAAATGTTGGTTGAAATATATGCTTGCAACTATGATTCACAGGATGGCTTGCTGAATGGTACAGATGGAATACTGAAAGGCTATACCAAGAAATAAAAAGTGGATGTCCTTTGGATTAAGTTCCATGAACCACATATAGGCAAGTGACAAGCAAGCAAGTTGTCTTATCTATATAATTCAAATACTGGAAGCGATTGGACACCTATTTTGCAAATATCAAAGACAATATCAACATCAACAAAGACAGGTCAACTGAAGATTCGAAAACAATTTCCGATTAAACTTGCATGTGCACGTACAATCCATAGATCACAATGACTAACACTTGATAAAGTTTATTTTCAACCTGCTGGAATTCGGATACATGGACTTGTCTACACATCGTTGTCCCATATTAGAAGCATAGAGTCCTTGTATTTACTAAGTCCTCTCACAAAAGATAACTTCAAAGTGAAACAGAAAGTTGATATTGAAATGGAATGATTGAGGACCACTGCAAAATGGCAACTGCATTATCATTAACAATCCATACAAACAAATTCATTTGTATCAATTCTCTCTCTTAACACACATAGCTTAAATGCACACATGGATGATATATTGAATGGCTATGATATAATGCAATCCGATATTCTGTGCTTGCAAGAAACATGCACGCAAAACAAACAAATCCCAAATCACAATTGCATATCAAGTTACTTTACACATGGGGTCATGATACTGATGAAAAAACATCTACCAATTTTGGACCATATACATATCGAAGAAAACAATGTTAAGCTGGTTCTTGCAAAAACAATTTCTCATGAAACAGAAGGTGCAATACTGAATCTATATGTTGCTCCCCATGCAACATTCTCCAACATAGTACATGTTATTTTCAATGCATTGACCCATTTCCATCTGAACGGACCCATTGTACTTGTAGGAGACTTCAATATTGATATGCTACAAAATACTGGCAGAACAAAAGAATTGGAAAACTACATGTGAAAATACAGTCTCCACTTTCTTATGAACAACACAGTCCACCTGCAAAATGCATTAATTAACCATGTCTGGTCCAATGTGCTCATTCCTAAATACAGTATGTTTGTCTTAGACACATATTGGTCTGATCACGATACAATTGGTATTGCACTTGAATTATGACATATACATCAAAGTTATTGCAAACTCATATTTGTATGTTTCAAAGCATATCTGCATCTCTGATTTGTACACACATCGCTCTAGATGGTGTTCTACTCGAATTATAAAATTTACAATGTACAAAAAAAAAAAAAAAGGTACATCCTCCCAAAAACTATTTCTGACTCTATTCAACCTATTCTGTTTTTTTTTGGTATATGTACATAGTAGTTTCCTTTTTCTTAACATCTAAACTTATGTTCATATCCGTTTTGATTTGTGCTTTTCTTCATAGAAACAAACAGGAAAAGCAAAGGATGCAAAGAACTCCTACCCACACACGTACACCAAACCATGCGAAGGTGCACCCTTTTCCTGCCCACATTCCACAGTAAACAATTTTTCGTTTGCTTTCTCTGTGTTTGTCAAACTTATTTGCAGCTATGATTTTTTTGGTTCTGTTTGTTTTGCGCATGGAGGCAACTACCCTGGACATCCGCCATCCAACAGATGCAATGTTGGGATGGCCACCCCGCAAGTCCACTTGTGAATTTATATATCGCCCAACCATAATGGTTATTCACAAGACATGAAACATTAGAGGCATATTGTGCATCTCGCAAGTGCGCTATCCAAATAATGGCGTCTAGAATCTCAGCCACCCCGCAAGTCCACCTATCAAATTGTATATCACGGAACTGTATGTGATATTTGTAGAACACAGAACAATAGACGTCTTTATTTTGACCCCTCCCGCCCGATAACCCGCAAGTATGGAATGCGATATGGGTACATGGTGTATAAAATCTGATGTCGATACTTAATAAAGGTACATATCTAATTTTGCCTCGTTTCTACACACACCAGTATGGTAACCATAGAGTTGGTGTTGCACATGAATTATGAAATATGCACTGGGAGTTGGATGGATCCAAGTCCGCGATGCAAATAAGTGGCTAAGTATGGAATAAGGGATCTGTGCATATTTGATATGTATTGTTCGTTTATGGGATCCCGCCAACCCTGGATTAGAATGTTGAGATGATTAGAATGTAAACCCGCTTGTCAAATTATTGTCATATGCTATTTGTAAGTAACCTAGAAATATAGCTCTGTTTTTTACCCCGCCAGCCCGAGAACCGGCGATCTAGAAACTGTCAATGGTCTATAAAATATAAGCCAACCCACAAGTCCCCTTGTCTATTTGTATATCGCGGAACCGTGTGTGCTATTTGTAGAGAACCAATCAATAGAGGCATTTTTTTTAGCCCGCCCATCCGAGAATGCAAGATACCAGATACATAAAATATGCAGAACATAAATGAAATGCTAGAAATGACAGAATAACAGTAAAATATCCAGCATAATCTTCACAATACACAGAAATGATATACGAAACAGAAACAGAAACAACACTTTGATTCAGATAGCAATGTTCACAGGCCTCTTCGAGGGGGAAACCTCCAGTCGAGTAGCGCTCTGTTACAATAATATCCAAGATAGGGTTTTCATACCCTCGACCCTTATTTATACTAAATGTGTCTATTAAGAGAAGCATCTAGAGGAAGATCCTTCTAGAAGAGGAAGCTTCTATTAGGTCTTCTTACATCCGCCTTATTCTATTTTATTGAAAGGT
>ML802163.1:48170-58587 GCA_009831015.1 Picea engelmannii | reverse complement strand
AATACATTGATCTACCTATGTGCGGGTTAGGACCTTAACAGAGAACCTGCCATCCTGAAAGTGGAAAAGTATGGAATGGCATCCGTACATTGCTTTGATGAGCAATTCTAACTCATACAGCCTCAACATTGTAAACTCATCAGTTTCATTATGCACTGTCACACTTGGCCATTCCTTCCTTGCTTTCTCTTCCTCATTCCCATCACCTTCACATATATGCATAATAAGAAATAGTGTTTATATATATATATGTGTGTGTGTGTGTGTGTGTGTGTGTGTGTGTGTGTGTGTGTCTTATTTCTAAATCTTTAATGCTAATAGGTCATCATGCAGGCATTGCCTAAGTTGTCATTGATGCGTGCAAGGATTGAGAAGTTCTGCCATCAATGAAATTTATGTGAAGGCTTTTCTTATCCCTTCCCAGTCTTAATTTCAAACGCCATGGAATGTCATTCGCATGCCACCATCTTGCTTCCTTTCGGAAACCTCCAATCCCTTCCAAGTCTTAATTTGAAATATCGTGGAATGTCATTCGCACACCGCCACCTTGGTTCATTCATGAAACCTTCACTCCTTAAATGTTCGTCATTGTAACCGCCACCTTCTCGCTTCTAAGTATCCAATAATTAAGCTTTACTTCTAACACGTCATCATACAACACGCATAGATATTGTCATTAATGAGGATATTTCCCATTTGCATGCATGGAAGCAATGTTTCCAGGGTATTATATTGTCCCCTCCAGTTCTTCATTTCAAGCAACATCTGGAGAAAATCAACATTTCGACAAAGTACTAGCACTATCTCTACAACAGTTTTGTAGAAATACAATGAACATATTCCTCACGACCTTCCCGTGCAGAAGAAGGGAAAAAGAATTGCAGGGGAGGTGTAGCAGCCCGAAAATTACAGTGAATACATGGATCTTGACGCTGATCTGAAAAGCATATTCTGCAACCTTGATCAACCCGCAGATGAAATTTAGCCTACCTGCTCAATGGACATGGTTGATACCCTAATTTTTGATGAAGATGAATCCTTTGTATTCCAGAATGTTGTTTTCGAATCCGAATAAAAAAAATAATCATTAAAAAAAAAGATGTAATTAATAACCAAAGAATACATCGTTCAGAACTTTACCTTGCCAATATGCAGGCGTCCAAAATCTTTCAACTTCACATGGAAACCGAAGATTCTCTTCATGGTTCCATTGGACTCATTGAAGCCGAAAATTCCAGACTAAAGAACCTCATTAAGGAATTAGAGGAAGCTTTGTTTCCTATGCCATTGCTTCACATTTCTTTGTGAATAGCAATGCCTGCTACTACGTGCACTCCTGCAACAAATATAAAAGGGTCCTCCAACTTCCTCGCATCCTGTAGAGGATATGTCGAGAAAAATATCAACAAAAGAATGGAACTGATTACGAAGGCCTGGGAAACATCACAGAATATGGATTCCCTAGGGAGCAGGGCACATAACTTTCTCCTACTTTTGCAGACGGATTTAAAAAATGAAGACAGTTTCTATGTGCACATGGTCATTCCTTTTGCCTTTCATGTCAACAACATGGCAGAGACTAGAAGAAGAGAACATGATCTCCCTTCCAATAAACGGTTCACTCAATTAGAAGCATGTTGGAAAGAGAAAGTGAAAAATATGTATGTCATCGTCTAGTCATGTGAGCAAGCAATATCAAAGAAAGAAACATTATTGACAAAGCTCACCAAAATAGACTTAGTAGGAAACACAAATGTCTTCCAGGACCCCAGCTTAATCCTCAACTCGTTGGCATCAACCAAGAAATCTTTCGATAAACAAGTTGATAATTTGAAAGCCTTGTCTTTAGAATTTTTTTACAACATTATTGAATATCATGAACAAGAGGTGCATAACTTGCTTGTCTGGTATTTGGTACAGAATGCAGACATCGATGAAACTCTATGCAAACTTTCAATTGATCTAAGAAAATTAGAAAATGAAGTTTCCAACATTCAAATCTGCAATGACATCAACATCGCCCCTTTGAGAAACTATATTGAAGAGAACTTGAAGTGGTTCATTGCCCAAATCCAACAGGGAAATGCATAGTTCTTTCTTTGTCAATTCAGTTATTCCAACTTCTCTGAGTAGAAATCTATAGCCAAAAAATGATCTTACCATTTCTACTTTTAAGGTATTACATTATACTGTGTCCAAATCCTTTCCACAGTCCTATTTCTTGTACATATTTCTGTTATGGTCCGCATGATCCCCAATCCCAGTCTATATGAAAAACGCATTTACATTTCCAGGGATATGTAACAAACTATTAATTTTTTCATATACTCCAAATACAACTATTCTTTTGTCTGCTTATATATTTACATGTTCCTAGATTTTTATCTTCAGCCATGCTGAATGTGAAGACATTCTGTTTAATTTATCTCAATTCTCTTTTTGTCCTATGCATCTTTTCTCTGGCCTGGTTATTTTCAAAATAAAGTATGAAAAAAATCACTGACTCAAATTTGAGATATCATCTTTCAGATATATATATATGTGTGTGTGTGTGTGTGTGTGTGTGTGTGTGTGTGTGTTTCTTTAAATTTCCAGGAATATCTAATAAGTTTCATTATTTTTTATATAAATGTCATGAAATTGTGTTCGCTACTTTTTTTGTACTCAAACATCTAGAGAATATGTCATTTGTTGGATCTTTACCACCTGTGCTTCATACTTTTTCCACAAAAGCCCTTAAAATTTAAATAGTTTGCAAATCCTCTTCTCAACTTCTATATCGCCGAACTGTGGGTGGTATTTAAAAAATTGCATATTTGGTATGTGTAATTTATGCTCTCCAGGAACCTATAATTTGATACATTTCAATTTTTTGTATCCACTAGCCCCTGTTTTAAAGAAAACTAATTTGGGAATGCTATCTATTTGGTCCTCTTGTCCACTGCCCTTTGTAACAGACGTTGGCAGCAGGACATGGAACAACAAAAGCTCCATTTTCAGGTCCCCAACCCGAGAACCTGCGATCCAAATTCTGGACAAGTTTCGATTCAAGGTTCCCTCCATGCTCTAATTCGGGAATGCTAGTTTTTTTCCTGCTTTTATGTGTTCGTAAAATTTCATAGAGACTATGTACACAGAGTTACGTGTTTTGTATGTATAGTTTATGGTCTCCACGAACCTATAATTTCATAAATTTTAGTTTCTTGTGTCGATGAGTGCCTATTTTAAAGAAAACTAATTTGTGAATGCTATCTATTTGGTCCTTTTGTCGACCGCCCTGCATGCCTATGTAAAGAAAACTATTTCGTGAATGCTAAATGTTTTGAACACAAGCCCCTTAAAATTCAAATAGTCCACAACTCCAATTGTCAATTTGTATATCACAGAACTGTTGGTGCTATTTGTAAGACACAGACTCACAATCCAAAAACTGATCAACTCAAGAACCTGTTCTTTTAAAGAAACTAATTCATGAACGTTTTTTTTTTCATGCTTATGTTAACCAGCCTATGTAACATACATCAATACTATGTTTTTTTCCTTTCTTTGTCCACCAACATATGTAAAAAGCAAAACTAATTTGGAAATGCTAAACTTGTTTTAATTAATTATAAACAATTTTATTGATATTAAAATAAGTTACTGAGTTTATTATTTCAATTTGCTTATTCGACACGATCCTCTCCAAATTCAAATGCTCCACAAGTCCGATTGTCAATATGTATATCGCGGAACTCTACCTGCTATTTGTAGCACAAGGAACAACAAAAGCCTGCATTTAAGGTCGGCAACCTGATAACCCGCCTAATTCCGCAACATAATTTTTTTCATGCTTATGTTCACCAGCCTATGTAACATACGTCATTACTATTTTTTTTTCTTTTTTTGTCCACCAGCATATGTAAAAAGGAAAACTGATTTCAGGAATGCTAAGCTTGGTTTAGTTAATTATAAATTATTTTATCGATACAAAAATAAGTTATTCAATTTATTATTTCAATTTGCTTATTCGACACGAGCGACTTCAACTTCAAGTAATCCGCAAGTACGACTGTCAATATGTATATCATGGAACTCTAGGTGCTATTTGTAGACCAAGGAACAATAGATGTCCAATTTGCAGCCCGCTAGTCTGACAACCCACAATCCATAAATTTCAAATAATCCGCAAAACAACTTCTCAATTTGTATACAAGCACAATTTTCAGCCCGCAACCTCGACAACCCAGAATGAAGCTTTTGTGCATGCTCTATATATCTACTTCATCAAATCACATATTTTATTTTTGTAGGCCATAGAAAAAAAGAAGCCTGATTTCCAGCCCGAGAAACTGCAATCCAAAAATTCAACTAGTCCGCAAAACTGCTTGTCAATTTGTATATCACAAAAGTCTAGGTGCTATTTGTAGACCACAGAACAATATGTCCCCAGCCTGACAACCCATGATCCAAAAACTAGCTAAGTCAAGAACTCGCTCTTTTTAAGAAAACTAATTCGGGAACGCCATTGTTTTCATACTTATGTTCACCACCCTATGTAACAGACGTCAGTACTATTTTTTTTTCTTTTTTTTGTCCACCAACATATGTAAAAAGGAAAACTTATTCGAGTAACAACCAAAGCCCGATTTTCAGCATGGCAACCCCAGAACCCGCAATCCAAAAATTCAAATAATACACAGAATTGCTTGTCAATTTGTATATCGCAGAAGTGTCCATGCTATTTTTAGACCACGGAACAAAAGAGGCCCAATTTTCAGTCCAACACCCCGACAACCCAAAAACCCATGTCAATTCTGCACCAAACACTTCTCCAGGAACCTAGGTAACAAACGTTATTGCTAATTTTTTTGTGTCTTTTGTCCACGACCGTATGCAAAACATATGTTAAGAATACTATTTTGTATAGGATTCCCGTAAAATTCTAATAGTCCACAAATCCGGTTGTCACTTTGTATATCGTGAAACTATTTTTTCCTCTTTTTTCCCACGTACCCATGTACTTCAACTCCCTGACCACGTGTCTCCTGACTTTAACTTCAGCTTGCTCGAAGCAGTGCGCCATTAATATGAGTGCGCCCTGCTCTACCTTCACATCCTTTAAATGGAACTCACTAGGCATTTACTCTGCGCATGCGACCATTTATGCAAACTCACCAGCTCCCTGGCCTATTTCAATTGCTCCACCAGCTCTAGATGGCTCATTCTTTCCTGTTTTTTCTTCTCAAAGGTCTGCCTCCTGCCCAGCCTTTCCCTGCTCTTATTGTTTCCTCTCCTACTCTATTGCTAGCACATTTTCTCTCTCCCATTGTCCCGAATATGCCTTGGCTACGAGGGAAGTCGAAACACGGGTCAAACTACCAGCCAAACCGGCCCCACCTGGTCATCCATCCCCCGCCTACTCCCTCACTATTATCCTACTCCTCTTCAACCACCTCCTCCTCATCCCTGACACAATCCACTCAAATTCCCACGTCTCTCCCGCCCCTTGCTACGTCCCTTGCCTTGGTGCAGAGCTTGGTGTTCGACCTGCATCGGAACATGGACAACCTCTGGTTCCACCTAGAGGCCCTAGAAAACAAAGCCTCTCAACATCTGTAATTTCTCTCCGCATTACATGATGCTCATCACCTCCCACCAAGGGCAGGCCAAGCAACAACAACCCAACTAGAAGCAACCTCCGCACCAGTGTTGGCACTGGAACAAAAGAAAGACCATGTGCCATCACAAACAGACGACACCATGCAATTGAAATAGACACTAGTCGATGAGGAGAAACCTCCTCCTGGCGACACGACATTTTCTGCCTTCTGCATGGCCCCGTCGCGGCACTACGGCCCATACCGGTGATTTGTCTATTGTTTTGCTCTGTCATTTTTTCATCTTCATGTCGACCTTTCATGCATTTTTCCATGGTTACTATAGTTATGCTGTCTAAAATTTCCACAGTTGTAACGACCACCCTTACGGTCCACAGTTTTGAACTCTTTTTGCGTTAGTAACAGTCTACACTTCAGTTATGAAGCGGTTCGGCTGGCTGAGATGGTTTCCCCTCTGGGTAGCTCAGTTCATACAATGTTATAATATTCTATAAATTACTGTCTCATGTATATGATGGAATTGTTAAATGTATATCACGGAACTGTTTGGTGCAAAAAGTATATCACCGAACACCCTCAACATCAAAATCTTCATACAATGTTATAATATTGTATAAATTACTCAGTCTCATGTATATGACGGATTTGTTCACTGCAAACTGTATATGACATAATTGTTAAATAAAATGAACCCGCGACTTCGCCTACATGCCACTCCATAATTGTTGGGTTGCATTGGTTATGTACCAAACATTAATAAATTTTAATAAATTTCAAATAAAACTAATTCAGGAATACCACGTGTACTGCAACTTTCTACCCATGCGTTTACTCTGCGTCCAGCCTGGCAGAAACTAGGCTGCCATACAACATTTATTTTTTTAAAATACAGTTATATAGATATCAATAAGTTGTGCACTACTGAAAGATTAAATAAATTATATTTAATTATATTTATATGTAAATTAAACACAATTCTATTAATATGAATCATGCAGTATCAATTGTGTATATGAATATCAATAAGTTATGCACTTCTCAAAGATCAAATAAATAATAAATTATATTTATAGATAAATTAAACACAATTCTATTAATATGACTCAATTGTGCAATGCTAAAAGATTAAATAAACGATATTGTATTATATTTATAAATAAATTAAACACAATTCTATTAATATGACTCAATTATGCAATGCTAAAAGATTAAATAAATGATATTTTATTATATTTATAGGTAAATTAAATACAATTTTAAAGTATGCACTATTTAAAGATTAAATAAATGATATTTAATTTTATTAAAGTATGCACTATTTAAAGATTAAATAAATGATATAAATAAAATATATTTATTTAAAAAATATTAGGAAGAATCACAATATTTTCTATTGCTTGTCACGTTTTGGATCACAACAAGATTCATCTTCAGAACATAAAAGCTTGAGGAAAAATTCAAGAGAGAAACCTTAATAAATATTAAGGTGGAGTGGAGGAAATCTAAAAGTCCGCTAAA
The DNA here is from genome assembly GCA_009831015.1 of Picea engelmannii. NCBI lineage: Eukaryota > Viridiplantae > Streptophyta > Pinopsida > Pinales > Pinaceae > Picea > Picea engelmannii. The sequence goes on along the minus strand of ML802163.1, from coordinate 51,469 downwards.
TGAAAAACCTAGGGTTTGCTAAAATATTTAATACTAAATTCTATCTTATAATGTTCAAAACAAAGTGAAAAAATTAAAAATTTATTATTAATTAATATATTAAGTGGTGAGTTATGAGGAGAGGTAAGATAAAAAAAATTAATTTAATTTTATAATCCAGTTGATATTAATATTATAATTAATGTTATATGCTAGTTTTTAGGTTAAAATTAGGATTAATTATATTTTTATTAATTATAATATTAATATTATTATTTTTAATTTAATTTTATAATCCAATTGATATTAATATTATAATTAATGTTATATGCTAGTTTTAGGTTAAAATTAGGATTAATTATATTTTCATTAGTGGTAATATTAATATTATTATTAATGTTTTGTGCTAGTTTGGGTTTAAATTAGAATTAATTTAATAATGGTAACAAATATTATAGGATTTTAGTAAGGTTTATTGTCCCGAAGATGTGTTGTGGATCCGTAAGCAATAGAGAATATTGTGATTCTTCGGAATATTTCTGAACAAAACTCCCACCACATAAACCTAAACTATCAAAATATGTTTAATTAATACAAATAAAGTAAGCTTAATTAAAAATAACAATAATAAAAAATAATATGAAATAATAAATAAAGTTGATTTAATTAAGAAAGAAACAATAATAAAAAAATGAAAAATGAAATGAAATGAAATAATTAAAAAAATACAACTTAAGAAATTGGGATCCCTTTGTGTGTATTTCATAGGGGTTTAACATGGATCTATGTTGGTTTGTAAGTGAATCCTTGGTGTGAGTGTTGATATGACATAAGGGATCAAACTTGACATTCAAAGGTGAACCCATACAAGTACATGATCAACTTCTTAACTTATGAATTGACTAATGCTATTGAATTTCCAATGAATAACTTTATTGCATTTTCATAAATGAATGAAAATCAATACTCTAGTTAATTATCTTGTTGTAGTACAATTTGAGTGGGTATAATGGTTAAGAATATGTGTTTCCTCCTAAGAGGTCACATGTTCAAATCCATAGGGAGGTACGGTATGTACATCATTGTAGACTTTAACAGTCAAATCGTCTTGGGCGGGGTCACTTGTCTCACAAACAAGAGGGTCTGATAGAACAATTTAGTGTTTGGATTGGTTGTGACATTAAACAATTTGATTATTATTATTTAGTGAGATGTGCATATTTTTTTATAAAAACAATTAAATTGTATTATAAAGGTGTTGCAGTTGAACTATACAACAAAAGTCTACATAGGAGTTCCAACAAGTTCAAAACACATCTCGTAACATACTTATTTTCCCTCCTATTACAAAATGGGGTTTCATCCGAGAGGGCACTGATTTTCCTGTAGAATCTACTCATATAAAATATTACAAAAATCCCTTGAAGTAATTGCACATTGAAAAAAGTAAAAGTAAGAGAGGTTGTTAGGTTAATTCTCTCATTCATTTGTTGGTCTGACCAAGGTCTAGATCTAATCAGGGTTCCAACAAAATACTCTTAAACTATCAGGCCTCCTAGTGAACTAGAGGGCAACATAGTGCACTGTGCAGTGTCACCCGAAATAGCTTTATGGGTGACTGCAATGCTCAAGTGCTTGTAGTCCAGGTATGAGTGGGGACCTGAGAATTTATTCTTCCTTCTTCATACATTCATCATGTTATTCATTCAACTATACTTAGGATTAATTCATCTTTTAGGCCCATGAATGCATTCTAATATATATATCTTAACCATTCATTTATAAACTAATCATTGACAGAAAGTAAACATGCAAGAAACATCACATATAACATATGTTTTACCGTGCTTCACCCCCTCTTGGGCTACGTCAACAAATATTTGGTTTCTCTGCTCTTTATTTAGTCTACTGCAAAATATGTCATTGCGCGCATTACATCCTCCATCATACATTCATGAAGAGGTTAAGGAACCTCATTGAGGCGGACTAGATCACACCAGGCTCCTCAACCTATGACCTAAATCTCAAAATCTAGCTTACTTAACTCTTTGATATCACTTTGGACTTCCAATTATTCAACAACTATGAACTTACAACCACTAAACAACAACTCAACCCCTAATATAGACCTCCTAGGTTTTTATTCATACTATTTTTTGGGCTTATAGTTCTTACAATTTTATCACAAACCCTATCCCTAGTTAGGATTTCCTTCATGTGCATCACATTGCTTTCCCTCTTTGCATGCTGCTTTTCCTTCTTTTATGCATGCTTCTTTATTTCCATCGATTGTGTGGGTTTAAAAAATAGGTCTTCTTTCCAAAATTAGGTCTTTCCCAAAATAGACCTTTTCTCCAAAAATATGTCTGCATGCAAAATAACCTTTCTTCTCAAAATAGGCCTGTGCCTAACAAGCCCCGGAAACTGACATGTGGCTCATCCCGAGCCACTTAGGTGGTGCATGCTCCTTGAACTACCATGTCCAGGCTGTGGAACTTTTCTGCTAGTTCCTTTCCTTTGTCTCTCATGTGTGCAACTTTGCTTGTTAGCACCTCTATTGTTTGCGTTCTTATCTCAGCTTTCATTAGTGTTGTGCTCTCTACTTGAGCCTATGCTCTACTTGTCTTCTCTTCCTCAACCAGCGCCATCATCTGTGCTTCTTTTTATTGGAGGGGTTCCAATTCATCTTTTCTTTCTTTCTTCTGTGTTTGCGCTGTTTTCAATTCTATCTGTAAAGTCTTCATTTCTTGGGTGCCTTTCAAGTGCTCCGTGATTCTCATTGTTTTTTGTCGTTTCTTGAGCTCTTGTATGACAGTGCTCACTCTTTCCTCTTCATGGTCCCACTGTTGGAACTTTTCATCTTATTTGAGTATATTCCATATTTGCGTTGTTCTATCGAACAACTCCTCTATTTCCATGGATTCTTTCTCCATCTCTGCAATTTGGAGTGCATATTGTTGTTCGACAACACAGGTATTCCAACAGAGGACGAACACCTTCAGTAACCACTCACATAACCAGATCAAAGATCAACACACCGATGTTTTCACGTGGTAAAACCCCTACGGGGAAACATCCACGACCCCAGCCAATGCGACCACTTGGAGCAGTTTATTAATGCAAAGAAAAAAGATTACAGAGATATTTACAAGAGAGTTTCTCACAATCGATCATCGGCAAATGACCCTCCATGCTCTTTAAATAGAGATCATGGACCAATCAGGTGTTAATCCATGGATCAATGGCCGTTAAGATCGAGGAGAGTATGAACCGTCGGATCACTCTATGTCGGGAACATATCGTGACCGTCGGATTGCCTA
>ML802163.1:0-46870 GCA_009831015.1 Picea engelmannii | reverse complement strand
ACTTGGGAAAATCCTTTGGCAACTAATCGAGCCTTGTGTCTTTCAATACGTCCATCTGATGCATACTTAGTTCGGTATACCCATTTGCATCTAACAAGTTTTCTTCCTTTTGGAAGAGGTACAAGATCCCAAGTATCGTTTTCTATTAAAGAATGATACTCCTCATTCATTGATGTATCCCAAAATGGATGACCTGAAGCTTCTGCAAATGTCTCTGGATCATGAGTTTCTGAAACTTGAGCCAAAAGAGAAGAGGCTCACTGGAACTGTGAACGTGTCCGACGCTGATATGAAGGATAACCAACTGGAATACTTGTGTTGTCGAAGAATTGTTGTTCCCTATCTTCCAAAAACTCAAGAGGAGTATTAGGGTTGAGCCTTTCCTTGAGCTCCTTAATTTCTTTTTTTTATTGGTCAATTGTTTGTGAGATCAGGTTGATCTTCTCCTTTGTCCTTCTCTGTGATTCTTGCATGCTATATAGGATGCGATCATAAACCATTGTTAATCCCTATTCTAATTTATCTACACTCTCTTTATCCACCTCCTTATCCATGGTCAGTTGGTCACATGTGATTTGAATCATTTCAACGAATCCTCTACCCAACTCCATGTTTGTTGCATCCACGCGGGCCCTATACTGTACTTCATGCATGACACTGGCCTGGAGTTTGTATAGTTCCTAGGTGGGTATTTGTGCCATGACCATTTCCACCTGTTCCACCTCCTCCAGGGGTTTCTACACAATCTTCTAATTGAATCTGATCATTTGACGCGTTACCGTAAATGTCTCCTTTCCATGGACTATGAACTACATTGTCTCATCTCCTTTTTACGAAGGTGGCCACTTTGTCTTTTCATGTTGCTCCGTTGTGGCCTGTGATCCTTATTGGCTCCATAGTTGTTGTATATTCTCATGGACCTGTATGATTTTGGACATGGTCTCCTCCTGTTGTGATTCTATAATTCAAACCACTTTTTTGCTGCTATATTGGACCTTTTTCGTGGCTAGCTCTGCATCATCCTCTGTTAGGATGATGTCTGGGTCCTCTGTGTCATATTTCCTGTTCTTGTGCACCTCTTTTTTCTATGAGAGATTCCTTACTTTCTATGAGGGTTTCACCCCAATTGTTGTACCCTCGGTTCTTTATTCTCCATCCTGTGAAGTATCATTCTTCCCATTTTGTGGTTGTCTTCCTATCCTTGTTGTTGTTGTTTTCCTCCTTGGTTGTTTTGGTACTACATTTCTCCCGGTTGATTGATTATGTGATGTAACCATTCTAGTATTACTAGTCAGGCTTCTTGTTCTCGTTGAAGATCATGGTTTAGCCTTGTCCTTAGGCCTAGAGGATTTAATCATGCCTTTCCTCATGGTTGGTTTTGTTACTCGTAGTTGCCACTGAGCAAGACAATCTTAAATTTTCTAGTCCACTTCCTCTTTGGTTACGCAACACTACATCTCTAGCCATGACTTCTTTGGATCCCTTGCTGCTTGGATCCACATGTGATGTCTAGATGGATTTAACTTGGTTATCCCATTAGTCTCTTGGAATAACTCCATAGGTATGCACCACACATTCGTTATGCATTGTTTTATCTCTTCTAGCTGCATTGCAAAAATAATGTTGTTTTCCTGTTGTGTTTTGTTGTCCTTGGCTTGCCAGAGGGACCCATATCTGGCCACATAGAATTTCCCCATCCTATCCAAGAATGATGAGAATTTTAGGTCCTTCCATTTTGCCAATCCTATTAGAATGATCAACCAGGAGTAATAGAACTCAGTTCCATTGTCATGCGCATCTCTACAGTCTATTAAGAACTTTTTTGGCAAGTATGGTGCCCATCTAAACATGACCCCCTTTGCGCATTGCATGACTATTGCAATAACGCCTGCTGGTGCTTCTTATTTACGGAATTTCCTCAAAATTTTGCAATCCATAGGCTTCCTAGAGAACCTTGTCTCATTATCATTGATGTTTTCAATGACAATGCCTTTATTGCCCCAATTGGTGTCAAACTGTGCTTTGACTAGCTCTGTGATTTCTTTCTCACACACCTTGTTATCCAAATATTCTTTTGGTTGCGTCGATTGTAGGGAGTCCTGTGATCTTGGAAATCAATGCCACATCTATATGTACCATCCTATCCATCCAAAGGATTCCTCCTTGTACGCGAGAAACTAGTTGTTTGACACAGAGCCCGACATTCTTACCATACCCAAAATGCGATATATCCAATAGGTTCAAAATTCCCAAGTTATACAACCCAGTTATCCACTACGTGGGCTCCATTATAGGTTTACCCAGGGGTCCAATTTCCCCTGTGTTTATTAAATAACTCTCCTCGACCAACTCTGGGAATTTGGTCGTGTCGCGCACATCATGGTCTGTGTACCTTAGCTTAGGTACCCTTCCAAGCATATCATCCACAGTAATAATTGCTTCTGGGAGATAGGGGAGTGTAATATCCATGGCATCTGGCGTCTCTATTTTATGTTCTCCATTATTCCACTTCTGGGGATTATAATGTATTTCGACCATCGTTGATACTCCTCTGACCTCACACATTAGGGGGCATATGTTATAGCAATATTTGCCTCACCCCATGCAACTTACTCAGAAGGCCTTTTCCATATCTCTATGTAGACTTGAAGTCCCCTTTTGTAGTTACCAGAGATAAAAATTGCATTTTTCCACATATATGTGCTCTAATAGCTATACAACATGTGTATACGCAAGTTCCACCATTACAACCTACGTACATCGGGTTTTGTGCTCAAAATTAAAAAATGGTTTCAGGTTTCCATGTCGCGTCATGAGATCCATGATCCTTGACCTTCCATATACTAAAAACGCTCTGACTGGGCCCTTCAGTTCCATTTGAAGGCTATAAATGGGCCATATCCAAGCTGTGGAGAAGAGGAGAAGAATTCAACTTTGAGAGAAAATTTACTCTAGAGAAATTATTCAATTCATATTGAGTATGCATCCCTTTGTCCTTTTAAGTTTGAACACATTGCTCAACCCCCAATCTCTTCCCTATTTGATGGAGAACCTCAATGTATCTCTTATATGATATTTCCTTTGGTGGAGGATTGAAGTGGCGGAGGCCCAGCTAAAAGGGACTTAGTTTCTTAGTTCCAAACGTGCCGACATGAAAGTTTTCCATTCATACACTTCTGTTGATTACATTTTAATAGAAATACTCTTTTCTCGTCCAATTAATGTCTTGCAAATATTTGAATTGTTATTCCATGGGCATATTTGTTATGAATATCGATGTATTATTATATTATATGTGCTAACTTCATATATTATCACCATATGATTGCGTATTTTGGTTGTTGAGGAAAAGTTGCATGTATATTGCTTTGAGTCAAGTGCTCAATGGTGGAATTCATCGAACGTCTAGACAAGGTAGGCTATTTATCTTGTCTTGTTACCATGTTTGTTTGTATATCATACTTGAGATTAGAGTTGATTTTTGCAGTTATTTTCGTTTGTTGTGGTTTACCCCATATCGTAGAGTGATTTTTCTCGTAACAACTCCACAGTAGATGGGCTTGCTTCTGTGGGGTTTACGTCCTCTTCTTCCCTTTCAAACTCTGATCAATCAACGATATATTCAACCAACACTTCCTCGTGTTCATTGGACTTTTGTGGTCCCATTTTTTCATCAGGATTTGCACGGATCTCAGGGTTAGGGTTCAAAATATTGTTCTGAGCCCTGGAGCTCTACCTTATTTTCCCTTGCTACACTATCAATGTTTCTTCCTCAACCCGTGTCAGGATAATTGATTTTGTGTCCAAAGCTGGTTACATATTCTAGATCGACCATGTTTTTGATATGTCTCATTCTTTCTTTTCACCTCTGACCCTACCGAGTAACCCAGATGTACTGGCCTGGCGTGCCGAACTTTGGTGGGGTCATCCTATTTCAAATTCACACACTTAGTTGCTTCTGCATAAAATTATAGGGAACACACTATGTTTCTCATCCTATGCTAAAAAATCACTAAGTGTGGAATAAACATGTTCATTTTGCCTTGTATAGACCCGATCATAATCATTTTCCACTTTTTGTGTGCATTTGCACCGAGTTTAATTTTTCTTGTGCACTGTCTTCTGATGTTTGTCGTGGTAATTATTGCACACAACTTTTTCTGTTCGTTCTTGTGGTATAGTCACCTTCTGCATCTTTTGTTATTTTTTCTTCCTTTTTCTATTTTTGTATTCCTTTTTTCTCCTTTTTATTTATTTTTATCCTTTTTCTGTCTTAAATTCTACTATAGTACACTATATACATTCCTTTTCCCACTACATTGTAAATGTTTTAAGGGTTGAGAGGTCGACTATCCCTGTATAGTTTCAGTCGACTATCGTTGAGCATTCCTTTGAGTTATGTTCCTCCCAAATCCTTTAGCTGCAAATATCCCCCATATGTGATAGTATTTACCTCATATGGCCCTAACCAATGCATGCTAAATTTACCAGGATGTTGGAAAAATTTACTGTCATATAGCACGACTAAGTATCCCTCCTTAAAACTCTTCTTTTTAATATGTATGTCATGCCAAGATTGGTCTCTTGCTTTATTCACTTCCTGGTGAAATCCTGCCAAAATATTTTCCTCTTCCATCTCCATTAGTTGATTTATCCTTTCATTTACTGTGCCTCTTTCTGCCATGTTGGTAATTGTTGCTCCGCGCAGACTGGTTACCAGAAATTCTAATGGAACCACTACTTCCTACCCATACACCAACTTGAATCGTGTCTTTCTTTTCAAATTCTTACATGTGGTCCTATATTCCCATGGTACTGTTGTAATTTTCAAGTCCCAATCATCCTTGTTGACATTGCAGATCTTAGTCAAAGAATTTTCCAATATCTTATTGAAAGCTTATACTATTCCATTAGCCTGAGGATGGTATGGTGTACTCTTCTGGTGATAGACTTAAAACTCCTCATTCATAGTCCTGATGGTATTATTTATAAAGTTAGTTCCTTGGTCACTCATTGATGCAAGAGCATCGCTCCAAGCCAGCTATGTGCCAGCCATCCAACACATCAAGCACACATCCAATGGAAGGAGAGAGGCGCAACCCTCTCGTTTTCAAATTTTGAAAATGTATTAAATGTTCGTAAGGCTGGTAGAGCTGAAGTTGTGCCTTCCAGCAGGCTATAGTTAGTGTCGTCTTTAATGGCTGATGTGTTGATGGGAATCTAGATCCAATTTAGACTAGACAACCATTCAATATAATTGAAAGTAAATTAATGAGAGTTGGTGAGTATGGAGGGAAGCGCTCGAGGAGCCCCCTTTTGTAAAAAGATCCTTTGTATCCGAAGGAGTTAGTATGAGCTGGGTAGAGAGAAGAAGTAAGAGTTTTAGAAGGGGAGAAGAGAGTCGAGACTCTGTTGCAGTCCAAGCTTGAACACATTGTAATAAGGCATTCTTGACTAATACAAACAGAGCAGTTTTTCCTGCATGTTGTTGTCCACATGTTTATGAATTCATGAATGAATGTCTTTATGCATTGATGATATGTTGTATATGTATATTAGGTATTCATTTGCAGGGATAGACAGAATTTATTGTTTGTGAGTTCCTTGATTCTAGATTTGGGTTCTTTGATCCTTCATGCAAGAGGTTGCACGACAGAATACCGCGGGTTCTGTAAGCCTGTGCAAGGAGTGCACTTCTGAATTATGCAGATTCAAAAAAAGACATGCCAGGAGGGCATACCAACTGAAGTCATTGATTCAAGGAGAATCCTCAAGGTTGTTGAATACCTTGGAGGTAAGACTATGCAGAAGAGAGCACATGACAAACCAGAATCATTGAGGGATTATGTAGAAGCTCTACCAGGAGGGCATTGAGTAGGCACATAGAAGGCACAGAGAAGACATAATTTATGAGAATTCGGTAAGGCTCTACCAAGAGGGCATTGAGGGACTACACAGGATGCATTAGGAGAATAACTCTATTTCGAGTTCAGCAAGAAGACAAAATTACTGAGGATTCTGGAAAACTCTGTCAGGAGGGCATTGAGTTGGTGCAGGTGTGCACAGAAAGAACTCTTGGTTGAGTTCAGAAAGGAGAAGAAGTGTCAGGAGGAAGACCTTCACAGGGTTACTGAAAACCCTACAGGCTCAACAAGGAGTTCTTGAGAAGGAAGTTTCCATAGGGAATTTCCATCCTTTCAAGGAGAGAAAGGGGTAGAGACCTTAAAGGACTGAGCAATTGAAGCTCAAGGGGATAAAGACCTATGAAAGGAATGCACTAGGACAACACCTGAGTAAAGTGTTGACAGTGAGACATCTGTCTAAAGGATCGTCAGGCAACAAGAGTGGGAGTGAGAGAGGACTTATTCTAAAGTCCCGAAGCTTAGGACAGATAGCACCCTTGTGTGCAAAGACTCTGCAAAGAGTGCAGAAGTTGAGAAAACTTTCAAGGTTTCAGAGAGGACTAATCTCAGGAGGAAAGGTGCCCTTGCGCACAGAGCCATAGCTGCAAGGAATCACAGAAGTCGAGAAACCCTTTGGTGGGTAAGAGTTTGAAAATCTCAGGAGGGACATCGTCTTTAGAACGCAGACAGGAACCAAGGATACAGGCTTCACAACAGGAGAAAAGGCTGAGACCTTTGAAGCGTTTGATGTCTTCCAAGTTCAAGAAGAAGCACAAGCTCAAGAGGGAGCACAGTTTCTGTTAGATCAGTTGGAGAAAATGAGATCTGGACTGTTGAATCTACGTCTAGGAAAGCAGGAGGAGAGTGCACAGGAGAAAGAGATATGGGCCATCAGATCTGGGTGCATGGAACGATAACCATTGGATCCAGGAGAAGCTGCATGAGGTTTAACCCTTGTATGTGAAGAGGGAACCAAAGGCCTATTTCGAAATTTCATCTATCGGGAGATACAAAGGACAAGAGTCGGGATTATTGACCCACTAAATCCCGAAAGGATCATGATCGTCCAATAGGAGGACACGTGGTGAGCGATCAAGGTTTTAAGGAAATTCCCAAAAGGAGGATTTCAGCATTTTGGCTACCGGGAATGCAAAGGGTAAGAGTTCAGAACTCTTGACCCGTGAAATCCTGAAAAGACACAAGTCGTCGGATCAAGAGAGGATATGAGTCGTTGATCACAGTTTGGAGAAGGAGACCGATGTTTTGGGGTTCGGTACTTCGGTATTTTAGATACCGAGAGCTCGACGGGGCAGGGAGTTGTTGCAGCCGGGATCACAAAATCCCGAAACACGAAAACCCAAAAATAGATGGAGGAATAGCGTCAGGCTACAAAATAGGGTTAGTCATTTCGACATTTTGGAATTCATCTTTTCAGCCATCCTGAGGACAAGAATCCGGGCACTTCATCGTTGGAAACCCCGAAGTCCCGAAAGCGATGTATTGTTGGAGTGGGACTACGGTCATACATTTTGGCAGTTTGGGTTTTGGCTTTCCGAACGTTCCTAGGAAAAGGAGTTGGGTCGCTTGGTGTTAGAAATCCCAAAGTCGTGAAATGCAACATGGATGTGGAGAAGGGCTATGGTCATGGTGGATGCAATCACATAGACTAGAATTTTCGCATTTTGACATTTCGGAGTTTGGGGAATCGAAGGTTCAAGAAACTCGACATCATAACTCCCGAAATCATGAAACCCGAAATCCCTTTTCAGAAAGGGTTGCGGTCATGTCTGGTGGTCGTGTGGAGGTGAAGACTCACGCTTGGTACATTGCTTGTGTCGGTGGAGTTTTTGTGAAGGACCTGTGGATCAGATTCTTGGGATTTCGATAGGGACCCGAGGGAGCTGCTTCAGCTCGAGGAAGAATTCGGGAATGATCTTAAGACCAGGAGGTCAAGAAGAACCTATTGAGGCAGGGAGTGTTGCGTCAATTGTGGTATCAGAGCAGGACTTCGTCTGTATATTTGAGATGAAGAGTATTGAAGAGATTGTTGTAGGATGCAGCAACAAATAGATAGTCAGGTCAACTATAAGGAAAAGTTGGAAGCACTCACAGTTGTAGAGTGATAGAAACAAGTTTTCCAGGAGGGAAAACAGAAATAGGAAAATGTTTGTTGAAGGCCATGGACGCGGTGGAAAGAAGAACCACCAGTAGCAGAGCAAGGCTGAGATGGACAAAGAACTCACTGAGATAAGAGTGAGGATGGAGGAGCTTACATTTTGAATGCAACAGGATGCAAAGTTGCGATGGGTATATGAATGGCCCATGAAAACGAAAGTGAAATGGCCAGTCAAGGAGTTATTGGCCCGAAGGTAGCGAAAGTTGTTGAAGGAATGGCTGAGGTATGTGGAAGACCTCAGGGTTGAAGAAGAAGTGGTTCATGTGTGTGAATCAGAAGTTGGGAAGAATCTTAGTGATGATGAGGAGAAGAGATCGCTAGAGGATCTTGTGAACTACCATGAAGGTAGAAATGAAATTTCAAATTGCCATATGGGCAATGAGATGAGATCATTGGAAGATCTCAGAGACTGCCAGGAGGGTAGAGAGGAAATACCAAATTGTCAGGTGGGCAGGGGAAAAGAAGTGAGACTGTCTGAAAGTCTCGAGAGCTCAGAAGTGAGTTCATGTCAGCAAGGAGTGATGGAGATGGGATCGATTGATCTCATAGACTACCAGGTGGGCAGCAAAAAAATCCCATGTTGCCAGGTGGGCGAGGGAGAGTAGATGAGACTGACTGAAAGTCTCATGAACTTGGAGGTGAGTTCAGATCAATGAAAGGAGATGATAGAGGAAGATCAAAAGAGAATTCTGGTGATTGGAGGGATTAAGGTATTCCTGCCATATAGCCCAGTTGAGGCCAAAGTGTGTGTTACCGAAGCAGCAACAAAAGATAGACAACTAGTAGAGATTGCCATGGAGAAAGAGATGGAGAAGATATCAGAGGCTACCCAAGCAGAGGAAAAGGAGCATTCATAAGAATGGCTCGAAATGTTCAACCAGGAAGCTGAAGGGGAGACAGTTGCAGCACTGAAGCTGACAGCAAGGGAAGAAGAAGAGCATGCATATAAGATGCTCACTCCATGGGAGAAGGAGTTGGAGATGCTGGAGGATTGTTTGAACCATCCAGAGCCAGTAGATGACTGCCATGAGTAGAAAGTCATGTAGATGGTAGCAGAGGAGAATTCTGAGGAATTGCTCAAAAATTTCAGCCAAGATACTGAATAGATGATAAATGCGGTGCAGAGGCATGCAATGGAAGATGAAGGAGAATTCCAGTCTGAGGAGTAGCTGGAGGAAACTAGAGATATGCCAGCAGGAGAGCTGATAGTCAAGATGTCAGAAGAGGAAGATGAGAAGAGACTCAATGATGAAAATGCAAAAGAGGAGTCTGCAACAGAGTGGCTAGCTAGTTCCATAGAAGAGGAAACCAACATGGGGGATCATGATGATCTACCCACTGATAAGGAGGAAGTGCAGCCGAGAAGACTGCATAAGGAGAGCCAGCCACTGGAGTAGCTGGACATGATAATTGAGGAGATCAAAAAGAAGATGATCCGATTAGTAGAAGTGGTCAACAAAGGGAAGCTGAGCAGAGGATAACTTGCCATAGCAGCAGGGCGATAGATGTAGCAACAACAACGAAACGATGGAGAGGATGGACAACTCCAAAGAACTATTTGGGATCCAGGTGGATTTCAACAACGATGTTGGGAAGATCATGAGTAGGAGCTCACGAACTTTTCATAGCAGAGGAGTATGATGCAGGAGCATCGCTCAAATCCATCTATGCACCATCCATCCAGCACATCAAGCGCGCATCCAATGGAAGGAGAGAGGTGCAACCCTCTCATTTTCAAATTTTGAAAATGTATTAAATGTTCGTAAGGCTGGTAGAGATGAAGCCATGCCGTTGAGAAGGATTTAGTTAGTGTCTCCTTTAATGGCTAACATGTTTATGGGAATCTAGATCTGATTTAGACTAGACAACCATTCAATATAATTGAATGTAAATTAATGAGAGCTAGTGAGGATGGAGGGAAGCACGCAAGGAGCCCCCTTTTGTAAAAAGATCCTTTGTATCCGAAGGAGTTAGTCTGAGATGGGTAGAGAGAAGAAGTTAGAGTTTTAGAAGGGGAGAAGAGAGCCGAGACTCTGTTGCAGTCGGACCTCGAACACATTGTAATCAGGCATTCTTGATTAATACAAACAGAGCAGTTTTTCCTGCATGTTGTTGTCCACATGTTTATGAATTCATGAATCAATGTCTTTATGCGTTAATGATATGTTGTAGATGTATGTTAGGTATGCATTTTCAGGGATAGATAGAATTTACTTTCTGTGAGTTCTTTGATTCCAGGTTTGGTTTCTTTGAGGCTTCATGCAAGAGGTTGCATGACAGAATATTGCGGGTTCTGTAAGCCTATGCAAAGAGTGCACTTTTGAATTCTGCGGATTTAGAAAAAGACGTGCCAGGAGGGCACACCAGCTAAAGTCACTGACCCAAGGAGAATCCTCAAGGTTGCTGAATACCTTGGAGGTAAGACTATGCAGAAGAGAGAATAGGACAAACCATAATCATTGAGGGATTCTGTAGAAGCTCTGCTAGGAGGGCATTGAGCAGGTGCATAGAAGGCATAGAGAAGACAAAATTTATGATAATTTGGTAAGGCTCTGCCAAGAGGGAATTGAGCAACTACACATGATGCATTAGGAGAAGAACTCTATTTTGAGTTCAGAAAGAAGACAGAATCACTGAGGATTCTGGAAAAATCTGCTAGGAGGGCATTGAGTTGGTGTAGGTGTGAACAGAAAGAACTCTTGGTTGAGTTCAGAAAGGAGAATAAGTGTCAGGAGGAAGACCTTCAAAGGTTTACTGAACACCATGCAGACATAGCAAGGAGTGCTTGAGAAGGAAGTTTCCAGAGGTCATTTCCATCCTTTCAAGGAGAGAAAGGGGTAGAGACCTTAGAGGCCTGAGTAATTGAAGCTCAAGGGGATAAAGACTTGTGCAAGGAATGCACTAGGCCAACACTTGAGTAAAGTGTTGACAAACAGATAGTCGTCTGAAGGCTCATTAGGCAGAAGGAGTGGGAGCGAGAGAGGACTTATTCTAGAGTCATGAAGCTCAGGACAGATAACACCTTTATGTGTAAAGACTCTACAAAGATTGTAGAAGTCGAGAAACCTTTCAAGGTTTCAGAGAGGACTAAGCTCAGGAGAAAAGGTGCCCTTGTGCACAGAGTCATAGCTGCAAGGAATCACAGAATTCAAGACACCCTTTGGCTGGTAAGAGTTTGAAAATCTCAGGAGGGACAACGTCTTTAGAATGCAGGCGGGAGTCGAGGATACAGGCTTCATAGTAGGAACAAAGGTGGAGACCTTTGAAGCGTTTCAAGTATTCCAAGTTCAGGAAGAAGCGCAAGCTCAGGAGGGAGCACAATGACCATTAGATCAGGTGGAGAGAATGAGATATGGACCGCTGAATCTACATCCAGGAAAGTAGGAGGAGAGTGCACAGAAGAAAGAGATTTGGGCGCATGGACCGATAGCCATCAGATCCAGGAGAAGTTGCATGAGGTTTAACCCTCGTATGTGAAGAGGGAACGAAAGGACTATTTCAGCATTTCGGCTACCAGGAGATACAAAGGACAAGAGTCGAGACTCTTGACCCATGAAATCCTAAAAGGATCATGACCTTCCAACAGGAGGACACATGGCGAGTGATCGAGGTTTCGGGGAATTTCCCGAGAGGATGATTTTGACATTTCGGCTACTGGGAATGTAAAGGGTAAGAGTTTGGAACTCTTGACCCAAGAAATACCAAAAAGACACAAGTCGTCATATTAGGAGAGGCTATGAGCCATTGATCCCAGTTTGGAGAGGAAGACCAGTGTTTCGGGGTTCGGTACTTCGGTATTTCGGATACCGGGAGCTCGAAGGGGCAAGGAGTTGTTGCAGCCGGAATCGCGAAATCCCGAAACACAAAAACTCAAAAACTGATGGAGGAATAGTGTCGGGCTATGGAATAGGGTCAACCATTTCAGCATTTCGAAATTCGTCTTTATGTCCATCCCGAGGACAAGAAACCAGGCACTTCGGTGTTGGAAACCCTGAAGTCCCGAAAGCGACGTATTGTTGGAGTGGGACTACGGTCATACATTTCGGCAGTTCGGGGTTCGACTTTACAGAAGTTATGAGGACAAGGAGCTGGGGCGCTTGGTGTTAGATATCCCAAAGTTGTGAAACACGACGTGGATGTGGAGAAGGGATGTGGTCACGGAGGATGCAAACGCATACACCATAATTTTGGTATTTTGACATTTCAGAGTTCGGGGAATCGAAGGGTCAATAAACTCGACATCAGAACTCCCAAAATCGTGAAACCTGAAATCCCTTTTCAGAAAGGGTTGCGGTCATGTCTAGTGGCCTTGTGGAGGTGAAGACTCATGCCTAGTACATTGCTTGTGCCGGTGGAGTTTTCGTGAAGGACCTATGGATCGGATTCTTGGGATTTTGATAGGGACCTGAGGGAGCCACTTCTGCTCGAGGAAGAATTCAGGAACGATCCTAAGACTAGGAGGTCACGCAAAACCTGTTGAGGCAGGGAGTGCTACATCACTCATCAAAATCCTTGGACATCCAAATATGGTGATCACTTGCTCAAACAAGAAGTGTGATGTTGTCTCTGCACTACCGTATTTGATTAGTGTTGTTTCTGCCCATCTTGTTAAATATCCAGTCACAGTAATGATATACCTAGATCCTGACCTTCTTGTTGGTGGATTAGTTGGTCCAACAAAGTCTATTTCCCATTTGTCAAATACTTGCAGATTCACTTGTGTTCTCAGAGGCATCTCACCTCTCCTGTTGGGTTTTCCAACCCTCTGAAAGACATCACATTTATGGTAATATTCCTTGGAATCGTTATGTACTATTGGCCACCATAATCCTACATGCAATACCTTATGCACTGTAGCTTTTCCTACATAGTGTCCTCCATCTATACCTTCATGAGATTCTGCCAAAATTATGGGCCTTTCATGTTCTAGTAGACACCTTCTAAAAATGTTGTATGTGCCCATCTTATATAAATGTCCTGCAGTAAGTTGATAGTCTGCAACTTTGACTACTAGATTTGTTTTCTACGTTGTGCGAAAATATTGTGGTGCAATCCTTGTACTTAAGTATTCAATAATATTAGCAAAGTATTCATCAACTACCTGTACTGAAAACACCTTCGCATCATGGAATTTTTCTTCCAAGTTGGTAGGTTCTTCTCCAATAGTTACCCTTGACAAGTGATCAAGTCCTACATTCAGCTTCCCTGGTTTTACTATCACTTCGAAATAAAATTTTTGGAATAAAAAAAACCATCTACAGATCCTCCCCCCCAACATTGTCTTGTTGACTAGATATTTGAGGGAAGAATGATATATGAACATCTTAAAGTGTTTACCAAGTAAATAGTGCTTGAACTTCTTAAATGCACCATGGCTAGGCCTTCTCTTTTTGTGGTGTTATAATTCTTCTCTGATTCTGACAATTTCCTTCTTGCAAAGGATACATGATGGTCTAAGTTCCCTTCTCATGGTTGCGTCATAATTTCTCCAAGTGTTAAGGTTGATTCATCTACATGCAAATGAAATGTCTTTTCCCAGTCTGGGAATACTAGGATAGGTGTTGTGACCATCTTTTATTTTAAGGTGTCCAACCCTTGTTCACGATCCTCATTCCATTGAAATATGATATCCTTATTTAAATTTTTTTCCATTGGCTCAATAATCTATGCATTCCCTTTTATAAAT
The DNA here is from genome assembly GCA_009831015.1 of Picea engelmannii. Taxonomy (NCBI): domain Eukaryota; kingdom Viridiplantae; phylum Streptophyta; class Pinopsida; order Pinales; family Pinaceae; genus Picea; species Picea engelmannii. The sequence continues at coordinate 33,105 of ML802163.1, read as the reverse complement.
TTCCTGTAATAGTATGTATGTCCCAATGTTTTTCTCAATTGGTGCACTGACTTTGGTGGTGGTAAGTTTACAATGACTGCAATCTTAGCAATATCCACTAGTAAATCTTGTTTACACACTATATGTCCCAACAATATTCCAAAAGGTGTCCCAAAAATGCATTTCTTAATATTCAATGATATTTGACATTGCCTGCATATTTCCAACATTACCCTTAACACTTCTACATGATCTTTTAACAAACTATACACAATCTAGTCATCCAAATATACTTCTAGAAATTGATGTATGAATTTGTTAAAAGAAGATATTACTACTCTTGAAAATATGGTTGGTTCATTCTTCATCCCAAAAGGAATGATTGTATATTTTTAGGATCCCCATTCTTTAGAAAAAGTATTCTTATACATGTCTTCTTGAGTTATTTTAATCTGATGGTGGCCTAGGAATCCATCTATAAATGGATATGCTTCTTGGCCTCCTACATTCTCTAGGACCTCATCTGTGAAAGGGGTAGGAAAAGGATCATGTAATAAATCATCATTAATTTTCCTCAGATCCACAAAAATAATTACCCCCCCTTGTCTCTTTTCTTGGAATACCATAGGACTTCTCCATTCATATTCCTCTATTGGTTCTATGATACCGACTTCCAACATTATGTCAATTTTTTCTTTCACTTTTTGCTTATATATTGGATTCAGTCTGTAAGGTCTCTTCTTAAAAGGTATTGCCTCAAGTTTGAGAGGTGTTTTCATCTCTCCTATCTCTTCTTCTATGCCTTTCATCTCTATAAAGGTCATTGGGAATAGGCCACTGTATTCGCACAATAACTATGTTACTCTTTCTATTATTTGTTCATCCCAATAGTCTCCAATACTTGCCATTTTAGGATTGTCAATTGTACCAATGTTGACTTTATTAACTTTTATTGGTGCAAAAAATACTTCTGACTCCAGAGATGGACCTTCTACCTCTCTTTCTCCTCCAATTTATGTAATCTGAATGTTGTGCGGATCATCATCATCTGGTGCTTCCTCTTCAACATGATAACATGAAAGTAGTTATTTGACTTTTTGTCTATTCTATTGTTGATATTCCGTCATGAGTTCAACCTCTGGTTCATCAATAAATGTCAATCATATTATCTTCTTCAATGATGAATCAATGTTGGGGTTCTCATGTTCGAATGAGAAATTTACTACAAAGTTTTGTTGTAATATTGTCCATTATGTAGTGCCTCTACACATATCCTAGTCTATATACCAATTCCATGGAATTATTTCCAATGTATGGATAAAGTGATGAGGCCATTCCTTTGGTGGATTCATCCTCCACTATGTTATGCACTTCTCTAAGTGTTCAACTGGTGTTCCTTTTCCATCATACCTATGTATTTGATTTCTACTCTGTTCTGCGCCAAATCTAATGCGTAGTAATTGTTTACATTGGTACTAGTCTTGAATTGTTTCTTTGTGCGCAACCCACCATCTTGCAGGCATGGCCTTGAGTGAAATATCTAGGGATAAGATCCTTTGATTATCTAACACTTCCTCTTCATATTTCGTCAGAAATTCCTCTAAGTAATTGATTCCATGAAAACTGGAAGGTTCCCTTATCTCTGTACCAACCCATCTTACTGCGTGGTCTATTCTTGCTAACCTTATTGTGGAGAGAAAGAATAGACCTTGTATCTGAGTTGGAAGAACATAATATGATTCTTCTCCAGCTGAGTACCCCATCTGAAGTTGGGTTGACATAATCCTCTTCTCACACAGTGGTTCTATATAACCGATTTATTTCTTTGATCCAAAAATGGAAGGAATTAATAACAAATTGGCATTAATAAGCTGCTCGTGAATGATTAAAGAGTTAAACCATCAATAACCATGTTGAAAATAAGAGAATATAATAGAAATAATAAAGAGACAAAGACAACAATAACTTGATAACTGAGTTCACCAATATGTGGCTACGTCTCCAGGCCTACTTCCAAGTGGAGGACCTCTTTATTGATCTTCAAATGCTCAAGTTCTCTTTAAAACGGATCCTTATTGTTACAAATAGGCTTGTGATCTACTTTACAAGAACTCCTTGTGTACATGCACACATGCCTCAACAAAATCCTCTCAAAGCATGACAAAATGCCCCTCAAAACATGAGAAATGGGCCAAAAACTCCAACTCTTCTTTACATTCCCTGCATACAAAAGTACCCCCTCAAGATCAATAAGCCTAGTTTATATAGTTTTTAGGATCATTTGGGGAAGCCCAAATTCCCACAAATATCTGGCCTCTTTTTGGGATTAAATCCCCCTCCAAATGGCCAAGAAATCTCCAAAAACGCCCAATTTGGGCCAAAACTATAGACAAATAACCCATTGTTGTAACAAAAATCAAAATTAGCCCCAAGGACCTGGGTGTGCACTCCAAAAGAGGGTCAAATGGAAATAAAAGTCCAAGAGCTAGCCCCTAAGGGCTGTGCATTGTCCCTTAGCCTACAAGTAAAGGTCACATGGTAATATTTGATAGGACCTCGACCCAACATTTGTGCCTGGGTTATGGCTACCACCTCGGAATCATATGGCGGGTAGGTGCTATGAATCCACCCAAAATATTTGTGCCGAATTATGGATTGGAGTAGAACTGGGCCTTTGGTTATGTGGGATATGCCAATAAATCCATGGGCTTGGGCTTAGCCCTAGACCCCTTTTGCCTTCGCTCTGACATTTAACACACTTTAAATATTTTAAAATGGGCTTGTAATAACAAGCCCCACCTTTGGCGTGTTGACATTCTAACCTGTCCCAAACAAGTTCCCCCATGCTAGAGGTCATGGGTTTGATTCCTCTAGACTCCAAAAATTTTATCCAACCAAAAAAATGATGGGGTGCCATGTGGAAGCCCATGTCTGGGCCACGTGGCACCTTTTCATTTTCCCACAAAATGTGCCACTTATCGAAAGGGGATTATACCATTGTCATCTACTCAGTCAACCTACTATTTTTCTTTCATGTGTCTCAATTCCACGTCATCATGATGACATCATAATGACATCATGTTGACATCACTTTTTTCCTGTTGACCTATTGACTTTTTGTCTGTTTGGGAAAACGATTAGAGTGTGATAACTCTCACATACGGTGTCCATTTGAGGAAGTAAATATATGGTCAGAATCCACATGATGATACGGTCACAATGGAATTGGTTTCATTTGATTCCGAGAACTTTCATTTTTTAGCATTTTCTGCACTTGGGGAGCCTCCTGGATCATTCCTCCCCACTTGGAAGCTTTTGGACCACCAAAAGTCTGGTATCAGTTGGTAAATAAGTGAGGATACTATGTACTCACCTTTATGGTATCCATCCACTTGGATTGACTTGGATTTGTTCCCTTCAATCCCACTCGAAGATACTCCACATCGCCCCTACGAGAAGTACAGACTCTTTTGTCCAAAATGGTGTCTTCCTGCAACTCATTCATATATTCAGGAGAAAAATCTTCTATGGTAGGAATATGAACATTCTCTCCTTGATCCTAGATCATAGGAGGCTCATACAATCTCAATTTTTCTACATTTACAACTGAATAAATTTTCATATATGGAGGCAATTGTAACTGGAAAGCATTAGTACCAATCTTGTCAAAATTTTGAAAGGAACATAATGAATCAGTTTAAGACTATTACCTTATCCTTGCATCCTTTTCTTGTTGATGTATAACCAAAATTGATCTCCTTTGAACTAATGATCAAATCGATGCATATCATACCTCACCTTGTACTTGGCTTGGCTTTTCTCCAATTGTTCCTGTACCGCCTAATGAATCAACTGGATCCATTCAATGAACTTTGTAGCCTTATCCACATCATTGTATCCTTCTGTTGCAATGTCTTTCCCAAATAAAAATCCAAAGGATATTTTTTCAAGTACCCCAAACATGTTTCAAATGGAGATCTCTAAGTAGAAGAATGCTTGGCTCGATTATACGCATGTTGTACATAACACAAATGCTCATCCCAAAGCTTAGGATGTTTGTTACAATATGCCCAAAGTAGATGCACTATTGTTCTCTTCACCACCTCTGTCTTCCCATCCATCTGCAGATGAAATGTTGTGCTCTTCTTTAACCTGGTTTCCATAAGTTCCCACAATCTTGACAAAAATTTCCCCATGAACCTGGAGTCTCGATCAGATACAATAGAAGTAGGTAACCCAAAATGAACCCATAAATTTCTTTTTACAAGGAATTAGAACACACATCTTGCTGAACCTATCCACGACCACATACAACTAATAATGACCTTTTCTAGACATAGTCAATCCCCCCACAAAATCCATAGATATACTTTCCCATGGTCTAGAAGGAATAGGAAGTGGAGTGTACAATCCGATCTTTATTGTTAGATAGTTGGTTTAGGTTGATGGATAGTTGGAATGGATTGTTGTTTTTCATTGATTTCAACCATTGGAGAGTGATATTGTAGATTGATGTCAACCCTTACTGATTGATGTCAACCCTTGGAGAAAGTTCGGTAGCGAATTCTGGTAGCACAAAGGTTTGGGTAATGGACCCAAGGTTGTTTCATGTATAATGGTATGATTTTTAATACATTTTAAGGTAATACTATTCTATATGGATAACACATGTCATTCCATTTCTAATGGTATGTGGAATGTCACATAACTCCTCATGGTTAGAGAGTTATGGCCATGAGAAGTTGGAGAACCCAGGTTTGGGTAATGGACCCAAGTTTGTTTTATGGATAATGGTATGAGTTTTGATATATTTTCAGGTAATACTATTCTATATGGATATTACATTTCATTCCATTTCTGGTGGTATGTGGAACGTCACATAAATCCTCACGGTTTGAGAGTCATGGCCTTACGAAGTTGGAGGACCCTCATCTAGAAGCCCCGAAAGGTCAAAGTAGTCAAAGTGGTTTAAGAGATTTTCGAAGGTAAATAATAAATTTAAGTGATGAGTGTACTATAATTCAAAGAGAATACAAAATAAATTATTTAAATAATAAATTTAATGGAGAAATTAGAAGTGGGTTAACCCTAAAATAAGGAAAGTGGGCAAAGTAACCTAGAAGATGTTTTTAAGGAAGCTACTTGGAGAGTATAAATAAGAGGCAAGGTTCTCTCATTTTATATCACACTTGAGAATATTGAATATATATAGGTTTCTGAGGTAACCAAAGGATATCTAAGCCGAATTTGTGATGGAAGGTGAAGAAAAGAAGATCGGAATTCAAGGACGCATAAATTCTTTTGATGATGCTTTATAAGGTATGTTATTTACAGGTCATATCACCATTTTCGCAATAACTTTTTTCTAAAATGATTCAGACCGTGAAATTTATATTCCATTGAGGAAACATATCCAAGTATCTATGGTAAAATATTCAGCTTTTGGGTTGTTTTATTTTTGGAGTTACACTCCGTGGAAAATAGGGTTTGTGGCTAGTCCTGAAACTAGTCTAAAATAGGTGTTTTGGGTAGAAACATCATAACTTATTCGTAATAGATCCAAATTCAGTAATACCAAATGTGTTGGTTAGATTAAAATATTTAGTATGTTTTTTAACAATTTCATATCGATTCAACAAGAATTACGTGTAGGGAACTCTCTACAATGTCGCTCTCTAGAATAAGCCAAAATTCAACACGGTATGCCATTTTTGCTATAACTCCTTTTCCGAGAGGTTCCAAGTAGTGAAACTTGGAGGAATTGTATAAAACACACTGAAGAACATTGTGTATCAGTTTTAGATATTTATTCATTATAGGTACAAAGTTATGATTATTTCAAGTTAGGGATGTTGACTAATCCAAAACTAGTCATGTGAGACTAAAGAAAAGTTTGATAAAAATGTTAGTCTCTTGTTGTTAAAGTTAAGGAAGGTTTGTAGGTATGTGATCATATAAACCATGTCTATTATAGAGTTACAAATCAGATTTGGATGATGAAATTGATGAGGGAATTTGGTTGAGGTACATGTCGGGTACATGGTTGAGACAAGTAGTTGATGAGTTGGCACATACATGAGGTGTATAGTTGATGATGTTGGTACATCTTGATGAGTCATAGTTTATGAGTAGTTGATACATGATTAGTACATACTTGGTACATGGTTGGAGGCACTTGTTAGTAGTATTGTTGACACATGGTTTATGGATGATGTATCATACTTGTATTATTAGAAGCACATATTGATCTTGCTGATGATTATGAGTTGTTGTGTTATGTTTGGTTGATGCACATCTTTGAGAGTTGTCTTGGTGATTGATATTGGTGAGTAGATCTGATTTGGTTGATAAGATTGATGAGACAGGTATTTGTGATAGGTTGTTTGGACGAGTTGTTGTGATAGGTTATTTGTACAGGTTTGGTGCATGGTTGATGCACTTGTTCATGGTACAGGTTGAGGTATAGGTTAGTGCATGGTAGATGCACTTATTTATGGTACAAGTTGATTACAGGTTGTTTGGTACAAGTTGGTGCATGGTTGATGCACTTGTTTATGGTACAATTTGATTACAGGTTGATTATAGGTTGAGGTACATGTTGATTACAGGTTGATTATAGGTTGAGGTATAGGTTCAATCCCTAGATTTATGTTTCCTTTTTTAACAAGCTTTCTACAAAGAAAAAAAATATGCTCAAAACATCTTATTGGTCATGGATTCCAATAGGAAAATTCTCTTGAAGGAATACATGTCAAGGGAAAAACATCAACCATGGCTTCCAAGAGATCTTCGCTAAATGTAAGAAAAGTACTCTGGAAGGAATACATGTCGACGACCTCGATAAGGGTAGGGATATATGGTTCTAATAGAACTATTGAAGAGATGACCATGTCAACTACTGGATCTAAGTCAGGATAAGGGAGATATTCCCTCTCATATAGGGTTGAACGCATGGGGAAAGTCGTTACATAATTAACCTGCAGTGGAGCGGACATCGCTGGGATGTATGGAATGTTCAGGGAAGGTGTATGGTTTATCATCAGATGTAGGTCAATGAATGAAAGATGGTTGATCGTTACTATGTTTCCATTGTGAGGGAAACACATCACTCGATAGAGAGTGGACACAAAATCTATCATAATGTAGACATAGTCTTGCCCAAGGAGCAGGTTAAAGTCCAAGGGATAGTGAACTACCATCACATCGACATAGACCATTTTTCATCGCAAAGTAACTGAAAACTAAGGAAGGATCCCTAAAGGTTGAATAACTCGTCTGTCAAAGGTCAACATATTCTGAGTCACAGGTGCAAGTTGTGGAGAACCAAAAGTTTTCCAAGCATTCACAAATAATATGCTAATAGAATAACGTTCCTCTATTATAGTGTTAGGAATATTATGTTGGTTGTGGAGCCTGATTATCTTCCTGATTCAGAGGTCTTTTACTTTCAGCTGTGTTTATACCCCATGAAGTATTTACACCCCAGAAGTATGTACACTCTTCCATGCGGCGGAGTGCAGAGGGAGGGTACCCTCTTTACGGGGTCTGAGGGGGCTATCCCCTTGGCTGGGGGAAAGTGGGCGCCTAGCAGGGGTTCGGGGGTGAAGCCCCCAAAGGAAAAATTTCCTTGTAAAAGTATATTGTAATTTCATTGTAAATCTGGACCGTTCATTATAAGGTCACAGATCTAACGGTAGAAACTATGTTAGGGTTGTTTCCCTAGAAGGCAACCCTCTTTTATGAGAAAAAATTATTGTGGCTATGTTGTGATGGAAAATATTGTATTCTGAGAGAGGATACTATGAGAGACAGAAGAGGAAGTTACAACGGGTTTTGCTATAGGTTGTATCCCTTCATTTGTTGAATAATAATAAAGGAAGGACGTGCCAATTTCTCTGGTGGATGTAGCCCACATTAGGTGAACCACGTAAATTTGTGTCTCTCTTGTATTGTGTATCTTCTGTGTTTTGTTTCTGCATTTGTTTTATTTTATTGCTTCGCGGTCATGTTTTTCTAACAACTGGTATCATAGCGAAAGGTAACTCACAGGAAAAGAGGGTTCCTGGTTCGAGTGGGAGCAATGTCGGAAGATGGAAAGTTTAGGGTCAAGAAATTTCACGACCAAAACTATCAGATATGGAAGACGCAGATTGAAGATTATTTATATCAGAAGGATCTATTCCTACCATTGGGTGGAGTAGAAAAGAAGTCGAAGGCCATGAAGGACAAAGAATGGGAGATTCTTGACAGAAAGGCTCTAGGAATGATACGACTGAGCGTGGCAGCATTAGTGGCTTTCAATATTTCCAAAGAAAAGACAACGAAGGGTTTGATGGACGCATTGGCCAAATTGTGTGAAAAACCCTCAGCGTCCAATAAGGTATTTCTAATGAAGATATTATTTAATATGAATATGTCGGAAGGTGGGTCTATTGCAGATCATTTAAATGAATTTAATACAGTTACTAATCAACTAAGTTATGTAAAAGTGGACTTTGATGATGAGGTTAGGGCTCTTCTAATCTTATGCTCATTACTAGAAAGTTGGAATGGCTTGGTCATGGATTTAAGTAACTCTGTCTCTAGTTCAAATACTTTAAAATTTGATGATGTTGTTGGTGTTATCCTTAGTGAGGAAATGCAATGGAAAATCACAGGTGAGACATTAGGTAATGCATTGAACATGGAGAACAGGGGAAGAAAAAAGGATAGAGGAAAGGGCTCGGGGAACCGCGGAAATTCTAGGAAGGGAAGATACAAATCCAAACTTGGAAAGATAGAGTGATGGAATTGTGGGAAGAAAGGACATCTGAAGAAAAACTACAGAGCTCCAAAGAAACAAAGAGATGGATAATAGGAGAGAAATCAGGAAGCAAATGTAACAGGTGATTTGTTACAAGATTCTTTGATTCTTTCTATAGATAATATTTTTGAGTCTTGGGTAGTAGATTCAGGGGCTTCATTTCATGCCACACCCCATAGGAAACATTTTCTAGATTATGTTCAAGGTGATTTTGGACAGGTTCATTTGGGTGATGATGCACCATGCAAAATTGTTGGAATGGGAAAGGTAAAAATAAAGCAATGCAATGGAAACCAATGGTTGTTAAAAGAGGTAGGACATGTTCCAAATTTAAGAAAAAAATTAATTTCAACAGGGCAGTTGGCAAGTTAAGGTTGTATATCCATATTTATAGATAAGACGTGGAAGGTCATCAAAGGATCATTGGTGATAGCAAAATGAGAGAAGGTAGGTACATTGTATTTATGTACTGGTAATACTGACTCTTTTATATCTTTAGCTTCTACAGGAGTGGATACAACACTATGACATCATAGGCTGGGACACATGAGTGAGAAGGGTATGCAGATCCTTCACAAAAGAAATTTTCTGCCATATCTTAAACAAATTGATTTGGACTTTTGTGAGCATTGTGTTTATGGAAAACAAAATAGAGTCAGATTTCTCAAAGTCGGAAAAGAAAAGAAGAATGAAAGGTTAGATCTTGTGCATACAGATTTATGGGGACTAGCTCAGGTATCATCTCTTGGTGGCTCTCATTATTATGTTACTTTTATTGATGATGCAACTAGAAAAAATTGGGTTTATTGCATTCGACAAAAATCCGATGTTTTTGATACTTTTAAGAAATGGAAAGATTTAGTTGAGAATGAGACAGGAAAAAGTTTGAAGTGTCTCAGATAAGATAATGGAGGTGAATATTGCAGCAAGGAGTTTGATGATTACTATTCATACCATGGGATTCATAGAGAGAATACATTTCCAAGAGCACCACAAGAAAATGGTGTGTCAAAAAGGATGAACAGGACAATCATGGAGCGTGCAAGGAGTATGAGATTGCATGTCGATTTTCCCTTACATTTCTAGGCAGATGTTGTAGATACTGTTGTTTACTTAATAAACAGAGGACCTTCAAGCTCTTTGGATGGTAGAATTCCAGAGGAATGGACAGGAAAAAAGGTAAACTATTCTTTTTTGAAAACTTTTGGTTGTGAAGAATTTGTCCATATTGATAAAGAAAATAGAACAAAGCTTGAGGCAAAATCCAAGAAGTGTACCTTTATTGGATGTGGTGTTAACGATTTTGGTTATCTCTTATGGGATTATGAAAATAGAAAAATCATTAGGAGTAGAGATGTCATATTCAATGAGAAGGTCATGTACAAAGATCAGTTGCAGGGAAAGAAACAGGAAAAAGAAAAACAAGAATACACAGTGCTTGATGAGATCACTGAAAAGGAAATTCCAAAGGAACCAGAAAATCAAAATGTACAACAACAAGAGCAGTAGGTACCTCAAACACCTGCAAGTGTTGTTACAAGATCTACCAGGTTAAGTATACCCCCTGAAAGATACTCTCCTTCATTGTATTATTTATTGTTGACTGATTCTGGTGAACCACAATGTTATGAAGATGCAATGCAGGTAGACACCAAAAACAACTGGGAGCAAGGCATGAAAGAGGAAATAGATTCCTTGGAAAATAACCAGACTTGGGACTTGGTTCAGTTTCCTGCGGGAAAAAGAGCATTGCAAAATAAATGGTTTTACAGGTTGAAGGAAGAAGATGGAGCAGAAAAGAGGTACAAGGCTAGACTTGTTGTAAAGGGGTTTGCACAAAAGAAAGGTATAGATTTTGATGAAATATTTTCTCCTATTGTTAAAATGACTTCAATTAGGACTATTTTAAGTCTTCTGGCAGTAGAAGATTTGCATCTTGAACAGTTAGATGTAAAAACATCTTTTCTCCATGGGGATTTGGAGGAAGAGATTTATATGTAGCAGCCACAGGGGTATGAGTTCAAAGGGAAGGATAATTTGGTATGCAGGTTGAAGAAGAGCTTGTATGGACTAAAGCAAGCTCCAAGGAAGTGGTATTTGAAGTTTGACAGGTTTATGATAGAATAGGGTTATAGTAGATGTCATTCTGATCACTATGTTTATTTTAAAAAAACTAGAAAATGGAAGCTTTATTATCTTGCTATTGTATGTAGATGACATGGTTGTTGCAGAGTCTAATATGCAGGATATAAATATGCTCAAGAAGAAATTAACCAATTCATTTGCAATGAAGGATTTGGGTGCTACAAAGAAAATCCTTGGCATGAGAATAACAAGAGACAGAAAATATCGCAAATTGGCATTGTCTCAAGGTGAGTACACAGAGAAGGTGTTGGAGAGGTTTGGAATGCAGAATGCAAAACCAGTTAGTACGCCTTTGGCTATCCATTTCAAATTAACTAAGGAAATGTGTCCCAAGACATAGGAGGAGATAGAATACATGTCTAGGGTCCCTTATTCATCAACAGATGGCAGCTTGATGTATGCAATGGTTTGCACAAGACCAGATATTGCACATGTAGTGGGAGTTGTAAGAAGATATATGAAAAATCCAGGTAAAGAACATTGGGAGGAAGTAAAGTGGATTCTCAGGTATTTGAGAGGTACTAGTACTCATACATTATATTTTGGAGGTTCAGACACTTTTCTACAGGGATATGTTGATTCAGATATGGCAGGTGATAAAGACAGCAGGAGGAGCACCACAGGGTATATTTTTACTATAGGTGGAACAACAGTAAGTTGGATTTAAAAACTACAAAAGGTTGTTGCACTTTCAACAACAGAGGCAAAGTATGTTTCTCCTACAAAGGCTAGTAAAGAGATGATTTGGTTACAAATGTTTATGGAGGAATTGGGAAAGAAGTAGGAGAATATCAGGTTGTACTGTGATAGTGAGAGTGAAATTCATCTTGCAAAGAACTTAGCCTTTCATTCGAAGACTAAGCATATACATTTGAGGTACCACTTCATACAATCCGCCTTGGAAGATGGACATTTGAAGTTGGAAAAAATACACACTAGCCAGAATCCTGCAGAAATGTTAACAAAGGGAGTAACCAAAGAGAAACTGAGTTCCTGCTGAGTTTCAGTTGGTCTTCAAGAATGAAGATGAAGATGAGAAATTTTCCAGGTCCAAGAAGGTTTAGAGTCCATCATATACAACAGTGGTGGAGTTGTTGAGATCAGTCTCCAAGTGGGAGATTGTTGGTTGTGGAGCTTGATTATCTTCCTGATTTAGAGGTCTTTTACTTTCAGTCGTGTTTATACCCCATGAAGTATTTACACCCCATAAGTATGTACACTCTTCCACGTGGGGGAGTGTAGAGGGGGGGTACTCCCTCTGTGAGGTCCGTGGGGGCTATCCCCTCGGCTTGGGGGTCTGGGGGAAAATGGGCCCCCAACGGGGGTTCGAGGGTGAATCCCCCAAAGGAAAAATTGCCTTGTAAAAGTATATTGTAATTTCATTGTAAATCTAGACCGTTCATTATAAGGTCATAGATCTAACGGTAGAAATTATGTTTGGGTGTTTTCCCTAGAAGGAAACCCTCTTTTATGAGAGAAATGTATTGTGGCTATGTTTTGATGGCAAATATTTTATTTTGAGAGAGGAGACTGTGAGAGACAGAAGAGGAAGTTACAGTGGGTTTTGATGTAGGTTGCATCCCTTCATTTGTTGAATAATAATAAAGGAAGGACCTGACAATTTCTCTGGTGGACGTAGCCCACACTAGGTGAACCACATAAATATGTGTCTCTCTTGTATTGTGTATCTTCTATGTTTTGTTTCCGCATTTGTTTTATTTTATTGCTCCGCAGTCCTGTTTTTATAACATATTCCTATCACAAACCTGCAAGGTGATTTGGAAATGAACGTAAGAGGGAAGATGAGGTTTTGTCAAATGAGTCCAATTAATAGAAATAATTTGATTTCTTGAAAGGGGTGCCATCGAGATGGGTGGAGTGCCCCCTTGTCTGGGTGAATCCGTATTAACGAGATAGACCTTAGTGGCATCCTGACTCTTTGAATGAGGAGTGGGATCGACCGATGACGGGACCGGATCGACTACTTTCGTTGCACTCTTCGAGGGAGGAGTGGGATCGACCGATGGAAAAACTGGATCAACCACTTTGGCACTCTTCAAGGGAGGAGTGGGATCGATCGATGATGAAACTGGATTGACCACTTTGGCACTCCTCAAGGGAGGAGCGGGATCGATCGATGACAGAAATGGATTGACCACTTTGGCACTTTTCAGATGAAGAGTGGGTTTGATTGATGGAGGAATTGGATCAACTACTTAGGTTTGTGGTTCAACCGAGGATTAAACTAGATTAACCACCTGATCAACTAGACTGACCAAGGATGGAACCAGATTGACCATTACATCAACTAATGATGGGTTGGGAGAAATATTATGATAATCAGTTGAAATTTGAATATTTTCCAAAATATAAGAAGCCTCATCCATACGAGGGAAAAGGTGAGATTAATGGTCACCTTCACATAAAAAAACATGAAAATTTGCCAGTTCGCTTCTTCTTACCAACCTTAATTTCACTAGCTGACGGGGTGCCACCAACATATATAGCAGGGGATGATGACATGGAAGACCACATTTATGAGACCTTGGGGAGACCAGGGAAATCCCTCAAAAGGTGGTTACCCTTACAAATATTTTAAGGGTACTTGGGCTTACGGGTTGTTTGGGTGATCTTGTCATCATCAACACTCCCAGCATGATTAACAGTAATTGGTTGTTCTCCAACATGTCTGGAAGTGGTTGGAATTTTGGAACCTTGCTTATTTTTCTTCTTCTTAATATTCCTTTTCTTCTTCTTCTTCTTATTCACCGGGTTAATAACTTCAGAGATTTCAATCGATGAAGAATATGAAACAGAAGAAGACCTTGCAAGTGAAGAAGGTGAAGAAGATCTTAATGGTGAAGAAGGTGAATGATCAGCATGAGGTTGATGTTCTTGGGGGGGAGTGATTACAACCGAATCACTTACTGCATTCAGGATTATCGAAGTGGAAAAAAACCATACCAATAACCCAATTGTGAGACCTCGAAGTCTCAAAGTAGTAATGTAAGAAGGACCAACATTTCCATAAGAAGGAAAAACAAAAGTTTCCCTCGAAGAAAGGGTTGTTTCATTGGTTGTTCTGGGAACTGACGTCATTAAACATATATCTAACCTAGAGTCTTCTAGGGAAAACAAACAACACACACTAAAAATATAGGAAGCAAGCAAACAAGCAAAGCCTTCTCACAATGAATGAACTAGTTGGTGATGAAATCAAACATCATGGGAACAATGTAAGAAGGGGATGAGATAGAACATATTGAAAACTTACATTGTCAACCTACTTAACATACTTACACCTTAGTGCAATCTTCCACACAATAAATGTTAATTTACCCTCCAAGGATCCCCTCATGTGTTTGGCTAATGTTGATTCTAGGTACAGTGAATACATTCCCCTTCATCATCACCTCATGTATTGACCCTAAATAAAGGCCACTAAGGTTACCAAATACAACAATGATTCATGGGGAAACAATCAACAATCCGATATATGCGCAAGGAAAGGGTAACTGAGCCTGAAACCAACTTGAGAAGGCCAAAACATGGTTGTTTTCTCAAGTGACCCCCAATAATCTGAGCAACTAGTACACCAAGACCAACAAAGAAGGGTTAGTAACTCTGCTATTCTTAATGTGAACTCATGATTGACCCTTGTGTGAGAAGGGATTCCCAGGAAAAAATGTAGTAAATGGATTTCATCGCTCCCTAACTCAAGATTCTATGTTTTTTTACATCTTTGGAAAGTTATGTTTCACACCTATTCTAAATCCCTACAACTAATGTAATGTAGGTTGAAAAAAGATTCTATGATTTTAATTAACGTGTAAATTTTATTGAGTTGTTGTTACTGAAGAGGAAAATGGCGTAAAATAAATGATGTTTTGAATGACTCTAAAAAATTCAAAGAAATGATAATGAAAATATTTCACTTCGATGAAAGCTATATTACGATAAGGAGAAAACTTTTATCATTCCTAGATGCACAATGTCCCAAACTTTTGTTAAACTCATTGATATCAAGATCCTCAAGAAATGAGACAAATAGATTGTACACCAATAAACGATTCTTGGCCCCCGCAAATTCCAAAAACCATGCAATTCACTACTTCTCTACTTCGCTACTTCGAATGCAAGGATTCAAGACCAATTCAAGACCAAAAAATGTGAAAAACCATGTAATTTCGCTACTTCAAATGAAAAGATGCCCCCTATCTAAAGAAAAGCAAGAGATTATTTTTTTTTATTTCAAATATAAACTAAAATCAATAGCGAGTTTCTTCAAAACAAAAGAAACCGAAACAAATCCGTAAGACAAAGTACATACTCTGGGAAAAAAATGTTTGCAAAATAGATAGGGAAACATTGGGCAGAAATCACCAAAAAAGAAGATCAATACTCTTGTTTTCAAGTGAACAGAGGGTTGTATCACTCTGATATACACTACAGGGGAGCTATGATTACATATCAATGCTTTAATATACACTCCAAGGGAGCACTACCCTTCCTAGAAACTCAAAACAAAGGCTTAAAACTCAAAACAATTCACCCATAATGCCCAAAATTTTGTGAAATTGTCAATGAAGAGGGGAAAAAGGAAATAGATCAATAACAAACAATAAAAATGATATAAAAGTGGGAAAAAGGTAGATACAATCCAAGGAAGGACAAATCAATTTCCTTCCCCAGTGGAGTTACCAATTTTTGTTATAGGAAAATTCCCTTGCAGACAGGTGAATATATTCTTGGATTCTAGACCCCTAATACCAAGAAAAAAACATACAAATGGACACTAACATCCCTTTTAATTAAACTACCTAATCAGAAAGAGAAAGATAAGGAAGAAAGTGTGATTCACCTTATTTTGTGGTTCGTCCTTTCTACCTCCAATCTTAGCCTGATCTCCAAATTCTTCAGCACCACTCTATACCTGCAATGCAGTGGACAAAAAAAAGACAAATAAATCCTACTCTACTCTACAACATTAGACTAATCAAATCCATCTATCAAGATCGACAATCATATGCAAAAATACACAACCTTTAAAGGAATAGGTCAAGTAATATTAACGAGAACATTAAAAGAGATACTTACAATATGTAGATGAAGTTGTAGAAACCTCTCCAAGTCGTCTGCATCCATCCCTTGCACGATTCTCCCAAGATAATAAGTTTGATACCAAACATACTCCTCCCAAGATCATAAGTTGGTTACCTCTAATTTGCCTCTATCCTCTTCTCCATGGAAAATCCCTCATTATATAGGATTTGGAGGCTTAACCAACATGGAGAGGAGCACTCATCAGATCCACTAAAATGGGATCTCCAATATATTTAGGGGGAAAATGTTTCTTGAGGATTATAGGGAGGTAATATCTCTCAAGGATTTTAAGGAGGAAATATTTCAACCATCCATGAGATCCTTAACCTCCCCTAAAAAATAGGAAACCAAATGTGAGGTGGATTCTTGCACTAAATTGATTCCCTTTTCATGAATATTAATAATTAATTCATGTGCACATAGTATTTTGACCTTCACATAATATATTTATCCTCCGCATTGACTAGGGATTGTGACATATGTTACTTCATGGTGTCAAGGTGTATGCGACACTTAACAAGGTGCATATGACACTTTTACAACACTTGCGACACTTAGGGAGAGGTACCTAGGTGTGGAAATTTGATGTGTAACAATTGGCTAGGGACATAAATGATGACATATGTGATTGACACAAGTGATGTTCAGTTAGATTAGTTGTATGGATAAGTCATGGAAGGACTAGTGAATGGGACATGGCTGAAATTGTATAGGGATGGTCATCCTTCCACGCACTAGATAAGTTGCGTAGGTTAAATTTGTAGCATAATGTACTATAGGAAGAAAATACAAAAAAAATAAAGAAAAAGTAAGAAACAGGTTAAGGGAATATGTTGGAAGTTGAGGAGGAATTTTTTTTTAGATTAGTAGGTAAAGAGGGGAAGTAGGAAACTGTTGCAAATGAGATAAAAATAAGTAGAAGGACACACATACGAAGGAACAAGATTTCGCAGAAGGAAGAGATCGTGCAAAGAGATGAGACTGTGTAGATGTTAGTGAAGCACAGTTAACACAATCCATGATGCGACGTTAAATAAAGAGTTATCATGATGGTGAAGTAATGGCGCTACATAACATCAAATGCAGAATATCTTGACCGATTGCAAAATTGAACAGAGAATTCGTTGAAGATACAGAGTGATGGACAAATAAAATAAGGTAATGAATTACAACCATTAGTGGATTAGACAAATAGTTTATGCATGGAGGGAAACTACAACTAGAAATGCAGTATAAAATCACGCAAAGGGCTAATGAGGGAAGATTATTGTTCTTCAAATATTACATAGAGAGACGAAGATTACACAGTTGAAGATTTGAAGTATAGAACCGAGTTCTAGAACCAGTGGAAGTTGAGACCAATGTCATAGAGGAATATGGAACCTAAGGAAGAAACAACATCAACCTCAGTACCAAATAAATAATGCAGTGAGCCTGCAATGTCGTCGGTAGTCGAAGAAACACAGGAAGCCTTGCCCTCGGCCAAAATATTTCCCAGGGATTATATCCCACCGAGAAAGCCATCACCAGAACAGGTCCATTTACAGAAGGAGGAAAGGTACCCATTAGTTGAGCCACTGATTCTTTAGGGAGTCATAGTGGAAGGGGATATGCTAGGTATGATACCATCTCTGAAATATGTTGACCATCATATCACTGAGAAAAATAAGTTTCTAGATCTCATACCTAGTAATTTTTTTATGAAATCCATTAGTTTTGAAACCCTCGTGATAGTAATAGAACCACATGTGTGGTCTAGGGGGTTGTAGAAAGAAGGTATTCTAAACTTGTTTTGTATACTGAATTTTGGACAGAGCCAGGAGATCAACGCATGTGTGAAAATGTTGCTAAGTTGTGTGCATGGAGTATATATGTAGCTTGACATACCAATATCCATTGACACTGATTTAATAATATGCATTATAGGTCTTCCTTCGTAGGGGCAAGACCCCACACCATTTTGTTTTGACAAGAAGAATGAGAAATCTCTCATTGAGAACATGAAAGAAACATTTCATACATTCTGTGGACAACACGGTCTAGACATTGCCCACATATGTGACCTAACGGTAAGGTTTACAACACAATCCTTAGCCTATAAATTATTAAGGAAATGCAGAAGAGACCAAGTGACAGAAGAAGTTATAGTGGTCGCAGAACGATGTGTAGAGGGTGTTGAGATGAACTGGGCAACATTTTTTTTGAACCAATTTTTTATCGACCTCAAGGAAGCGTGGGAGAAGGGGAAATAATTACACTACTCTTGGTTATTGATCCTCATCGCGCTATGATCTTGGATGGAGCGGAACAAAAATAAATTTTTGGGCATCAAGGAGAATCCTTGCTTAGCCACACGTTATTAGAACCTTTGGTACACTACACAAATGGCGCACCCGATGGACACTATTATCACATTCTATATCTACAAGGAAACTATCAAATATAACATAGATATGACCCTACGCATATCACCATAGGTGGTCGAGGAATAGAACGAAGTGGCATGTTTTAAGCATGGGGTATTCACTCAGTGAACCTGTGACATAGCGCCTACATTTGTGGGATATTAAATAATACCCCTAATTTCACTAAATATTAATAAATACCTCGCAAATTCCTTTTTTTTAACCCCCCTCTCAATAAATATTTCCAGTAAAAGAAACCCTTATTTTAACTAGATACCCCTTTTTATACCCCCTAATACCTATAAACTCCTTGAGACCCCACATCGCCCCCCAATACCTACACTGTATTGATATTATTTTTCATAATTAAAAATACCCCATTAATGAATGAACGCAATAAGATATTGGTCAACAAGGTGAAGCACCTGTGGTTTTAAGGTAGGGTGTCACCACATGTACGTTCAGGAAAAGGTCCAGGATCAAAAATGGCTTCCAACACAATATTGATTGACGAAAGAGGAGATGGAAAACATTATGCTTGATTGGATGAGGAGTGGATGATTCCACTCACAGAGACAGAGCCATCAACACAACCAAACCCAAAAATATATGATGTCAATGAGGAGGAAGAAGAAGAAGATGACAAGGAAAAAGGGAAGGGCCCAGAGGAGTCAACGCCACAACTAGCACCAAGCAATGAAAAAAATATAAAAGAGCTAGAGACAGGAAGACTTGGAAACGAATGGCTCAAGCACAAAGTCATTAAGGAAGTGGCTATTCAGGCACTAACATAAGACTATTTGGAGAAGATAGGTGACCAGGTAAAATAAGTCACCGACGAAGTGTTTTAGCGCACAACACAACAACACAAAGAGATGAATAAATGTATGCAAGAACAAAT
This sequence comes from Picea engelmannii, assembly GCA_009831015.1. Taxonomy (NCBI): domain Eukaryota; kingdom Viridiplantae; phylum Streptophyta; class Pinopsida; order Pinales; family Pinaceae; genus Picea; species Picea engelmannii. The sequence goes on along the minus strand of ML802163.1, from coordinate 13,769 downwards.
GGAATAATTGAGACAACTATTAGAAGATGCAAAAATCAGACCAGGGAAATAAATGAAGGAGGAACCAACAACTAGCACTACCAATAATAGAGAGGCAAAACTAGTGATCTCCCAGTCCTTGGCAGTTGCAGGAGAACAAAGGTTGATTAATATATCAATTGGGGAAGTTGAGTTCTTGACGACAAAAATGAAAGAACAATCCATGGAATTAGGTCACATAGACCTAGTGCTATCACAACTACCAATGGATGTACTGCAATATCTATAGATGAGAGAAACACGAGATGAATGTGCGCATAGAGAAGATATCCAGTGAGATAATAAATATTACAACATATATTGTTACATTAGAGACTGAGTACAACAAAGTGAAAAAAGAGCACAATGAGGCCACACAAAAAGTAGAATAAATGCATAAGGAAATCAAGAGAGTATATCAAGAACTCCCAGATGTGTAGGATGAGAAGGAGGTCCTGGTGGAAGATCAAATCACAAAGATAAGTGAAACCATTCAAGGCTTCCATGCACACATAATTTATCTAAAAGCACGCATAACACCAAGCACTCCACCTGAATAGAGGGAGGCGAGGAATAAAACTATGAAAACATCGGTGAAAAGTATAAAGACTATAGAAGTAGAGTGTGAACAAATGTATACAGAGACTATGGGTGTTTGGACACAACTAACTGAAGGAAGGGTACAACAAGAGATAAGTTAGAAGATTCATATTGTGCATGGAAAGGTGAAGAAATTACAAGTAGTGATGGGCACATTAACACCACCAGAGGTGGAAACTGCAATGAATGAGAGTCGTAAGTTGTATTCATAAATGAATCATATAAGGGTGGAGTAGTAGGCTCGCACACAAAAAATAGAATTATTACAAGAAGAATCATATAGAGTGATAGTGACCTTAACAACAAGTCAAGGAATCATCAAGCACGTCATTGAAGAAGGTGTCGAGAAGGTGCAATATTACATTACTACTGAAACAACATACCAAATTTTGCATAAGGAACCAGATTTCAAGGAAAAGGTCGCGATAGCGAAGGAGACCTTCAAAGCATTCATGGTTCACTGAAAGAAGTTATGAGTGGTTCGAGGTGAGCCACAGGTGAGTGTTGGGACCTTGTTGGAGAGGCATTTTTGATAAGTTTTGGGATTTGTGCCAGAAGAAGTCAAAGAGTAAAAGGAAGTTAGATTATGGGACAGAGTTCATGAAGAGAGTGGACTTCAAGGATCCAAGGAGCGCGAAAGAAGGATGTGTGATAGAGCAACATGCAAAAGGAGGAAAATGGTTATAAATTGTTGGGATTTTGGGGACATTTTGTCCACTTTTGTAAAGGGCTTGGCCCTATTTTTATGTATAATTGTGTAAAGGATTTTTGGGTAAAAGGAAGAGTTTGACATATTGGAAGTTCCTAGTTTTTTTTTAGTAAGGGAGTCGAACGAATGAAGAATTTTGAGGTATGAATGAGGAGTAAACTCACACTGTAGAAGAATGACAAGGTAGGTTTGGGTGATGTTATTGTTGCATATTTTGTAGTGCAGTGCATAGTTGTAATAAAAATATCAATGAATAATATAAGAAGACAGTTGTTTTGGAAGTAGGCCAATTTGGGTGAACCACATAAATCAGTGTGTTGTGATGTGTTGTATTTTCATTTTATGATGTCACACACTAAAATATCTAGTCATTGAATGAATGTTAAATGGGAGAATGTCACACATAGAGTAGGTTGGTTGTTAAGTAATTCTTGAGCAATGGGCACTGCACACATGAGTAAGTGATAGGTTGAATTCCCCACTTCCCCTCGACACTGCAAAACCTTGGTTCCTGCAACCCCTCTAGATGCCTCGGGTGAGACTTCACTTGCTCTACAAATGATGTCGAAAGAGGGGAGAGGCTCTAATGCCTCCTTCCTTTTCTTATTGTGTTTCCTTTGTAAATCCTTCAATCCTATCCCAAGTTGTTGTTAAGGGGGGATGTTAGGATATTTAAACTCTTAGGATTTATTTAAGATCAATTTTGTCTAATGTGTCGTTAGGTTATAATGTGTTTCTTAGTGTGTTTCTTTAGTATGCATTTGTATTTCGACGATTGTGATATTTTCTCAACATAGAGTGATCTGAGGGTTCATATTCTCCTCAATCTTAACAAATACATTGATCCATGGCTTAGCACCCAATTAGTCCATGATATCTATTTAAAGAGCGTGGAGGTTCATTTGTCAATGATCGATTGTGAGAAACTCTCTTGTAATATTTTTCTTTTTCAACATTAATAAATTGCCTCAACTGACCACGTTGGATAGGGTTGTGGATGTTGCCCCACATGGGTTTTACTACGTAAAAACATCGGTGTGTTGATATTTGATCTAGTTGTGTGAGTGGTTACTGGAGTTTTTCATCCTATGTTGGAATACATGTGTTGTCGAACACACCTAGTGAAAAAGACAGAGAAGAAGCACTAGTTTCCCTTATCTTTTGGTTCTTCCATTCCTTCTTGTTGAGGTGGAAATTGTTGATTTCTAGATATTGAGTTCACAAAAGCAAGGCCCAAATGAATCCATGGTGGTTCAGAAGTCGAGGTGGGTGTCATCAAATCCTGTTATTTTCCAAAGTGTGTTAGGTCCTAGAGTTGCTTTAGTTCTCAAGCTATTGATGCCAATGTATCTTGATTCTCCTGTTGAGTAAGCATTGTTCCCTTCAGTAATTCAACTATGAAATTGAGACTACAATTGATTTTTTTATGCTCGCGGATGTGGATATGAAGATAATTAAACAAGTTTGAAGGATCTTTCTTGAGTCATTGGAGGGAGGAAAAGGGAGGTTAGGGATCATTGGAATCCATATTTTTCATTCATGTGTCAACTACTTGAGAATTCAGGATCCAATTTGTTGCATATGATAAGAGCCCAAGGTGAAAATTCCCTTCATAGTTTCCTAGAGGGAATTGAAATTTCCAAGAGAATACTATGCAATATTCACAAACCTTACTCACCAAAGGGTCATGGCTTTGCACAGTAAAGAAATTAACCCAACAAACTTGATGAAACCACACCACAAATCATGCCACATACCACTGTGGGGTGTCAGAATGAAATTTTAGTGGCCTGAGAACATAAATTAAACAAGAGCGAAGACCTTGACTGAATTGCTAGGGTTCATCTTCTGTAAACATGAGTTGAGAAAAGGTCAACTAGAGACGAGAGATAGGTAGCAACATTATCCCACCTTGATGTTTCATGAAAGAAGTGGAGAAGTTATTACCTAAACTGGATAGTAAATGAAGATGTCCTCAGAGGTGAGGTGATGTTGTACTTTCTATTTGAACTACGTGGGAGTCGATGATGTGATAAACCTCCACTTGTTGTAATGATTTGAGTGACCAAAAGATGAAAACACCTCCACTTGCTGTAATGATTCGGGTGACAGAAGTATGAAAATACTAAGAAATAGGAGACACATAACAAGAATTATAAAAACCCCGACATTTTTAATAATTTCCAAGTTAAATATACTTCTCCATTATTTTTAATAATTTCCAAGTTAAATCTACTTCTCCATTATTTTTAATAATTTCCAAGTTAAATCTACTTCTCCATCGTGTTCTCAAAGCACATGAATCCACTTCAATATGTTAAATTTCCAACATGAAAAACAAATCCTCTCCAAGACTAAGATTAAATGAATTTATGATAGAAACATGTTATAGATCATATGTTGAATTATTACACGAGAATCCCCAAACTATTATATTCTTGATATACATGGAGAGAGTTAGACTAATTCCTTTCATAATACATATGCTTCCACTTTATTGTTTTTCATTATTGCACGGTACTGTTCATAATCCTATATGCTTCAGCTTTATTGTTTTTCATTATCCCATGGTACCTTTCATAATCCTATTTGATTTCCCCTGGCCTATATATATAGTCCCTTCCGTGCCTGCTTCCCCGAATATCCGTTTCATTAATTAATAATTTAAGAAAACTATAATAATATTCACTTTATTAAATTATCTCACATAAAAGTACCAAGCTACATAATAATACATTAAATGTATTATCCTCGTTTATGATTATATGTGAAATAATACCAAGCTACGATTTTGTATACATAGAGGCTTCCTCCGACGAAGAATGAAGCTTGAAAGGTTGTTTTGCTTGCTTGTCTTCTTTTGCCGATGCTTTCTTCTATGATCTCGGCTTGAACCTTTGAACAACCCAATGCCTTACTGCCCTTAGAGGCCACCTGCCTAGCGGGACTTACCATGATGCTCTTCATGAACTAAGTGAACTTCCGACAATCTTCTTAGTGAACTTTCGAACACCAACCTCCAGTGAACTTTCGACAATCGCTTTAGTAGGAAAACAGAAATAGAAAAATACACAGACAAGAGAATAGACAATTTTTAGAGATAAACATGCGGAAGATGATTTGTATTATATGATCCAAAACGACATGGGTTTACAGACTTGAACTTGAGCATAGGTTTCTCTCTCTCAAAACATTTCTCACATACTTATAGACTGAAACTAAATGGTTCTGCCACTTTAGGTTCGTGTTGGCCGAGCCAGAATCACGCAAGATTATCAAAGAAACCTAAAAGAAATACCCAAAGCTCAAAGAGAGGGAGCTTATAAGACTCGGACTGACTAAAAACTGAGGCCCTTTTCTATGAACCTACCTTCTCCTTATATACAATTGTTTTGGAGAAAGGAATCATTTTTTGAAAAGACATTCGACTTATTCCCCTAAGAATCAAATCTACTTTCTAGATTTATTGTATACTTGGCAGAGAGAACATGCAAGAGCCATCCGACCAATATTCTAATCATCTTTCCACGTATTTGGAAGTACCTTGGAAATGCGTGTCAAACCATGCTAAAATCTAGAGAAGTGCTCTGGGTTTCCAAGATTCCTTGTGACAGATAAACGACAAGAGTTTGTACAAAGTGGAGTTCGTATCGTGAACCCATGAAAATAGACTGACGCCACTATCGTCCAGTAAGACATGATAGTGGACAGGTCCCACTAATAACCTTTATTCAACAGGCTGATCATGAAAATGGTTAAAACGATATGGATCCCAATGTTGTGTAAAAACCTCTCGGTACATATTTGTGTCTTCATTGCTATGTTCTTCTTGTTGAAGGACATACTTGATTCTGATGACCCAAGGATTCTTTTCATCTATGAACATGTTCATGAAACTAGTATTGGAGATTTGGCAAAATTTGAGTATGCTTCATCCAATGAAGAAATTTTCATGGCTCATCATTGCCATTGCAATGATCCTAACTATTGTTTATGTGAAAATTCTTCTAGTTCAGATTCAACATTAGACTCTCCCAAGCACAGAGAAAAAATAAAAGTATGTATGTGGCAAGACACAGGTGATCAAGATGCTCAAATGCTAGCACAGATCAAATCTTTACCAAAAGGGGAAATGAAGAAAGGTCTTCTAGAATCCTTTTTAAAAACAATGGCCTCCGAACAAAAACAAAAGGATCTAAGAGTTTTTTCTTCAACAGGTACGAAGCCTTTATTTTTAGATGATTCATTTGAAAGAAATACCAAGTATTTTATCAAGCACAATAAGGAGACCAAGCTCCAACATCCTTCTTTGACTGATTTGGCTAAAGAAGTATTTTATCTAAAGAAAGAAGTTGCAGAACTTCGTCTCAAGCTTAATCAATATGAAGGAACTTCTGAATATTCATATAAAGTTGATTCTTGGGCTCGCCAAGAAATAAAATCTCTAAAAGAACAAGTGACATCATCTCCTTCTCCACTTTAACATGTGCCCAATGAACAAGAAAATAATATACACATCGCCAGACATGATCCCAACCATTTACAAGGGTTAAATGCTATGAAAATATTGACTATCCAATACCAAAATTACCATGTTGAAATCATTATAGAAATTGAAGGAGAAATATTCTTCCTCAATGCTCTATTAGATACTGGTTCTGACATGAATTTACTCAATCAAGATTTGATCCCTTCTAAATATTGGCTCCCTAGTAAGTATTCTATTGTAGGTCTAGGAAATGTTTCTACCAATATTAGCTTTGAAGTTCCTAAGGCATTAATATGGTTTGACCAATGTTCCCTTGGTATGAAATTCCTCCTCGCTAATATTCCTATAGATTGTGTCCTAGGAACTCATTTTATTACAGTTTTTGAACCACATGGGTCAGCAAGAACATCCTTAGGTCATCTAGCCTATTATCTCACCATCCTTAGTCTTATAAGTAATGGTCCTCCTGTAAAAAAAAATACTTCCATTCATTTCAAAACCACAGATAAATACTATCTTTTTCCCAACCAAAAGTCTTATCATTATAGAAACCTGGGATGATTTGAATAATAGACCAGCAATAGAGCATATTGATGATAACCTTGGATGGATGTAATATCATCAAAATTGGGCACCACGCTAGGAATTGCATTGGTCTGAAGGGATTGAGTTTGGGCTCCCATGATTCTCTTCCAACATTAACATACATGTAATTCCACTTCAACATCTTATAGGAAGAATGCACCAGGTGCCAACCCTTGCAGCCAGAGAAAAACTGGTAGAAATGAGAGATATAACCAGACTACGTTCTACATTCAGAAGATGGTATTGTCAAAATCTACAACAATGACAGACTACACCAGAACATTCTTATTTTGTTATCAATCGAATGAGATCTCTACAATCTTGGCCACAACAAGATCTTTCTCAAAGACTTTTATTATCATAAAACAATAAAGGTTTTTATAAGATTAAATTTATCAAAATTTATTATCCTTATTTAATGGTTATATGAACATAAATAGAAATTTATATAGATTAAATTTATCAAAAATTTTATATAATTATTACAAACATAAAACTAATATAATAATTTATTGTTTTATGTATTTAATTTCACTTATTTTTTAAATTAACAATCACAACATCCTTTCCATCATCAGTCTAAAACTTTTCTTTATTAAAATTTATCAAAAATGTATCACTATATCTCTATTTATTATATTAATATATTTATTTTTATGTTGCAATTTTCTTCTTAAAATTGTATTGAAAAATGTATTATTAAATATCTAGAAAAATCCAATTTTTTAAGATGTAGATTTTTTATTATTATTTCATTTTATATCAAGCTCAACAGGATATAATTGTTTTTTAATTAAACCAACCTTATTTTTATTATTTTAGTTTTTTAAAATTAAAAATATTTTATTTATTTTTAAATATAATATTATTTAACATAATACAACCTCTCAACATCTCCCATCTCCCCGTAATAAACTATAAAACAAATGTATTTCTATTTATTATATTTTAATATAATAAACTCTAGAACACCTCTTTAGGTACAATTAATGTATCTTTATTTATTATATTTTAATCTATTTTATTTATTACATTAATATATTTATTTCTTCTTTGTAATTTGTTGTAGTCATTTTGGTTTATTATGGTACCAAAAACTAATAAAAAATTTAAACCATAATTAATATCGGGCAGGCTTCATCTTGTTGATCTCTTATCAAGTTGATTTATAACGGTTTTTTTTAACTGTGAAAAATAGAATTAATATATTGTATGTATTGGAGGATGTGGGTATTTGGAGATTTATGGGCATTGGGGTATAAAAAGGAGTATTTAGTAAAAATAAAGATTTCTTTTATTAAAACATATATTAGGAGGAGTTCAACAAAACTATTTTTGGATATATTTATCAATACCTAGTAAAAATATGAATATTCTTTAATATCTCACAAAAGCAAGTGTCATGTCCCGGGTTTACCAAACTAAAACTGGAGAAAATGGAGTCACATAAGTTTAAGAAAACAAAAAATATCGAAAAGACTTAGTTCCATTCAAAATCGTGCCACTAATCAATCTTATATCTGTACACTAAACAATCTTATTGTGGAGGTTCCTGCTATAACAAAGTTGTACAAACATTATTTAACAGAATTTTGTAAAATCTATTTTTTTCACCGAGGATGGTTGTCCTCAAAACCATCATCGTCATGGTCGTAATATGGCCCACGGATTACAGGAGGACGATTAGAATAATCGATTAGTGCCCAATTTATACCATGGAAAAATGTGTGTTTCTTAATTTCAATCGCCCCTTCATTATATGACATCTGTAGCTTCAGATCTTTCATCAACAAACGCTTGATCAAATCCTTTGCAGCGGAGGTTACCAACACGGATTCAGGAAACTTAATAGGCTTCTCAAAATCATCTGGTCCCCTGAAGGGTGTCTTTCCGAAGAGAAGTTCGTATATAAATATACCAAAATCCCACCAGTCCACACTACTTCCATAGCCTTTGCCTTAAATCATCTCTGGAGCCAAATACTTATACGTTCCTACAATTGGCATCGAACGGGAAGTCGTAGGTTCTGCCTAAATATTGCATGGAATATTGTTCATCTCTTTATGATGTAGAATGAATCTTGATGATTTCATTTATTTAATTCTTTTTTATTATTTAATTGCTATCAAAATTCAAAATTGGTTCAAGAAGTGTGTTTTGAAGTAGCTTTGGCCGACTTTGGTGGTTGGGCATTGTTGCCACTTGTACTTCTCCTAAATTTTATGCCATTTTATATCATCAATTAGTTGGTAGTCTTTTATATTTGACTCATAATCATCCTAATATTTCCTTTGTTGTTGGTTTTGTTTCCTAGTAAATGAAAACACCTCATGAAAACCATTCCAAAAAAGCTAAAAGGATATTTCGGTATGTCTAGGGTGTAGTACAGTTTCAAATACATTACATTTTAGGGGGTCTCCTTTGTTGGTTGGTTTTATGGATTCTAATTGGGCTGACAACCCTGATGATCAAAATTATAATCCAGGTTATGTTTTCAACCTAGGTTTTAGACATGTCACTTGGTCTTATAGGAAACAACAAACTATTTATCTTTCTTCAGCAGAACTAGAGTATCGAGCAGTGGTTAATGCAAGTCAAGAATCCTTGTGGCTTCGACAGATCTTTTTCATAGTTTGGATTCCAGCAACAACATCCGACCACCCTCTAGTGCGACAATAAGAGTGTCGTCAAGTTTTCCAAAGTACAGTTCAACATTAACACAACAAACACATCGAGATACACATGCACTTCATCAAAAATCTCATTCATGATTGAGTTATTAAAGTTCTCATTTTCCCTATAGAATATCAAGTCACAAACATGTTCACAAAGTATCTTACATAATCGAATCTTTTCAAACTTTGATCTATGTTAGGAGTTCAGGAAGTTATCATTAAGGGGGGATAGGCTCTAATGCCTCCTTCCTTCTCCTATTCTGTTTCCTTTGTAAATCCTTCAAGCATATCCTAAATTGTTTTTAAGGGGTGATGTTAGGATATTTAGAATTTAAGGAGTTAGTTAAGATCAACCTGGTCTAATGTGTTGTTAGGTTATAGTGTGTTTCTTACTGTGTTTCTTTAGTATGCATTTGTAATCCGACGGTCGTGATATGTTCCTCACATAGAGTGATCTAAGGGCTCATATTCTCGTTGATCTTAATAGTTACATTGATCCATGGATTAGCGCCTGATTGGTCCATGTTATATATTTAAAGAGCATGAAGAGTTATTTGCCAATGATTGAATGCGAGAAACTCTCTCGTGATATTTTTCTTTTGCAACATGAATAAATTGGCTCAAGTGACCACATTGGCTATGGCCGTGGATGGTCCCCCACATGGGTTTTACCATGTAAAAACATTGGTGTGTTGATATTTGATATGGTTGTCTGTGGGGTTACTAAAGTTTTTCACCCTATGTTGGAATACCTATGTCATCGAACACACCTAGTGAAAAAGACGGAGAAGAAGCACTAGTTTCCATTATCTTTTGGTTCTACCATTCCTTCTTGTTAAGGTGGAAATTTTTGAGTTCCAGATCTTGAGTTGAAAAAAGAGAGGCCCAACTGAAGCCATGGTGGTTCAGAAGTCAAGGTGGGTGTCGCCAAATATTTTTATTTTCCAAATTGTGTTAGGTCCTGTAGTTTCTTTACTTCTCAAACTATTGATGCCAATGTATCCCGATTCTCTTGTTGAGCTACCATTGTTTCCATCAATAATTCAACTATGAGATTGAGACTACGATCGATTTTTTTATGCTCTTGGATGTGGATATGAAGAGAATTAAACAAGTATAAAGGAACTTTCTCGAGACACTGGAGGGAGGAAAATGGAGACTAGGGATCATTGGAATCCATATTTTTCATTCCTATGTCAACTACTTGAGAATTCAATATCCAATTTATTGCATATGATAAGAGCCCATGGTGAAAATTTACTTCATATTTTCTTAGAGGGAATTGAAAATGCCAAGAAAATACTATGCAGTATACACAAACCTTTCACCAAAGGGTCAGGGATTTGCACACTAAAGAAATTAACCCAACAAACTTGATGAACCCACACCACAAATCATGCCACAAACCACTGCGGGGTGTGAGAATGAAATTTTAGTGGCTTGAGAACATAATTTAAATGAGAGGGATGACCTTAAATGAACTACCCAGATTCATCTTCTCCAAATAGGGGTTGAGCAAAGATCGAATGGAGATGGGAACCAGGAAGCAACATTATCCCACCTTGATGTTCCAAGAAAGAGGTGGAGAAAATATTACCTAAACTGGATAGTAAATGCATATGTCCTTGGGGGCTAGGCGATGTTGTACTTGCAATTTGAGCTACATGGGAGTCGATGATGTGAGCGACCTCTACTTGTTGTAATGATTCGAGTAAAGATGAAAATATTAAGAAATAGAAGACACATAACAAAAATTATAAAAGACACCAACACTTTTAATAATTTCCAAGCTAAATTTACTTATCCATTATGTTTTGTAATGATTCGAGTAAAGATGAAAATATTAAGAAATAGAAGACACATAACAAAAAAAGACGCCAACATTTTTAATAATTTCCAAGCTAAATTTACTTATCCATTATGTTCTGAAATACATGAATCCACTCCAATATGTCAAATTTTCAAACATGAAAAGCAAATCCTTTCCTAGACTAAGATCAAATAAATCTCTTATGAAAACATACTATAGACCATATATATATATTAGAGGAGAATCCCCAAAACTATTATGTTTTTGATATGCATGGAAAAAACTTAAACTAATTCCTTTCAATAAAACATATGCTTCAGCTCTATTGTTTTTCATTATCCGATTCGAATTCCCCCACGCTATATATAACCCCTTCCCTGTTTCCCCGAATATCCACTCCATTAATTAATAATTTAAGAAAACTAAAATAATATTCACTTTATTAAATTATCTAATATAGAAGTACCAATTTACACACGGGAAAAAAATTACCAATCTACATAATAATACATTAAATGTATTATCCTCGTTTAATGATTATACGTGAAATAAATGTTTATTTAAAAATAAAAATTTCAATAAAATTAAACTTATCAAAATTTATTATCCTTGTTTAATGGTTATATGTAACATAAATAATTATCCAAAAATAAAAATTTATATATATTAAATTTATCAAAAATATATGTAATTAGTACAATTAACAAAAACGAATATAATAATCTATTATTATATGTATTTAATTTTATTTATTTATTAAATTAAAAATCAATACTCTTACATCATTTCCATCATCAATTTAAAACTTTTTTCATTAAAATTTATTAAAAATAAATTACTATATCTATACTTATTATATTAATATATCTATTTCTATGTAGTAATTTTCCCTGAAAAATGTATTAAGTTAGATTCATTTTAAATCTAGATTTATTAAAATACTTCGGATTTCGGGCTAGGGTTTGATAGTCAAGATGAGGTAGGGTTTGATAGTCGCGAGCACAACAGAGAGCAACATGAGCACCAAAGGGGGGGGTAAGGGGACCCCCTCATACAAACAGGTAGTGGTGGACAGAGGGAAAGGGCCAAGGGGCATAGCTTTCAAGACACCAACAACAGGAACCTCGAGATCAAACCCAGGGAAAGGACAAGAAAGAAACCAGGACAAGAACACGAGCACGAGAGAAGAAGCTAAGGAAACTTAGAGTGAGGCGCAAGAGACCGCAAAGGAGAACGAGACAGAAGGGCACAACCCATGCAAGCCCAAAACAACAATGATACCCAAGGTGATATTGGAGGACCCAGAAACACAACTCTACAGGGACCAGATGAAGACACATGCACTCATATGCAAGTTCATGGGGTTATGGCCCACAGAGAGAACTCTACGCAACTGGATCAAATATCACTGGAAGCCAAATGGAGAAGTGGATCTCTATCTGGGCTTGAAAGGTTTCTTCACAATAGTCTTCATGAATTTAGAGGACAGGGATATAATCTTCGAAGGAGGTCCATACTTCCATGCCTCAGCTGGACTGTACATGAAACCCTGGAAAGAAAACTTCTCCCCAGAAAAAGAGACATTCAAAAAGGTACCAGTCTAGCTGAGACTCTATTCATTACCCTTAGACTATTGGTTTCCTTCCACTTTTGAAGCAATAGGAAAGAAACTAGGGAAATATGTGAAGACTTCAGAAGCCACCCTAAAAGGAAGATACACATCGTACGCAAGAATTTGTATAGAGATGGATGTTTCTAGAGCACTCCCAGAAGCCATAAGTCTGGAATTCAGGGATGAGGAATGGATCCAAAACATAGATTACGAACAAATCCCCTTTAGATGCAGAAGATGCCATGAACACGACCACTTAATCAGAGAATTCCCTCTTAATAAAAAGAATGAAGCGACAAACCCTAAAACATAGAAGGATGAGGAAGGTTTCATAACACCGAACCCTAGAAACAAAGCAAATAAAAAGCATAATAAAACCTTAATAGGAAATAACCAGAAGACCCTGAAAAACTTGGACAGAAGGGACCAAACAAATAAAGGGGCAGGAGATGAAAATGACTCGGTAAAAGCTCAAGAAGTCGGAGAACAAGCAACAAAAGAGCCTACCGACCAGCCAAGTAACAAGACGACATAGGGGAGTTGTGCAACTCCGATGGATGGAGAAATAAAATATGACAACACTGCCATGAAAGATGCAGAGGGAGATGCAGAGATGACCCCGAGTGAAGTAGGCACAGAAGACCCTGATCTCAGGGACCTAGTGGAAAGAGAAGGGATAGACCTTCTGAACATATTGGAGCAATGGAAAAGGCAGGGAGTTGACAACGTACCAACAGAGCAACTCATCCAGTACCTGTTTCTCCTACGGAAGGAAGCCAAAGCCAGAGGACAAAAACGCACACACGGGGAGATAGGACACCTAGGAGTCAAAGCTGGCGAGGGACCACCACAGTTATCACCCAAGTAGACGAGGAGGAAAAAAGGTATGAAATCAAATAGTGTAGCCCTACAGGAGCTGGGAATGGTACTGATAAATTCGGGTAAGATCAAGAAACTCTTTCCTAACTCCCCCCCACATTTTTAAATGAAGGTAATAACTTGGAATATAAGAGGCCTAAACAGCACAAGAAACCAAAGAATCCTTAGGACAAAACTAAAGCAGGAACAACTAGATCTCTGTTAACATAGTTACCAACTTAATGATAACTGTGACCTCAAAACGAGAAATCTGGCCCAAAAAACCCATATTTTTGCATAAAAAACATCAAAATCAACCCCCAAATCAAAAAGTGGTGCTACCGATAGCACCATTTTTTAAAACGGGGTCAAAATTACAACATTTTTCAAACATGGCCTTCAAAACTTAGACA